>OZ005660.1:243867581-244467581 GCA_963930645.1 Salticus scenicus
CTTGGAACTAAGTTGATGAAAATGATTATTTAATTTTTGGAGAAAGTCATTGTGAACGTGGATATTGTCATTTGTCCCTAAAAAATTGTCCTGGAAAACGCAAATTCTGTCCATAAACTAATTCAGCTGATGAACAATTAAGGTATTTTTTGAAGACAGTGCGTAACCCTAATAAAACAGCAGGTAAAGCAAGTGTCCAATGGACGGAGGTGGGGCACATGATGGCTTGTTTTAAAGTGCGGTGCCATCTCTCTATAATTCCATTCAATTGTGGGTGGTACGCCATTGTGCGAGTTTGTCTAATACTAAAATTTTTTGATAGAGCTCTAAACAAATCTCCACGAAATTGAGGTCCTTGATCTGTAGTTATACTTTCTGGTATTCCAAATCTTGCAAACCATCCGGTGTAGAGTGCCTGAGCTACCGTGTCAGTTTTTATATCCGAAATTGGAAAAGCTTCAGGCCACCGTGTACATCTATCAATACAGGTAAGGCAGTATGTAAAGCCCTGTGAAGATGGCAATGGTCCAATAAGATCGATGTTTATGTGTGAGAAACGTGCATTTGGTACTTTAAATTCCTCTAAGGGTGTAGATACATGGCGAGAAATTTTTGCTTTTTGACAAGCGGTGCAAGATTTAGCCATTAATGCAACCTCTTTTTTTATACCTGGCCAAATAAAACGTTCTGTAATTAGTTTAACTGTTTTTACACCTGGGTTAACTAACCCATGTATGGCATTGAAAAGAGACTTACGGAATTCTTGAGGAATATAGGGTCGAACGTTATTAGTTGATGTGTCACAAAAAAGTAGCAAATCACTGTTTGGGATGTGCAATTTTTGAAATTTAAGATTAAATTCATTATTTTCAAGAATTTGTTAAGTTCTGGATCGTTATCCTGACTTTTTGCAATTAAATTAAAATCAGTGGCATCAGGATATTTAACGTTGCATATTCTAGAAAACGTGTCAGCTACAATATTTTCTTGACCGCTCACATGGCGGATGTCAGTAGTAAATTGAGCAATGAAGTTTAATTGATTGACCTGTCAGGGTGAAAGGGTGTCACATTGCTTAGTAAGAACTTTTAGTAAGGGTCTATGATCAGTGAAAATAGTGAAATTTCACCCTCTAGTAAATAGCGAAAATATTTTACTGTCGCAAATATTGCCAAAAGTTCTCTGTCGTATCCACTATACTTAATTTCAGTTTCACTCAGTTTCCTAGAGAAAAAATCTAAAGGTTCCCAAGCTTTTCCCGTGTGTTGCTGAACACAAGCCCCAACTGCTTTATCCGAAGCATCACACATTAGTGCAATATGCTTGTTAAGATCCGGGTGAGTTAAATGAACAACCTGAGTAAGTGTTTGTTTACACTGTTGATATTCAGAGTTAGTAATCTCGGACCATACCAAAGGTGTTTTATCATTTTTCTTGCTAGTACCTAGCATGGCATGTAAATGAAGCTGCATTTCGGCTGCATGAGGCAAAAAACGTCTATAGAAATTTAAAATTCCCAGAAATCGACGCAATTCATTTACTGTTTGGGGTTTTGGGTAATCTACGATTGCTTGAACCTTTTCAGGCAAAGGAGCTATACCAGATTTATCAATAAGATGTCCAAGAAATGTAACTTTGTCTGAAGCGAATGTGCATTTGGATAAATTTACAGTTAAATTATGATCTGCAAGCCGTTTTAGAATAGTAATAAGATGATTAAAATGTTCTTCAACTGAGGAAGATGCGACAAGAAAATCAACGATGTATACAAAACAAAAATCGAGATCAGAGAGTATTTGGTCCATATAACGCTGCATAGTCTTCGCTGCATTGCGTAGGCCAAAAGTCATGAAGTTAAACTCGTATAAACCAAAAGGGCTAATTATTGCAGTTTTGGGAATGTCTTCCTTATTCATTGGGATTTGGTGATAAGCTTTCTTTAAATCCAATGTCTAAAAAAATTACTTTGCCGTGTAAATTCGAAGTAAAGTCATGAATGGCGAATTGGGTATTTGTCGTGTACTGTTATAGCGTTTAAAGCACGGTAGTCGCTGCATGGGCGCCATGAACCGTCCGGTTTCCGAACCATGTGTAATGGACTGCTCCAACAACTTTTTGATGGGCTACAAATTCCCTTTTGCACTAAATATGTAAATTCGGATTTTGCAGCGGCTAATTTGTCAGGAGCTAAACGTCTGGCTCTAGCAGCAACCGGAGAACCTTTAGTTTCGATAACATGCATTACATTAACACATTCAGAATCACTCGGTGATTTAGGAACATCTTGAAATACAGAATAGTACTTCCTTAATAATTTATCAAATTGAATGGTATCATGCAGAACAGTTATTTTTGGGACGGGTTCTGAAGAAATTTTGCCGATAGAAGTGACCTGTGTTAGGCCATGTATGAGTTTTTTTTATTTTAAGTCCACAATAATTTCATAATGATGTAGGAAATCAGCCCCTAAAATTGGTCGGGAGACCTCCGCAACAGTAAACGTCCATGGCAAAATTCGGCTTAAAGGTAAATTTAAATTTACGGAACGTTTTCCATATGCGTTAATTTTTGTGCCATTTGCAGCAACTAGCTGAAAAACTGAAATTGGTTTACGGCATTCATCGGCTGTCGGTGGCAAAACTGATAAATCGGCGCCTGTGTCAATCAGCAGGTTTATACCCAAAGTTTTTCAAAAACCACTAGGCGACAATTTTTCTGGCCATAGGCGATGGTCGCCGCCCACGCTTGGCCCTCTAGTTTTCCTTCGACTTAAACTGGCATGGCTGCGAACATTTCGTGGATTTATCACCGAATTTCTTATGATACCAACAAATAACTTCACGCCTAGGGGAATGAGATTTTGAATCGGAATTTCGACTACGTGTTCTATTTTGCGAACAAATTTTAAAGAGTTTATCAATTTTTTTATTGCAATTTTTTTGTAGTTGCAAGTCATTTACTACATTATTTATAGCAAGATCATTTCCTGTTTTAGGCTGTGTTTCAGCTTTCGGTTAATTGAGTTAGAATATGTACGTCGGCTATCCTATCTGCTACTACAGCTAATTTTGATAGCTCAATATCCGAAGTAGCTAAAATTAAGGCTCCTATATATACGAGCTGGCGCCACTGAGCTGAAGAACAACTGGAGGAAATGCTAGACTGGTTTTCGCGTGCCGTTTTTTGAAGGTTTGTCTTCCGAGCGTTGCATGGCAAAAAGCATTTGATATATTTATATTTCAAAGTAAAATTGTGTAAAGGTTGTTTGTTTGAACAACCATATGCTAAACATGGCATTACAATTTTAAATTTTAATTCTTGAAAGATTATAATAGTAATAGACGACCCGACAAATGTTGCTTGCCATGCAAAGCAGGCGAACGATTGCAGAAAAACTGGCACGCACGAACACTGTGTAAAAGTATTAGAAGCATTTGCTCCAGTTGTTCTTCAGCTCAGTGGCTGGCGCATCAGGCATTTTGTTGCCTTAGGGTTGCCACGGGTACCCAGCGCGTTTCTCTGATGAACAAACGACAAACATATTTTTATCGTCTTACGTTACTTTAAAGTAACTTGTTTTATTATATTTCATAATTTTAGCTAAGTAAACTATGATATGGAAGTTTGTTTAGCGATAAACTGCTATAATCATTCAAGAAGTGAATATAAAGTGTTCGCAGACTGTGTATTTGAGTTTTGGCGACATTTTGTAAAAGAAACAGAAACCGCCCTAACAACACATCTTACTCCAGTATATCCATACGATATCCTCAGAATAAAATGACATCCTGAGAATGTATTGTGAAAAAAATGTGTTTTTAGGAATATTATTGTTGTTTATTGCTCTTATCTTGACCGGATTAGCTTCAGATCAAGATTTCTTAAAATCATTAGGGAAGCGATAATAACGCCAAGCGGGAATTCTGTCCTCTTCTGAGGCAAAAAAATGGCGGTGATGCGCCGGCCTATTATTTTATTTAGGGGCTCTATCTAAAATTGCTTGCATTTGTGATTGCAAGCGCTGAAGACAAAGAGATTTTAATAGATCATTAACCACCTTACTGCCGGCTAAATCCTGCATCTGCCGAAGTAACACTGACGGACGTTTATCGCCTAAGTCAAGATCTTGTAACAGCTTTTTTAATCGACGTTCTTCGGAGTCAGTGTAAACCTCAATTAATCTCGACTTTAGTGCCTCATAAGAATTGGAAGAAGGAGGAGAAGTGATAATATCACTCACCTGGCTGAGTATATCCGTTTCAATATTTCCGACTACGGTATGATATTTAGTAGTATCCGCTGTGATTCCAGCGTTTACGAATTGGCTCTCTATTTGCGTGAACCAAATTCGCACGTTTTCTTTCCAGAATGGAGGTACCTTTACCAAAACTCTATTTACTGAAGGCGGTGTAACACCTTCGTTGTCGGATGGCATCTTGAATAGCGAACACAATAGAAAACAATAAGAATGATCTTCAAAATATGCGGGTCACCACTTATGGCTAGTCGTATTAGGATAGGTAATCAGAAGGACTTTAACATCCATCACACACTAATTATGAAAAACGATACTAACCATAACTATATTTAATTAATAACAAAGTAACGCCAAACAAGATATGTGTGTTACAATGGCGGTATTGCGCCAATAGAATACAAACCAAAACTGTTTAGATACGAAACAGTTAATATGACAGAGCTACAACTACGCAGAGGCGTGTTCAGTAGTTCAGTTCGGGGTGCGTTCAGTTTCTGTATTGGGAGCGATTCGATCCCCACAGGACAACTAGAACGAGACGGAGTTTCCCTTTCTTTGTGGGGAAAAGCTTCGCTATGATTGGCTATAGTCATTTATTTGTGGCCTAAATTAGGACTCCTATAGGTTAAATTTTATCATGACGTCGAATGACGACAGAAAGTCAAAACGTCAAATTAAGGCTCCTATATATAGAGCTGGCGCATCAGGCATTTTGTTGCCTTAGGGTTGCCACATGTACCCAGCGCGTTTCTTTGATAAACAAAAGACAAACATTTTTTTTAATCGTCTTACGTTACTTTAGAGTAACCTGTTTTATTATATTTCATAATTTTAGCTAAGTAAACTATGATATGGAAGTTTGTTTAGCGATAAACTACTATAATCATTCAAGAAGTGAATATAAAGTGTTCACAGATCTTCTATTGCTGTGTATTTGAGTTTTGGCGACATTTTGAAAAAGAGACAGAAACCGCCCTAACAACACATGTTACCCCAGTACATGCATAGGCTATCCTCAGAATAAAATGACATCCTGAGAATGTACAGTGAAAGAAACGTGTTTTTAGAAAAATGTTATTGTTGGTTATTGCTCTTATCTTGACCGGATTAGCTTCAGATCAAGATTTATTAAAATCATTAGGGAAGCGATAAGGACACCAAGCGGCAATGCTGTCCTCTTCGGAGGCAAAAAAATGGCGGTGATGCGCCGGCCTATTATTTTATTTAGGGGCTCTACGTCAAATCTCTCGTAATTCCTGATAACATGGATCTATATATCAACGTAAAATACACTCAAATCAATGAAAAATAAACTAATCAAATCTCTGGAAATTCCTCATAACGATGCTCTAGTTCAATGTAAAATACACTCCAATCAATGAAAATCCAATAAACCAATCAAATCTCTCTTAAGATTGTCCCATAGAAAAATAATAAAGGAAGAAGGAGCGTCGGGTTTTGGTTTCGGTTTGTAAAATCCAGGAATGCCGGGTATACGGTTGTAACAGTGCTTCCATCGGATTGGTTGACGACTTGTTGGCGAGATTTTTTAATCGTCTCGTCTCTCTCTCAATCAGTCTGCGAGGAAGCACCCACAACAAACAGCGATAAATGCGTGGAGGATGGGTGCCCTACTTCAAAGTTGAGAGGAGCAACAGCAAAAATAGCTTTCGCTGGCAGTGGCATTTCACTAGAAGGGGTTTGTAAGCATTAGAGTATTGGCATGCTCCGTCTTCCTTTATTATTATTCTATGGATTGTCCATAATCCATCATTACAGAAAAACGAAGTTATTTTTTGCAAGGATTGCAGCACGGAGTAATATTAATAGGAGTTGAAGGTCCAATGGGAGAAATCTACGAAACTGTGATGTAAATTTTTGGTAAATATTCAGGGCGCCACTTGTCATTACGCCCTATCTCGGCGCGAATATAATGTTGTTTTCAATAGAATTTTGCCGGAGTACATTTTAAATTTTTAATTTTAAGCAATTTAATTTTTTTGTAAGTTCTTAAAACTGCATAATTCAGATATTTCAAAATAAAAACTTGCTCAACAAAGAATTATCCTAAGCTTGATGTTGGTAAAAGGAAATTAATGCAAAAATCAAATCGCTAGAAACTTATTAACTACAAGTTTTTATACCTCAAATATACTAATAAGGAAAAATTATAAGTCCTCTATAAGATATCCATAATAATCTACATTTTCAAACGACACAATACAAACGATCTCCATTCTTCGGTTCACAAGGATCGTCATTTTTTAAAAGTTCTTTTCCAAAGTAAAATTAGTATAAAATGGCTCTTAAAAAAAAAACATGTCGCTTAGAATACCCTAATTAATGAAATTTGCTTTCAATCGAAATTTTTTAAGCTTGATATTATTTAAAAAAAAAATAATTAAAACGTGACATTTCCCCATTGAATAACATTGCGGAAGCTGGAGAGATGGAAGTATCCGCGTTTGTAATGATCGATAGATGGCACTTTCCCAACTGCAGTTGTTAGTAAATATAATAGCCACACGTGTATTTATTATTCTTCTTTCTTGTTGTTCTATCATTGTTTCAGCGTGAAAGCTTTCAGTGGTGTGATAATTTCACCTTAGCCCACCAGAGGGCGAGCATTTCATTACAATCGCGGATTGTACGCCTGCGCCATCTGTAAACATTAGAAAAATACATCACAAAATTTTAGCGTTACTTTCTTCTCTTGCCTTTATACTCCGTGGATTGCAGTTACTCGTTACGGAACAACGAGATATATAAAGTAGAGTGATAAATGGTAACCTTTGAGAAGGTCCAAGATGAGTCATGTGACATGCTCTCCTTGCACCTGCGTATTCGGTGGTTCCACGGAGTAAGAAATAACTGGAGCGGAAACTAGCATAAAATGTGTGTTATCCAATTATTTGAGTAAAAGATGGCGCCACTTTCAGCTGATGTCCGATCATTCCCATTCCGTAATGCTTTCCAATGGGAAAAACGCTCATTTATTTTATTTTTTTAACGAAAAGAATGATTTTTGCGAAAATCGGCGAAAAATGAATTTGAATATATAGGGTTTTCTTAACAGCATAAAATTTTCACAAGCGGCATAGGACACTTGTTATTTTAAAAGAGCCAATTTTTATAGACTTTCGTTAAGATCATAATGAATTAAAGGGACATTTAAAGGGACACAGGGATATTTAAAAGGACTAGGGAGGAAAATGATATCTATAATAAAGAAAAATGTAGATTGAAAAGAAATCTATCGTATATAATAAATTTTCGTCGCACATATATATATATATATATATATATATAATTTGAATAATTTAATTCCTTTACAACACTCAGCAAATGAAAGATAGATGAAAATACCAACAATATATATATTTAATCATAAATTTCAATTTTAATTTATAAGCAATTTATAAATAAGTAGAAGAAAAAAATTATTTTATTTAATATTATTATTATTTTCTTATTGTTATTATACTTCTTAGTTATGGATGATTCTATACATTATTTAAATATCTTAATAGTAGTATAAATGTATTTTATGATTATGATTTGTCATTATTACATTTAGCTGTACAAAGTGTTTTTTTTTTTTCTTTCTTTCTCTTTTTAATATATGATTTAGTTTCTATAAAATTAATTGATAAATATAACTAATTATTTGAAAATAATATCTCTGATTAATTTAGTTTATAAATATTAATATTTATAAAACAATTTATTTTTCACCTTATAATATATCAATCTTCACACATTTCTGAGTGGCGTCATATTGCTTTTGAAGTTGGTAGATTGGAAGTGCTGGGTTCGATCTTAGGTTGTTTCGTCGAATAGCCGTTCGAAGTTTTCCGTGGTTTTCTCTGAAACTCAGGTAAATATGTGCTGGGATCCCTTAGAAAGTCCCCCTCTTTTCACTTCTTGGGACATATAACTGAGTCACAAAAGCCTCGTGTAGTTAATTGCCTTAATACCAACATATTATTTCGTCTAAACATATATCTTTAAAGAATTTTGTTTTTTACCTGCCCACGATTGACCGAATGGCTATGTTCTCAAAGTTGTTTGACGGGAAGTGCTGGGTTTGATACCAAGTCGCGTTCACCAACCTATCGCAAAGTGTTTTCTGTGGTTTTCTCCGAAACTCGCAGGAATAAAATGTAAATATACTTTAAAAAAAAAACTACTATGGAGGACAGGGTATTTACTCAGGTCTAAGACTCTAAAATTGCATTCCATCTTAAATTAAAAATATCCATTGCTTTTATGTAGACTTTTTTTTTAATAGAATGCATTTCGTATTTCATTGGGATTAAATAATAATAATAATAAAATAAAAATTATAAAATATATTTAAAAAAAAAAAATTGCTTATATAAGTTATTTGAAACTGAATATCCCTTTGATTAATTTTCATTTTGACGACAGCTTACACAAAATTGGCTTTTTTAAAATAACAAGCCTCGCATACTTCTTGTAAAAAAATATATATTGTTAAGTAAACCCAGTATAATCAAATTCATTTTTCGTAAATTTCTCAAAAATCTTTTTTTTTTTTTTTTTTGTTAAAAAACATTTTTATATATGGACATTTTTGCAAGTGAAAGCATTACAGAACGAAGACAATAGGGCACCTACGGTAAACAGAGTGTTTTTTCTTTAATATAGTGTTCTTTTCAAGCTGATAGACGGGAAATGCCGAGTTTAATTCCAAGTCGCACTTGCGGACCTAGCCGATCGGAGTTTTCCGTGATTTTCTCCGGAACTTGCATAGCTACTGGCTAGGATCCCATAAGGAGACACACTGAGGGCATTCTACTCAGGTCTAAAACCCAAGTGCTGTCAATTGGCCTTATAATCCCAACATCACACCACGAATAAGGTCTAAAATTTACTTTTTCAAACAGTTTACATATAGTAAAATTGCATTTGACAATCAAAAATATTTATTACTTTTACGTAGATTTTTTTTTTTTTTTTTTTTTATGGAATTAATTTCATATTTCATTGGGATAGAAGAAAAAAAAAATTTATTATATATAATAAAAATTATAACAAAATACTTTTTAAGAATTATTTATAAATTATTTGAAATTAAATGTCTCTTTTAATTATTTTTCCTTTTGATGACAGCTTATGCAAAACTGGCTTTTTTAAAATAACAAGTATCACATACTTCTTGTAAAAAATATATGATGTTAAGAAAACTCTGTGGAATCGAATTCATTTTTCGTTGACTTTCTCAGAAATCATTATTTTTGTTAAAGAAAGTTATTAAATGAGCATTTTTGCAACTGAAAAGCATTACGGAGCGAAGATAATCGGACATCTACCGACGAGTAGCGCCTCTATATTACCTAAAAGTATATTGCAGTTTTTCAAGGTTTCGGCCATTGGAGTTTCCCCTCCAGTTATTTCTTACTCCGTGGGTGGTTCCCTTGGTAATAGCTTATTTTCAGTAAATTTCTATGGCAACGGTTTGGAGATTGTTCTTGGCAATACTCATAACCGCCAATGTTTTTGGTTACTTACGTAGTTTAATATTCTTTTTGTTCTGAATAATTTTTATTTTTATTTTACTTCTTTTTTATTTCGTGTAGTTGACCTTTAACCGACAAAATGCTTAAAAATAGTTGAAAAATTATTATTTGTTGTTAAATTTAGCTCTTTAAAAGTTTAAATTTTCTTTTATAAACACTTTTAAACTTTGTTGGGAAACGTTGTAAAAAAGGTATTTTATTATTTATTAAAATGTGAAATATGTGTAAAATTATTTTTAAAACAATTTATTTCGGTCATAGGACTGTCATGTTACCTAATAATAATGATAATTTGTCGAACTGATGATTTAAATGCCAAAATAGCGATAAAGGGCCAAATACAGCAACCTATTGGAGCATGTCACGTGATTCATCTGGAACCACGGAAAGCTAATCCTTCATCTCTTGAATCAGCACTCTAATTTATATATCTCGTTGTTACGGAATTTCGCCAAGCAGAAAGTGAACCTACATTCTCCGTTTGAGCCGAATGAATACTTTTCTGTTTCAGGTATACGAAGGGCGGGTTCAGACTCTCGACCGATCCAGGATCGATCCAATTGGTCGTGGAACAATGCGTCCAGTCTCATCGACCGGTCTGGATCAAAGTCGTTCAGTGAATGTGTTCCATGGACCGGTCGTGGATCAAATCGCCAAGAAATTTTTCCGAGTCATTTGATCCATTTACAAATTCATTGCTATGATTGGACCATGAAGGTAGAGAGAAGGAGGAATTTCCTCTACGGCGATTTCCCGCAAAAATGGGCCTAACGCGCAAACCACCGCATAGTGGCGCTGATGTGAGTTCTTATGCCGTTTTTGTATTAGCATCTTCGTGAAAGTTACATTTTTTTTAATATTAAATTAATTATTTGATCGCAATATGTCCAGCTCTAGAATATGTTTTGTGTATGGGTGCGACACAGGATATAGGAAAGCCTTGAAGAGAAATAAAGAACAGGAATTAAAGAATCCATCAATGTTTTCTGCTCCTAAGGTAAGCGAGCTAGATGAATGTTGTTGAGTAACTATTTACGTAATATTAAATTTAAATTGAATGAATATTGATAAATAAGCAAGGTAAATATAAATTATTATGTTTCGATTTTTTCCAATAGTCTTACTGAAGAGCCTTCAATCAAATTTCGCTTAAAAACTGCATAACAAAACTGACAGGATTGCTAAGCCTTTTAAATCTACATCTGAAAGGTTTACGTTTGTCATGCAATCATAAAAAAAAATGTACTACATTTAAAAAATGTTTTCTGCATGAGAAAAGAAAGTTTTGGGTATTTTGAGTGTAATGTTGAAATGTCTTATTAAATTTTCATTAGAATTCTTAAACAATATTGCCAGGGCTTAAAATATGTAAATATGGTTTTTAGTGCGAACGATTAAAGAGATATTTACGTCTTTCATTTTATATATTATTTTGTAGTTATATTTTTATTGCTTTTACAAATGACTTAAATTATTAAGTAATTTGGCCGTAGTAAATTTTGCAGGAAGGATCGTTGTTTTTCCTACTTTTTATAAATTGTCCTTTCACTAGACAAAACTAAATTAAAAATAGACGAATCTGGACATAATATAAGCAATTGAATGAATTATTTATGCTTGATGCATAAATAATTTATGAGATTATTCTGTCAAAGCAATAAATTGTACTTTAATCTTTGCAATCGATATATTTTCCCTTAAATTAATAATTTGAAAAGTAGAAGATGTCATTTTATTTATCGATTAAAAGAAAAAAAAAAAAAAAAAAAAAACCTAACTACATAGTGTATTGTATAGTTTCCTAAGTAAATCTGTTGCTGATTATTATTATTGCATTATCATGTAGATTTAAAGAGGGGGGTATGTAAATATGTAAATATATTTCATGTTCTATAACCTAAAGTTTAAAAACAAAGGAAAGAGACTATTTTCAATGAAAGTTTTTATGAACATGTGATTGTATAATTACCTTTTGTAAACAATTACCTACAAAATTTTATTTTCATTAATCATATTTTATTTATTTTTTATGTTAAAAATTTTGCCAAGTTCATCTTTATTTGAAGAAACAATCTTAAAAATAATTTAAACTGATTATGTAATGTGTACTTTGCATGGAAATCTTTTATTTAACATTTCTAATATAGGGAGTAAAAAAATGTATAAATATAAGTGGAATGTGTTTTAATAATTTATATCAATAAGTCATTTCAATGCATTGTTTTCATTTTTATACAATATTTTACTTAAAATACAAATTTGTTATTTTTATAATTTATTTTTTATCAGAGAGTTTAAAAAATGAAATTATATGTTTAAACGTTTGAGAATTTTATATTTATATACCCTATATCAAGGTCTGGCTTTATATGAGTACTATGTATTTAGTAACAGAGTAAAAAAGCGGCTACATTAATTTCTTAATCATTCTAGATAATATGAAATTAGGCCCTTTTTTTTATTATTATTCTATCTACTGAATTTTAGTTTGGGCAAAATAAGGATCATATTTGGATTTAGGATGTCATTTTACATAATAATCAGCGGGAATGGTATCAGGACACAATTTTTTTTTTTGGCAGAGCAGTGTTATTTAAAATGCTGCCCAAATTTGCATTCAGAAAATTAACAGTAGTGTAATTATTTTTTAATCACTTTATTTACTTTTTAAAAATTTCGCCAGAAATAAATATATAGAATATTGATTTTTGTATAACTGTAAGTAATATAAAGTTTTGTACTTCGATTAGGCTAATTAGTTTTTTTAGATTTTATCTGTAACGAAAGCCTGACCAGATGAAGAATAAAGAGAATTTCTAATTTTTAAAGTGGGCTTTGTCTGAATGAGAACTGATTTGTTATGTTAGTTTTGATGTATTGACGTAACAAATTAGGTTCTTTTTCGGATTTATATATATTGTGTCTGCTCCCTCCAAAAATACTTTTTCAAGAACTGAAGGAAAATGACTAAGAAAAATCAATTGCCATGTAGCTGGATAGTGTTCACAAGTATTTGAAGCTGAATGAGGGCTATTATGCTAGAATAATTTGAAGAGACAGCTTTAGTATATAATAAACAGAAGTGCTTAAGAAGAAAAGGAATTGCGAAAACTTTGGATTGTCCTATGTATTTTTGTAAGTATTTTACTTTTCAAGTTGTATAGTTTTTCATTACTCAATTATTTAGCAGTTCTACACAAGAATCAGGTGAGTATTTCGAAATATGAATTAATTTGATAATTTAAATATAAATTTGTCTGTTTTCGTTTAAAAAAAAATTCTGCATAGACTCTGTAAAATGTCAATTTTTAATAATCAATTAATGAAACTTGCACATTTTTGTGGTTGATTGTCAAATAAAATTTAACATTCTTGCGGCTTGTTTCTAAAATATAGATATTTCATCGCTGATCAAAATAAATTATATTTAATCACAAGTAACTGCTGAAATACCTTTTTATATGTATTGTTAGCTGTGGCGTTTCATGAATGATTTTTTTGGCAGTCTCGGCACAGGCAGGGTTGGCAAAAACCCGGGTTTTTCTAGAAAAACCCAACCCACTTGGGTTTTTGTGGGTTTTTCTGGGCATTTGTGGGTTTTTCTGGGCTTTTGTGGTTTTTGTTTGAATACATTTGCATTGCAATGTATATGTTATTTAGCATATTAGTTGTAATACACCTAGTTATATTAAACTACTAATTAATAATTAATCTAATATTTATTATCTCAGAAATAAAAATTGGTTTGATTCTAATATTAAAATAGTGTTAATTAGTAAGATCAAGCTATATTTTACTTTAATGTATGCTTATTCAAAATAAATATTCTTAATGACAATAACTGATAAAATAAAATAATTTAAATTGTTAAGTACAATACACAGAAATATTTTTAACTCTTCCACAAGCGTATTTTAGGCATTAAAATCTAAAAATACTCCTTAAAATTTTAACCATGAGTATTTTCACGCTTTGTATTTTTAGTTTAAATTTAGTTTAGTTTATTAAATGTGTTTGAAAAAGTTTATATTCTTTCTGTAATTCAATGATCTGCAAACTTTTTTTTTTTTTTATTAATTAATATCATCTCTTATCAATAAAAAGTTTTCATAATTAAAATTATTTTGAGTAAAACTGTAAGCATTTGCATCAATATTAGAATTTCTTAGATTCACATATGGCCTTATCTTTCAATGTTCATTGTAATTTATAAACTGAGTCACAGTATGTTCATATTCTGAGTCAAGATATTATATTGTACAAATTATGCTGAAAGGAATATTACTGCAATTGGCCAGTCCCTTTAATATAACTTGAACTCATAACTGAAACTTATAATGTGAGTTCATATACATATATTTTATTTTTGAACTTATTAAGAAAGAAGTAAAATTTAGCATGAATTCCCGAAAGATCAAGTTTTTTTTTCTTCCACTTTTTTGTACTCCTAATAATGCCAAATTCACTTCTTCAAAAAAGATCAAGGAGTATTTCACTCCTAGGAAAAAATCCTAGCAATATCTCTGACAATACATATCATTTAAACTTTTTAGTTTCCCATCATGCTATAGGTATGGGGAATTTAGGTGATCGTGAAAATTTTCGACCTCGGTTTTTTTACTTTTTTACACATTTTCACGTCTGAGGAATCCGAAAAAGACAAAATTTGTATGGTGTGTGTTAGTTTGTTAGTCCGTTAGTCTGTGTACACGATATCTCAAGAACAAATTGTCACAGAGAAGTCAGATCAGTTTTAAAATATTACTTTCGACACTGGCAAGAACCCTATTCATTTGCAACATTCGAATTAAAAAACTTCGTAAGTTATTAAAAATTTATGCTTCTCTTAACATGGGAGAATAGGACAAAATTTTACTTAAACGTGCATTAAATGGAAAATGTTTACTGAAAAAAATGTGGACCAGTTTTAAAATATGAGTTTTGATGTTGGAATGAACATCAGTAACTAGAAACATGCTACTTTGAAAATTTCGCAAGTTACTGGAAATTTAAGAATTTCTTAGCATGGCAGTATAGGGCAAAATTTTACATAAACGTCAATTGTGAATGATATTTTCATTGTAAAGATGTCGGACCACTTTTGAAATATTATTTAGGGTCTTGGCATGATTATTATAGGGTATAAATTTTCCAATTTAAAAAATTCGTAAATTATTTGGAATTTACGATTTACTTAAAATGGCAGAATAGGGCAAAATTGAACATAAATGTCCATTTTGAGGATCATAAATATATCAGACAACTTCAAAATAACATTTATGATACTTTTTTGAACATAATTGACTACAAATATTCTAATAGGAGAATTTCGCAAATTACTCGTTATTTAAGATTTTATCAACATAGCAAAATGGGGTGATATCCCATATAAATTATGCATTTTGAGGATTGTTGCATTGGAAATAGTAGCATGAAAACGAAACTACAAAATTGATCCTAATAAAATAAATTAATAGATTAGAATAAGATAAATACATCAAAGTGGATGGTAGATAACCTATTAGGTAGGGATTTCCTTCTGTAACTGTGTCAAGTGTTTGGTCAGATTCATTTCTCTTAACATATTAATCATGTTAAGAGAATGTCCTGTACTAGAAATTTATGAGAACATATATAATATATGATGGGGAACTGAGCAGAGTCCACTTATGCCAACTAGTGTTAATTATAAAAAATAAGTTACACTGCTTTATCCTTTTTTTTTTTTAAAGATTTTTAATAGTTGAAACGGTTATAGAAGAAAATTTTATTAGATTTTTAATTATGTTGCTACTAAAATTAAAATAAAATTATTATAAAATTTTAAAACTAAACAATTTAATTAGTTAAATATTCTTCGGTTTTACAGGAAAAGGAAAATTGAATCAATTATAGAAGATAAACTTGCTTTCATTATTATATTTATAATTATAACTGTAGTTACTTTTTATGTTTAATATTATTTTCTAGAAAATAAAGTTTTTTCTTTAAAGGTAAGGTGTTTTTTATACTTTATAGATGGGATTTGTAAGTTATAAATAATTTTTAACAAAAACCCACTTATTTGCAAAAACCCAGTGGGTTTTTGTTGGTGGGCCCGCCCAGAAAAACCCGGGCGGGTTTTTCTGGGCTGGGCCCAGTTTGCCAACCCTGGGTACAGGTGCCTGGAAATGATAGATGGAGTATTTATTTATTGTATTCAGTGATGCTGTTATTGTGTGGAAAATCGAAGACAGGACGTGGAAAATTTATTGTGGCGTGTCCCAGGGGACGCATAATTTTCATTCTTAAAATTATTGCAATTGTTTCTTAACAGCAACCACTTCCTACATAATATTAGTTTTAAGACAATCTCAAAAAGAGCTGGTTAAAAATTCATAAAAAACTGTTTTTCATTTACAATAAGATAAAATTTCAATTTATATCTTTAATATATAAATTAATTGGAACAGCTTTACTATACAGCACCCATTGCTTATTGCCGTTGCCGATGTTTTGATCACGTGGTATGATGGTGTTTTGATTCAGTTCGTGAGTTTGTACCGCGAATCGTTTCACAACGCCGTGAATCGAATCAAAATGTCATGAAACAATACTTTTCATTATTATGAAATTTTTTCTTTATGTTTCACTATGTTTTCTGCTGTTTGCTCGCATAGAACTTCTCTAAAAATTTAAATGCCTTTTTAAAAGAAAAAAAAAATGTTCAAGAACATTTTATTCCGAAGAAGTGTACAAAATTTCAATAAGACTGATACATTAGTTTTTGTGAAATCATGTGAAGTGCTTTTCTAAAAGTCTCCGAAAACCAGAACCTGCTGCCTGAATTTTTATAAAATTTTTTAATGAAAATTTTACATATTATTTAAATGTTGTTCTTTTATGTGCTCAAAATTTTAATTTTTTTTTTTTTAATAAACATATAGAGAAAATACTTTTTTTAGCCTTTGAAACTATACTTATCACTGAAAGCTAAAGCCAATGTTATACTATGGGGAATTAATCGCTATTACAACCCTAACTAATACAGGTTTTTAAATTCATTTTTCACATTCAGGAAATTCACAACTGTTGAAACTAGTTATCATTTTCTAAAAACTTATTTTTCAAAATTTTCTTTACAGTGAAACCCCGATCTATGATTCCCACATTGATTTTTTTATTTTTATGGTCCCTGCACAAATATTATTTAAATAATGTTAACAAAACCCACATGTATCGTGCTTAAAAAAGTCATTTTTCCACATTCATTGTTGTAAAAATTTTCTCCTGACCTCGTAAACATTTTCTCCTGAAGCTCAAGCGTTTCCATATGGCATACAAACTGGAATTACTTTTTTCTTCCAAAAATAACTTTTCCCCCCATTTCCATTGAGGATCAAAATTGGGATGCTTTTGTCTCTGGACCATCTATTCATTTTGCAATTTCAGCATGGTGGGAAATAACCACTTTAGTAAACCAGAAAATTGTTTTGTGAAATGCGGTTACATGCGAAAAAAGGATGAATATCAAACAGAGGAGCAATTTAATCTTATACCGTAAAAACTGGCAGATCGTCCGCATTCGCATATGAGCCGCATCAACACAATCTTAGGTAATGAAATGATAAGTTTTTCAGAAGTGCCACACCTTCGTGAGAGCTGCACTATTTTATTTCGGCCCTTATGAAGGTGCGATGCCAGAAATCCGCTCCAGTTCTTTCATAATAAAAATAATATATAAGAAATATAAAGATT
Organism: Salticus scenicus; assembly: GCA_963930645.1. Lineage (NCBI taxonomy): Eukaryota > Metazoa > Arthropoda > Arachnida > Araneae > Salticidae > Salticus > Salticus scenicus. Next base: position 243,885,120 of record OZ005660.1, read on the forward strand.
GTTTAAATGAAAACGAATTCATTTTTAATTTATACTAGCCGCCTTCGGTGACCAGCTGTTTTGTGATCCTTGAAAAATCCTATTTTACAAAATTCCCGCTCGGTGGCGAGTGCGGCACCTTTTTCCCGTTTCAGGTCCTGACACCCCCGTACTGAATTTAACGACTTATATAAGTTTAAAAGTCTTCAAAATTTTAAATGATGTGTAATTTAATCATAATTAGAATTCTAAATATTGAATTATTAAAACATTAAAGAGCCCTCTGGCAACAGAGATTTACAACATACACTCTTCAATTTCAATTCAAATAACTTTTAAAATGATATATTACTTATGAAATTATGTTAATTAGAAGCTGAGATACAAAGATAATGAGTCATTCCATTTTAAATCAACAAATGGGGTGTGCAACACCATTTTTGATTTTGATGACAATTTGCACATGCTTTCCCCATACCTTTTAGACCACAAAAATATATTTTTTTTATTTAAAAAAAAATTACCCTTCGATATGTAGGCTATTTTTGTCGTTGCCAACAGCGAAAATTGGATATTTTGATGCTTTGCGTTATGAACTATAACTTTTTTTCTATAAAAGCTATCAAGCTCAACTAAAGCTCATTGGAAAGCTAAAAAAAAGATCTTTTTCCATATGGTATCAATAAATTTGAGATTTAAAAACAAAGGTTATTTTTTCAAGGTCAAAGTTTGTGATGCAAAATTAATTTTTTGCCACTTTTGAAAATTAAAAAACCTATGAAGGGCTTGGAATAACAAGCCCTCTTTTTTTTCTTATATACATATATAAGGTTGCTTATTGTATTAAAAAGTTTGGCTTGTTACTCTGCCCCCTTCACAAGATACGACCCCCCAAAGTTGCAAATTTTCTAAAAAATCCAATTTTCAATGCTAAAAAAATGCATGTGGGGGGCAAGGTAGATTTTTTTTTACTTGTGTGATTTTAAGTACTTCTTACCATCTTTCAAACAAAAAAAAAGTTACTTTGTTATTCAAAGGCGTTTGGCAGCTATAAGGGTCTGAATTTTCAAATAATTATACTGAAACAACGCAATTATTTTCATACTTCTTAATCTTAGGTGTTAGTGAAAAGTTATTTTTTACTTAATTGTTAGTTTTAAATGGTGAAAACAACTAAAAAGACTAAGAAGAGTTGTCAAAGAACACATTTAAACTTTGATAAGCTAATTTAAGGTTTCTAACATCTTGGTATATAGAATTTAACTTACCTCTCAAAACATGCAAAACTTTTTTGTTCAGTGGTTTATTGTCTCATAGAGAAGAGTTGACAAATGTTCACTCATCACAGGTGTGATATTATGACCTCTTCCCTGTGCTGACCATAGTTCTGACGCAGTCAGGATTTTCAAAATATCTTGAAACCGAACCCAAGTTTGGTTATCATGACTTGATTTTTTAAACGATGTTCCAGGTCCTTTAGGATGAAAAAAATGGATCCTGTATTCTTCTTCGACATCAAATACCTTTATTTCCACTACTTCTCCTAGCCACCAGTCACCATCATATACGCAACAAACATAATCGGACAACTTTGGTCGGGTTGTTGGTGTGGATAATCTACGGTTGATAGGTTCGTCTTTGATGACATGAAAGGTTGTAAAATCTAAAGAAAATGATGTACGTCTGGCATGAATGATATTTCTGTTGAGTGGAATGTAGCTGTGGAAAGACCGAGTTTGGGGTAATGATAGTGCTGTTTTATATCTTTCCTCAAGAACTTTTCCTACTGCATTAACATCATCACAGGAAACATAGAAAAACGTTACACTATTAATATGTTCAGTGCAGTATTCAAAGACATCTAATGGATTCAAGATTTGATTACTGACCGGTCGTTGCAAACTAGCCTTTCGCACTAGCCTCTTCACTGTTCCTCCAATCCCATCGCAAGGGCCTTTCCCGTGGGATGTAGCAAAAAAATGCCACTCTGCTTTTATCCCAAAGTCTTGTTCATGATGGCTCAAGTTAATGAAGTTTTTCCTGTTTTTGTACTGTGCGGCAGATCCGTCTGAAAAATAGAATAATTTTGAAATTAAAGCATGATCTGCCTTCAGTTTTTTAACAAGGATCATTTGAAAGGCGTAGAATGTAGTTGTGTTGTGGTCAAGGCAGTCGCTTACAAAGCAAAAACTTTGAGTTTGAATTTCTCCATCTTTTTTCCAGTAGACAACAAAAGGATGAAGCGTACATTGCACACCTGACCAGTGATAGGTCTGCACCTCGTCTTGAACAACACAAGAGAAATTCTCTGAAAAATCTCCAAGTATCAAAAATTCCCCCTTATCCAGATCTTCCTTCTTTGATTTTAGAAATGCTGCTTGTTTACTGGCAATGAAATGGTGGCTCTTTAGATGCTCAAGTTTTTCACAACACTTAACCAAGAATTCTTGTAAAGGTAGCACACATGATGTCAGTTCACATCTGTCTGTGGACATCCACTGCTTATATGAAACTTGCAAATCCTCAAATTCATCATTTTCCAAGTCAATTTGGGTGCTGTTACTTGGAGAAATCAGTGATAAAATGGCATCCACACCTGGACATGCAGTACATTCCGAAAACATACAATTCTCATTTTCAGTATCACAGACCATAATCTGCAGCAGATCTTTGTAGCTATGATCACTTTTAATCGCTGATAGCATAAGTTTTACATTTTGATGGTACAAACAAATGCACACTGAATGTGTACCAGATGCTCCAGCTAACACACAAAATTTTGGTCTAAGATCGGCAAATTTAGATAACCCTACTTTCAAATCAGGATAATTTTCTTTAAAATGTATGTAAAGTTCCTTCAAGTCACATAAAATGAGCCTTTTTTGAAGGTTTGACTTTTCCCCATTCATTCCTCTCACAGAATCTCATTGTATCCAATAATATTCAAGCAGCCTTGTCATTGGCACAGTTCCTACCACAGGTAGGTACTGTTTGCCTAAAGGGAACTGTTCTATACATGTGGGAGCAAGGCTGGACAAGTTGAAATCTGTCTATTCTTGCTTTTAACTGGCAAATAGATTACTATAAATGAGGAAAAGTAGGAATATGATATATTCTTATTTGTGAGGTCAATCTAAGTCCATCAAATAAAAAAAAATAATAATAAATGACATGTTTCCAAAAAAAAAGTACATGAAAAAATTGGATGGTTTTAGTGTGATTATTTGAAAATTCAGACCCTTATAGCTGCCAAACGCCTTTGAATAACAAAGTAATTTTTTTTTTGTTTGAAAGATGGTATGAAGTACTTAAAATCACACAAGTAAAAAAAAATTTACCTTGCCCCCCACATGCATTTTTTTAGCATTGAAAATTGGATTTTTTAGAAAATTTGCAACTTTGGGGGGTCGTATCTTGTGAAGGGGGCAGAGTAACAAGCCAAACTTTTTAATTCAATAAGCAACCTTATATATGTATATAAGAAAAAAAAGAGGGCTTGTTATTCCAAGCCCTTCATAGGTTTTTTAATTTTCAAAAGTGGCAAAAAATTAATTTTGCATCGCAAACTTTGACCTTGAAAAAATAACCTTTGTTTTTAAATCTCAAATTTATTGATACCATATGGAAAAAGATCTTTTTTTTAGCTTTCCAATGAGCTATAGTTGAGTTTGATAGCTTTGATAGGAAAAAAGTTATAGCTCATAAAGCAAAGCATCAAAATATCTAATTTTTGCTGTTGGCAACGACAAAAATAGCCTTCATATCAAAGGGTAATTTTTTTTTAAATAAAAAAAATATATTTTTGTGGTCAAAAAGGTATGGGGAAAGCACATGCAAATTGTCATCAAAATCAAAAATTGTCATGCAACAACTTTTTTGAAAATTTGTTGATTTAAAATGGAATTACCCTAATAAAACATTTTTATAAAAAGATTTGTGTTTGATTTATCCAAGGTTTTCTCCGAAACTTGCGTAATTCCGGGATATATAATGGTAAACATCCTTAGTACAAAATGTGAGCGGAAATTGAAATTCGAAACTCTGCAAAATATAAAAGAATAAAGGCGTTCTATGTTTTCCATTGTTTTTTCCAAAACTCCTGTTCCTTTTCTACATTTTTACCCCCACCTTTCTGTCCCTCCTAATAAATTTACACTTGAAAATATCTGCAATCAATTTATCTTGCCTTAAAACCTAATAATACCAATTTTAAATGCAGTAACTTTCTTTCTTTTTTGCCCCTTCATCCCCCTCCTTAAGCCCTTCCTAATAATTCTACACTTTCAAAAATATTCACAATTGAATTATCGGGCGTTAAAACCAAATATTAAGAAATTTCAATGGCATATCTCAATTTAAAATACTACAAAATAAAAAGAAAACTAAATCTTAACTTTTTTTTTTTTTTGGTGATGTGAGTCGTGATAAATATAATTCCCAATAAAAATGTAACTTTTTTGTTCATTCACATATTTTCATGAAAATTGAACTGTAGCTTTATAATATGCTGTCTAGGCCAAATATTAAATAAAATGTAAGGTGAATGAAAATTTGAAAATTGCCATTTTTCCCTCTCTTGCACACCATTGGAGAAAAGTTCAGAATGTGTCAAGGGAGGAGGGTGGAAAAGAAAAAAAAATTGCATAAGAGCTGCAGATAGAAAAAATACAACTTTTTTTTTTTTTTTGTATCTGTAGCGGTTCATCTGCCGGTTTTTACGGTAATTCTATGAAAAAATTGCCTTGTAGGAAATAGTATATGAAACAAATGAATTTTTCAAATGATGAATGCTGCATTCAGTTTTTACCTAGCCATTAACTGGTACTTATAATAAAATCTCAGCGTGTTTTTCTTTTTTTTTCTGGAGGGGGGGGGGGGATATGTGTGTGTGGTAAAAATAACTCTTAATGTCAGATATGAAAATTCAATAACAAACTTTATGCATGGAAAAGTATATTAATTGTAATATAGGTGTATTATAATAAAGGCCAATTGATTACACAAAAGTCCTAGTGCCTTCTGTAGGAAGTGGGGTCTTTCTAAGGAGTACTATCTTGAACACGAGTTTTAAGCGAAAACTCCAGATGTTTATAATAAAAGCTCAACATGTGAATTTTTTTTTTTTCTGTGTGTGTGTGTGTGTGTGTGTATGTGTTATAAATAATATTCAATGTCAAATTATGAGAATTCTATAACAAAATTTAAATTTGAGCATGAAAAATTTTAACGATTGTAATATAAGATCCTAGGTGTGTTGAAATTGAGGCCAATTGACTACATCAAAGTACCAGAACTTTCTGTGGGAAAGGGGAGTGAGTCTAAAGGGTCCTGATTTGTACACGAGTTTCAAGGAGAACCATGGAAAATTCTAGACAAGTAGGTCAATGAGGTAGGTACATATGAAAGCTCAACCTTTTTTTTTTTTTTTTTTTTTTTTTGGGGGGGGGGTAGTATGTGTGTGGTAAAAATAACATGTCAGATATCAAAATTCAGTAACACACTTTATGCATGGGAAAAAGTATGATTTCTAAAATAAGATCCTAGATGTGTTATGGCCATATCACACGAACAATTTCGTTTAGCTTTTTACTAGACACAACATGCTCAACTTTTCCAAAAGATGGTTGAACAAGTTGATTACATGCTGAACTTGAATCTTCCCCATACACTGCTGTGTTGTGATCAGTAAAATATTGTGCAAAAATCTATCATATGACATGGGCATTAGAGTTAAGGCAAATTGACTGTGCGAAGGTTCTAGTCTGTTCTGTAAGAAAGAAGGGGTCCTAATTGGTACACGAGTAAAGCGCAAGGCTGGGGTAGATACCAGTGGCGGATTTAAGGGGGGGGGGCTAGGGGGCTGAAGCCCCCCCAAAACACTGACATTTACAATTGAATATTGCAATTGCAAATTTTTTATTGGTCTAGAATAACACTTTGAAAAATCTTAGCCCCCCCCAAAAGTCAAGTTCTGGATCCGCCACTGGTAGATACATATAATAAAAGCTCAACATGTGAATAGTTATATGCATGTGTTAAATAAACATTTTATGTCAGATATAAATAATTTCTGACAAACTAAATTGCATCAATTGTAACATAAATCTAAGTTTGTTGGAGTAAGGCCATTTGATTACATGAAGGTCCTAGGACCTTCTGTGGGGAAAGGGAGAGGGTCTTTCTAAGGGCACCTAACTTGTACTATAGTTTCAAAGAAAACCGTGGAAAACTCCTGTTGGCTAAATCGATAAGTAAGGTATTTATAATAAAAGCTCAACATGTTTATATATATATATGTGTGTGGTATAAACAGAGATGACAAGTTATTGCTAAAAGAAAAGATCAATTTCATACCACTATAAAGACAATATATTGAAATTCTATAACAAACTTGGAAATTGGTTTTTAAAAAAAAGGCACCACTATATATATATATATTTTTTTTAACTCGCTATATAAGTTCTATTTAAAGTCTATCAGCTTTCTCTTACAGGAAAATTTTTAGGCGTCAACTTTGTTAGGTCAATTTTATATCTTCTGATCACATTATCTAAAAAAAAATAAAAAATACTTCTAATACGTGTAATAGTGGATTATGGAAGTCGTGTGGTTATTTCACACCAGATTTTTTTTTCTTTTTGTATGTATGTATTGTATAAATAACATTAAATATCAGATATGAAAATTCAATAACAAACTTTACATTTCTGCATAGGAAAATGTATCAATTGTAACGTGAGATTCTAGATATATTTGTCATTGGCCAATTAACTACATGAAAGTCTTAATACTACCCTTGTGGGGGTTTCCCTAAAGAGTATTAACTTGTGTTCGAGGTTTGATTAAAGAAAAAAAAAAAAAATATATATATATAGATAATTTCAAAGGGCTATGTTGATGAGTGTGATCTGGTACTTTTTGTTTAGAACCTTGTTCAGGATAAGAAACTCAGCTACTCAAAATCCTAGAGAAAACAGAATTACAGAATATATCTAGAATTTTTTTTCATGACATTGTAAGATAAGTACATTTCTTAAAATACATTTCTTACCTCCCACACACACACACATTCCTTCTTAAAAATAATAAATGAAATTTCTGAGAAGAATAAATTATAGTTAAGTTGTATTCCTCAATTTTTCGTTTTGTTTTTTAAATAAAAGAAGATATATATAAATTTTTTTTTAGGTATTCATTATTTCATTATACACACGTTAGTTACAGTTCATATCAATTTCAATACATAGATATCAATTCATGTTTTAATTTATGTGCAGGGGGTAGAACATTTAAGTAGCCAGGGTTTACTTCTAGCTCATAATACAGGAAGTCATTGATAACTTATTTATTATCATAGATCTTAATTAAATTTCTGATGTTTGTACTGAATTTCAAAATATGTAAAAATAAAAAGCTTGAAAACGGAAGCGATATCCATGTTTTTTTTTTAAATTCTTATTTGTTTGAAATTATAGAGTGGGCAGCAAAATTATTGAAGCACACATACACAAATTTCATATACATTTTTTTTTAAACATGATCGCTAGTTTTTATCATATTGCATTTTTAGAAACAGCATAAGATTGAGTTAATGAACTCGACAAATATTTACCTAACAAAACAGTATTAGGTGCCAATCTTTTCCATAAGAATTATGTTAGCGTTTCAATAATTTTGCTGCCGAATGTACAGTTTGGAAAGAAAAAAAAAATACATGTTTTAAATTACATTTTTTTACAATAATTATTTCAATTGTATTTAGGATCTTTCACATATATTCAACAATTTCCTGAATTGATTATTAATATTTTTCATCATTCATTTGATTTGCAACAAAAAATTGCAAGTTAAATAAAATATTTATGGAATATTTATTTAGAACCATACTGTTGCTACCGCTACTAAGATCGCGGCTCGCAGGCAGCCATGTTTGTTTAGAAATATGTTTTCTATTGCTAGCGACAGGCGGCGCTTCAGACGTTACTTATGACGGAAGCGTAGCTGAAAACTCGATTTTAGGTACCATATTTCTAATATGGTGATACTATACCTTACCCTCTAATACCATGGATTGGACATTGGTTATTGATCTGGTTACGCCATCTATCGGTTCTTACAAACGCGAATATGCATACAAGCAATTTATTTTTGGTAAATAACTGTATAATTGTTTTAGAATTATAAATATATGCATGCAATGGATTGAAATATACAATAATGCAAATTAAAATTCCTCGAATATTATTTAAATTTAATAAAATAAAATTTTAAAATGCTCCCTGCTGACAATTTATCGATCAGTTAATTTTTATGAAACATTTTTATGTTTGAATACTAAATATTTGCATTAAATTTCAGCATTAAAACATAAAAATAATTAACAATATTTAAAAATCAACATTTAATTTATATTTAAATAATAATATTATTAATAAAAAATCATAAATATATTAAACATTTAAAATATTATTGGTTGAAATCAGAATTAATTGAATTTAACAAACGAATTTAATGAAGATTTATAAAAATCTCTTTTTTTTTTTTAATAGTAATAATTGATTTAAATTTAAATTTTATAATATTTTGTAATGTGTAATAGTTTTATATTTCTTACCTTAGATCATAATAAAAGAACCTACTTCTTATTTACATCAAATATTTGAATGCTAATTATTTGTTTTAAATTTCAGCATTCAAACTTAAAAATATTTAACAAAAATTAGCTTGATAATAAATCCACAAAATAAAACTTAAAATTCTTTACAGTATATCATTAAAATACAATAATGCATAACTGAGGGAAATATATATATATATATATTTTTTTTTTTTTTTTTGCTGGAAAAATTTCTAAAATTAAAATTGTATTGTTATTATTTTTTTGTTTAAATAATTTTCAAAAAAGAATTATATAATTAATATTATTTTATTTTAGTGTATATGTACCCAACTATGCAGAATACATAAAAAAAAAAAAAAAAAAAAATTGTTATGCACCTATCTTTTTTTTATTATTCATAGTTAAATTACATTTTTAAATAATGAATTAAATTTTTCTTTAATTAATTTTACGTTATAATATTCTATAGCTAATTTCAAACTAAGCCTATAGATGGCAGCACTGATTTTGATCCAATAAAAGGATCGGAGTCGTCCAGCCTCTGCTTTCGACCGGTCGTGGATCAAATGTCTCAGGGCCCAGTTGGATCGGTCGAAGTGTTCCAGAGGCTGGACTCACCCCAGGGATGACTGATATAATTTCAATTTTGTGAAAGGTACAAGTTAGTTTCTCGAAACAATTTACTTTATTATGCGCACATGTTCCTGTAAAAAGCTAAAAATTAATTAGCAAAGAAAGTTGTTTTCATACCACGGAGTAAAAAGACATTCATACAATATATGGAAATTTTTGTCAACCATCTGTAATAAGGCCTAATACACAAAAATAAATGAATAAATAAATGCAATATAAGTAGTACGAAAACTAATAACTATTTTGAAAAATGCTCTCAACAACATAGGAATAAATATTACTGATCTCACTGGTTTCAATTAATTAATAAAGGAATAAAACCAAGGTATGAGGAGCATGTTATAAATTTTTTTTTATATGAATATGCATATAGACTGTCATACAGATGAAAGCCCATCTGCTTCTTAATTATATTTAGAAGTATCGTAAAAAAAAAAAAAAAATACATCTTAATAGGACGGAAGATGTAAGAGTGTAAAGCGTGTTCTAAATGTTTTTCTGGAAAGGAATATCTATATAGAGGACAAGAGTGAAAAAAATATGCATTCATGCACTGGCAAAGCCGACAAGCCATATGCATGTAACATATGTTCTACAGGATTCTCTAACAAAGGTAATCTAAATACACATTTACGCATTCACACCGAAGAAAAGCCATATGTGTGTAAAGTATGTTCTAAAGAATTCTCTCAGAAGAGTAATCTAAATGCACATGTACGCATTCATACACTAGAAAAGCCATATGTGTGTGAAATATGTTCCAAAAAATTCTCCTACAAGAGTGTACTAAATACGCATTTACGCATTCACACAGGAGAAAAGCCATATGTGTGTGAAATATGTTCTAAAGAATTCTCTCGGAAAGGTTATCTAAATGCACATTTACGCATTCATACAGGAGAAAAGCCATATGTGTGTGAAATATGTTCTAAAGGATTCTCTGTCAAGAGTTCTCTAACTACACATTTACATTTTCACAAAAAAGAAAAGCCATATGTGTGTGAAATATGTTCTAAAGAATTCTCTGAGAAAGGTCATCTAAATACACATTTGCACATTCACTCAGAAGCAAAACCATATGTGTGTGAAATATGCTCTAAAAAATTCTCTCTGAAAATTTATCTAAATAAACATTCACGCACTCATAAAAGCAAAATGCCATATGTGTGTCAAATATGTTTTAAAGAATTCTCTGTGAAAAGTAATCTAAAGGTACATTTACGCATTCATACAGGAGAAAAGCCATATGTGTGTGAGGTATGTTCTAAAGAATTCTCGTACACGTGTTCTCTAAATATTCATTTACGAATTCACACAGGAGAAAAGCCATACGTATGTGAAATATGTTCTAAAGGATTCCTTGACAAGAGTGCTCTAACTACACATTTACGCATTCACTCAAAAGAAAAGCCATATGTGTGTGGAATATGTTCTAAAAAATTCTCTCTGAAAGGTAATCTAAATACGCATTTGCGCATTCACACAGAAAAGAAAACCATATGTGTGGAAAATATATTGTAAAGAATTTTCTCAGAAAGGTAACCTAAAAAGGCATTTACGCATTTACACAGAAAAAGAAGCGATGTGTCCGTAAAACATGTCAAATAGTGGTCTAAATACACATTTACACATTCACTCAGAAGAAAATCCATATGTGTGTGAAATATGTTTAAAAAAATTCTCTCAGAAAAGATATCAACATTCACGCACTCACACATAAGAAAAGCTTTGTGAAATTTGTTCTTATGAATTCTCTGACAGGAGTGCTCTAAATACACATTTACGCATTCAAACAAAAGAAAAACCCTATGTGTGTGAAATATGGCTCAAAGAATTGCCTGAAAAGAGTGTCTAAATACACATTTACGCAATCACACCAACAGAAAAGCAATATGTGTGTGAAATTTGTTAAAAAAGTGTTCTGTAAGGAGCACTAGCAATGCACTTTTACGCATTCACACAAAAGAAAAACTATATATGTCTAAGATCTGTTCTAGAGGTTTTTCTAGAAAAGGACATCTACACATTCACACAAATGTAAACTTTTATGTGTGTGAAATATGTTCAAAAGGATTCCCTGAAAAGAGGGCATTATATGTGCATTCACCGACTCACAAACGCGAATAGCCATATGTGTGTGTAATATTTTCTAAAAGATTTTCCCAAATGGGGAAATTAAATAGGTATTCACGCATCCATACAGATGAAAAGCTATATGTGTGAAATTTGTTGTAGAAGGTTTTCTTTCAATGGCAAATTCAATACACATTTACGCATTCATACAAGAAAAAAATATGAATGTGAAATACATCATAAAAAGTTTTCTTTAAGACAGGCAGACTGAATAAATATTTACGAATTTACATGGGTGTGAAAATCCATGAGTTTGTGAAATCCGTTCTTGTGTTTCTGATAAAGTACAATAGTTCTAGATACGCATTCACATAAGAGTGCAGCCATACGTGTGTGAAATATGTTTTAAAAGATTCTCTCAAAAAATAATCTAAACTTACATTCACGTACTGATACATGCAAAAAGCCACATGTGTGTGAAATTTATTCTCAAATTTTTCTAAAAATAAATACACATCTATGCGTTTACACAGAAGAAAAACCGTATGTATATCATTAAAATATGTTCTAAATGATTCTCTGAGAAAATGGAACTAAATAGTGTTTCGTATATTGTTGTATAATCTTAAAATACTTTAAATAAAGGATAAAGAGAATCTTAAACTCTTACACCAACATGGAATTCTATTCTTGTTTATTTCCAGCTATTACAAAACTGTTGCCACAAATCACAACCTAATACTTTACGTAACATCCTTCCCCTTTTACTTATTAAGAAATTTAGATTAATAATTTTCCATACATTAGTTATACAAATTTTCACATTATACATTTATCCCTTTCCTTTTTTAACATCTCTGAAATAAAATACAACCCAATATTAGAATAAAAAAATAGTCAACAGTTCTAGTCTCTATATCTTGAAGGCACTTTTACAACTCGTCCTGACTTAGTGGTATATTGAGGTCTTTCTTGCATCACACCAGTGTTCACTTCTTGTGGTACAGAAGGATTTTTCTGATTCACTTCGGCATCTGGATTTGGTGTTGGTACAACTTCATTGGTTGACCTTCGAATTGTCTTAGTTGGAGTCGAGACATCCGGTACATGTGTTGTAATCTTCTTTTGGTGAGGCGTTCCTCGAAGAAACATTCTATTTCTCACATAGGTTTGTCCATTATCTGTAGTGACTTCAAATCTTCTCGGTGTTAAAGTCTTTGTAACTACAGCTTTCTTCCAGGTTTCATTTCTTTTGTGAGGTTGCATGTATACTACATCTCCTTGTTTATATTCAGGCAGAGCATTTTTCTTATTATCACATTCAGACTTCTTCTGTCTTACACCTTCTTTACGTTGAGTGATTTCAGGATACGAGTTGAAAGACGGCTTGAATAAAGAACTTGAAGTTGGCACTAGAGTTCTTGTCCGCTTACCAAGAAGTAGTTGCGCTGGACTTTTCCCAACATTTTCAATTGGAGTATTTCTATAATTTAAAAGACCTAAGTAGGGATCTTCTTTTGCAAAAAGGCTCTTTTTCATAATCTTCTTCACAATTTTCACAGCCGACTCAACTTGACCATTTGATTTACTGTTGTAAGGACTGGTTTGCTTGTGTTTAATATCCCAAGCTTCACAAAATTTGTTGAATTCATCAGATCTTAGTTGAGTATCACCTCCAGTTACAACTGTTTCTGGTATACCATACCTTGCAAAATGATGTTTGACTTTTCCTATCACAGTTGTAGATTTTGTGTCTGTCAGGTAATCTACTTCTATGAATTGACTAAAATAGTCCACAGTAACTAAGTAATTTCTACCTTCTAAAACAAATAAATCAACTCCAACCTTCTGCCAAGGTCTTTCAGCTACTTCATGCCACTTTATAGCATCTTGAGGTCTATGATCACTGTATGACAAGCATGTATGGCATCCACTAATGAATTGTCTAATTTCTGTTGACATACCAGGCCAAAATATGAGTTCCCTTGCTCTTCTTAAACATGAATTGATACCTAGATGTCCGAGGTGAATTTTATCTTTCATTTCTTTTCTCATTGTTTTTGGAATTACAATTCTTTCTCCTCTTACTACAACACCATCTTGAATTCCCAATTCATCTCGATAATCAAAATAACTTCTTATTATCGGAGAAACATCAACTCTATCTTTTGGCCATCCTTTTGTGATCATCTGTTTTAAAGCAAGTATTTCCTCATCTTTAATTGATGCATCTTGAATTTTCTCTAAACAGGTACCTTTAATTGGTAAAGTATGGATACTGCAAACTATATCAATCTCCTTATCGTCATGTTCTGTTGTTTCTAATGGTGCTCTGGAGAGAGTATCTGAAACAGGAATTTTTGTTCCAGGCTTGTAGATTAAATCAAAATTATACCTTTGAGCTCTAAGTAACATATTTTGCAAACGTTTAGGTGCTTTATATAAAGGTTTTTTTCTTATAGCTTCTAGAGGTTTGTGGTCATTGTACACTGTTACTTTTCTTCCATATACATAATGGTGAAATTTCTCTAAGCTCCATATGACAGCTAACATCTCCTTTTCAATCTGAGCATAGTTACGCTCTGCAGCATTTAGTGTTCTACTTGCATAGGCGATTGCGCTAGAACCTTGAATTAAGACTGCACCAAGACCGAATTTGCTTGAATCACACTCTATTTCAACAGGTTTTGTAGAATCAAAGATTTTCAAAGTCGGTGCTTTTGTAAGTAGATTCTTCAATTTCTTCAGAGCTGCATCTTGTCTCGCTGTCCAATTCCATGGAACGTCATTCTTTAAAAGAGTATACAATGGCTCACTAATTGTAGCATAGTCTTTCACAAATTTCATTTGATAATTACACATTCCCAAGAACCTTTTTAATTCTTCTTTGTTGCTTGGCTCTTTTAAATCTACAATTGCTTGAATTTTCTTAAAGTCTGGTTTCACACCATCTTTGGATATTTTATGACCCATAAAAGTGATTTCCTGACATTGTAGTTCCATTTTTTCTTTATTGAGCTTCACTTTTAGATCTTTGCACTTCTGTAAAAATATTTTTACATTTTCATCATGTTCTTTTATGTCCTTTCCAAAAATTACTACATCATCAGCAATATTGATGAGTCCAGGAAGAGCTTCAAATGATTGCTTCATCTTCAATTGAAATATTTCAGAAGCCACATTTAGGCCAAAGGGTAGACGTAGGAAGCAATACCGACCAAAATTAGTTTGAAACGTTGTGAGTAAACTCGATTCTTTGTCAAGTGAAATATGCCAATACCCATTCTGTAAATCAAATTTGCTAAATACTGTAGCACCATTTAATTCATGTAGTACTTCTTCTAAATTAGGCATAATATATCTTGGTCTTTTAAGAGCTTTATTCAGTTCAAGAGGATTCAAACACAGTCTAAACTTGCCATTTGGTTTTTCTACACACACTATGTTACTGGTCCACAGAGTTGGTTCAGTTACTTTTCGGATGACCCCTTTATTTTCAAGTCGATCCAGTTCTTCTTTTAGCTTATCTCTCAAAGCAATAGGCACTCTGTGTACTGGCATAGTAGATGGAGGTATATCATGGTCAGTCTGAAGATGAACGACACCAGGCAATTCTCCAATGCCTTCAGCAAAAACACCACTATAATCAGTTAAGTCGACAATATTCACAGATTGGAATTCTTTCTCTCGAATTGTAATCAACTTCATAGCTTGAACAGCTTTCAAACCAAGCAGTGGTTGAATATGTTCTTTGTCAACGATAATAAATTCAATATTGTATTTTTTATTGTTTTTGGGGTTGATTACATGTTCCCGATGTAGTCCTATTGGTTCAAAAGTGCTGCCGTTCCACATCTTCAAAACTTTCTTGCATGGCTCTATACCAGTTGCATACTGTTTTTTTAAGATATTAACCGTTGCTCCAGTATCAAGTTGAAAAGTTACCTCTTTTCCATTAATTATCATCACACCCTTTATATCCTTGCCTAGATCTCCTATTTTGTTCACCCATTCTTCTTCATCTGAATTCAGCTGATGTATACTATCTTCTTTCTTTATTTTGAATGATGAACACTTGATTGCAAAGTGATTTCTTTTTTTGCATTTAGAACATGTTTTTCCCCATGCTGGACAGAGTTCTTTGGTAAATTTGTGCTTTTTTCCACAATATTTACATGATTTTTCTTTCTTGCCATCTTCTTTCTTCGTTTCAAAAGATTTCTTGTTATGATGAATTTTAATTTTGTTCACAATCTCTGGACGAAATTCTTTTCTTTTAATTTGTGCATATTCTGCAGCTCTACATGTGTCAATGCATTTTTCTAATGTTAACTTTCTCTCTCTCAGGAGCAGTTCTTGCAATTGGTTATCTTTCAAACCCAAAATAATTCTATTTCGAAGTAACGAGTCAATGCAATCCGTACAGTAGCTGCATGTTTTAATTAGCACTCTTATGGCAGATAAAAATTCATCAAACGTTTCGTTTTCTTGTTGCTTTCTATTATTGAACATAAAGCGTTCATACGTTTCATTAATTTCACCTACTACATATTGCTCGAACGTATCGATTATATCCGTAGTTGTTCTTGCATCTTCCGCTGTAGAAAACGAAAATCCGTTATACCTTTGCAACGCAGCGTCACCAAGAGTATGCAATAGTAAAGCAACTTGATATTTTACATCTTGTTTCTCTAAGTTGGTTAGAATAGCATAGTTTGCCCACTTTTGTTTGAACAATTTCCAGTTCGTACACAGATTATTATCGAACACCAAAATGTTCTGGCGGTTTGACTGCGATAGGCTTAGCATCGGTACTCATCGTATCAGGAGTATTTTTCTTCTCTGAGAAAAAAAAATCACAGTTCACAGCTTCACAGTACTACTTTATAAATTTCCGTCTGCCACCATGTTTCGTATATTGTTGTATAATCTTAAAATACTTTAAATAAAGGATAAAGAGAATCTTAAACTCTTACACCAACATGGAATTCTATTCTTGTTTATTTCCAGCTATTACAAAACTGTTGCCACAAATCACAACCTAATACTTTACGTAACAATAGGCATTCGCACACTTACACCGAAAATCCACATGTGTGTAAGATTTGTTCTAGAGTATTTTCTATTGTAACAATATTAATACACATTACAGTAGAAAAACCGTATGTTCGTGAAATATGTTATTCAGAGTTTTCCGTAAAGGACACTCTGAATAAACGTGTACGAACTCAAAGAAGAGAAAAGCGAAGAGTGTTCTGAAGATTTTCCTCGATCAAACGGAAAATCTAAATAGATATCTACGTATTCACACAAGAAAAAAGCTATATTTGTGTGAAATTTGCTCTATCGTTTTTCACAAAAGAAATATCTCAATAACCATTTACGTAATCATGCACAGAAAAAAGCCATGTTTATGGAATGTACTTGAAAGAATTATTTTAGAAAAATGCTTCATGTTACATCTACACATGGTGTCTGTTGTGAAGTATCCCAGAGCCATTATTGGTTTCCATCAGCGAAAGCCCCCAATTTTTTACTGATTTTCCCTAATCTCGCACATTATTGATCTGTATCGGTGGAAGTCTTTTAAATTTGTAAGCATTTTCTCCAATGTCGTCCTTTATTGATCTGTATCGGTGGATGTTGGTGAATTTTCAAACAATTTCAAGAAGTCTTTGCAGACTTACCAACTCTTCTGTTTTTCACGACATCCATTATTTAGCCGTATACCCCATTTTACGTTTAAATGTGTATTTCTCCCCCTTTTCTAATAATTTCGAAATAAAAATGTTAATTTTAGACAATTTGTTTTGCATTTCGTCAAAAGATGAGTCCGGGTGGCAGTTTTTTTAAAATTTTGATGGAAGTTTTTCGCTTTTTAACCGACTTTTAAAAAGGAGGAGGTTTTCCATACGCAAGCGAATTGGTGATGACGTCATTCATCGTCCGTGGATGCAAGTAAGGCTCTTATATGATACGAGCTGGCGTAGTGTCCGCCATTTTCTAGACCATCTGGGAAAATGTTGGCGGTAGAAGAAACCAGTGGCGGCTGGTGAATGACGTATTGGGTGGGCTGCAAGCTACTGACTAAAAACACTTTATTAGTATGGAAAGCTTTTTCTTCTGATTGGCTATTGAAGTGTCGATGTATTACGTTGATTCTCAATATAAAAGAGTCAGCCAATAAGACGAATAAAGATTCCATTCCATGTACTTTTTCTAGACGCTTCGATGCAGCACCCCCAAAACGTCATTCACGAGCCGCCACTGGAAGAAACTAGGTTATCTGATTTGCTTTGTTATCGCCTTTAAACGTCTGTACACTGTACAGATCATGTGAGCTAGAACTTCTTATCAAGAAACAAACAAATTGGCAATTTTAAGAACATCACCAACATTCTCAAAACTGCAACCCTTCACGTTAAAAGAAATGTAATTTTAAAATTAATTTTAAAATAATTTAAAAACAATAACTTAAAAAAAAAAAAAAAAGTACATTCATATTAAGTTTCGCAAACAACTTTGAAAATAAAGGAAATCTTACACTACAGGTTGTGCTCCTTCTCTGGGTATCCACGAGTTACATCTGCAATCTATAATCCACTTTTTTCTTCTTTCTGGATTAGACGAAAATATAAACAGGCGGTGCCCTTTTCTGGAGTTATTCGTGCAATTTTTTGCCGAAAATGAAAAATCACCAATAATAAATCGTCAGCCTGTCCTGTGGGCTAGAAAATGGTGGATGTGTCAGCCTATCAATGTAGGAGTTCTAGATGCAAGAAAAAGATTTCCTATGTTAATCGCACATTGGATTTTTTGTAAAAAAATATTTAAAATCGAGGAAAATTATTTCCCGATTTTAATCCCCGTATTTGAGTATATATAAGTATTAGTTATCGTATGAATGTGTTAGATTGAGTTATTTTGCAGTAAAATTGACAACATTTTAAATTTCAAGACATTGTCGTCCTTGGCGTTTTTTGTATTTGGCGATCAAAAACGTGATACGAAAATATATGTGCCAGATGTATATTTTCGTAATATGCATTGTACGAAATATTGTTTCCTATTATTCATTACTCTCATAATATAAGTTGTTAAAATAACCATAATTTTTGAAAGGAATTAAATATGTTCGCCAGATAATTTGGCGATATATATATATATATATATTTTGTCAAGAAAAACAGATATGAAATCTATATCGCTGCAACATATTAGAATCTTATATCAGATACTTTATTTAGGCATTTGAAAATAAATTTGACTTTAAATTATGATAGAATATTTATTATTTTCCTTTTAATTAGAATATTAGTTGGATATTTATTTTGTAAATATCATCCTTTAGAATGAAATGTTTATGTTTTCAATCTAATATGGAAGTTTGCCATTTTTTTTTTCTAAATTTTTGAAATTCAAAATTGAAATTTTATCAATTTTACAGCAAAAACAACTTAATCCAATGCATGCACACGATAACTAATACATATATATACCTAATGTACATGTAATTAGGTATACATATGTATACCTAAATATGGGGATTGAAATCGGGAAATAATTTCTCTCGATTTCAATGATTTTTTACAAAAAATCCAATGGGCGATTAACATAGGAAATATTTTTCTTGCATCCACGGACGGTCAGTGAAGTCACACTTAGCTGACTTATTGAAACTGTATGTTTTTTTGGTTTTTGTTAGCTTGTAACTTCTGAACGGATGCTCCGATTTTGATGCTTTTTGTTTTGTTGAAAGGGCCTTGGACTGAAGTAAGTCTCATTGTAATATCTTTACGATCTAAAGAAAATACAGGGTGCCCAAAAACGTCAGTTCCAACTACTTTAACACATAAACGATTGCAGCTATATTCATAAAATTTGTATGTAGATACAGTAAAGTGGCCATGCGCTACAAGATTAAGCCGCTTACAACGCCATCTGGTGGAAAATAGTGGAGTTAGTGTTTCTACCTTGAAAACGGTTCAAGATAAAAAAAAAAAAGTGAATTACAAAGTTGAAAAATATCATCGATTTAGTACAAAAAGACAGTTTGTTAACCGACTTCAAAAATGCGGAGGAGGTTCTTCATTTAAACCGTATGTTTTTTTTTTATTTTGTTGTTGTTTGTTAGCTTATAACTTCTGAACGGTTGCTCCGATTTTGATGCTTTTTGTTTTGTTGAAAAGGTCTTGGTCTGAAATAGGTCCGATTGTAATATCTTTACAATCTAAAGAAAATACAGGGTGCCCAAAAAAGTCAGTTCCAGTGGTTTTAACTGTTAAACGGCTGCAGCTATAGTCATAAAATTGGTATTTAGGTATAATAAAGTGGCCATGCGCTACAAGATTAAACCGCTTACAGCGCCATCTGGAGGAAAATAGTGGAGTTAGTGTTCCTATCTAGAAAACGGTTCAAGATAAAAAAAAAAAAGTGAATTACAAAGTTGAAGAATATCATCGATTTAGTGCAAAAAGATAGTTTGTATACATTGATGTTAAAATAGAACGCTAAAAATGTGCATTTGTTTGTTCGCAACTTCTTACACTATGCACACTTGAACTACATTGCACATGTAGCGTAGCTGGTGACATTATGCTATGTAGTTCAAAATACGGTTACTGTAAGCCGTCACATCGTTTAGTGCATTGTCGTTTTTAACCGACTTAACAAAGGAGGGATTCTTAATTCAAACCATATATATATATATATTTTGTTGTTGTTTGTTAGTTCGTATCTTCGTAAGAGATGCTGCGAAATAGGTCCTATTATGATTTCGTAACAAATTATAGGGTGCTCACAAAAGTCCATTTTCGCTCTTTTAAATGCTGAACGGCTGCAGCTACACCCAGCCATGCATACAAGTAGCCATACACTACGAGATGTCGACCGCTTACAGCGCCTTCGGTGAAAAATAGCAGAAATAGCCTTTCTATCACGAAAACATTATGAAGTAGGGGAAGAAATGTGAATTACAAAGTTGTAGAGCATCATCGATTTAGTACAGAATGATACTTTATAAGTATGAATGTTAAAAACAGAACGTTTTTAACGTGCATCTGTGTGTTCGGAATTTCCTGCACTGTAACATGCCAAAACGATCTAACAAGGAAACATTCAAGATTTAAAAGATGTCGTCTTCAAAAAATATTGAAAGAAATATGTGTTTCTACTCTTCATAAAACACCAGATAGTGAAAACACTATCTGCTGAAAATTATTACAGCTATCACAAAAAATTATCAAAATGAAGCATATTTGGCGATTTAGCTCTGTTGGGTTCGCTAGCACCGAGATTGCCGTGTACGAAAACGAACCGTATTTTGCTTCTCCGCTAAGTACTCAAAATCAATCGCCTAACAGTGTGAAATCGCCAAATATGCTTAATTTTGAGGATTTTTTTGTGGTCGCTGTAATTCATTTCAGACGATAATTTTTTCACTTTGTGGTGTTTTATGAAGAGTAGAATTACATACTTTTTTTTCAATTTTTTTGAAGACACCTTTTGATTGTTTCCTTGTTAGAAAGCAAAAAGATCTTTATTTCGATGTTTAAACTTCTATCCGTGAGCTGTAATATGCATATTTGGATCCTTGTTTGAACTATACGCTGTGCACATTCAAGCGTAGATGGTGACACGTACGCTCTGTAAAATTCAACCGGAATCCAGAAGTGCATTGCAATCGAGGTTATCATTATATCGTTTCTACGTCTGTTCTAATCTATTAAAGGTATACGCTATAATTTTTTCTCTGGAGCCTCATTTGATAGCCATATAGGAATAACGGGGAGTCATCGATTCTTTTCAAGCACCTTCTCTTTTGAACGTTTATATTTCATATATTTACTGATATTTGGATACATTTATACTGCATGCAACAAAAATACATTCGTAATAGGATTTTCGGTTACGTATGTAGCGCATCCTTCCTTTACATTTCTAAAACTTTTTTAATGTGATGTATGTAGATTCAATAGATAGTGATTTTTTTTTTAATTATATCGCATAAAGGCAAGAAAAGTGACACAAACTTGAAATGCAGTATTTGTGAAACATGAACTTTAAAATAAAGCATTGACTTGAATAAAACTGACACAACTGCCTCTCGAGTGGATAATTTTCGAGATGAAGGTGTAACGTTTTTATTCACATTGGAACACTTACTCTATTTTTCAGTGACATAGACTCAAAATTACCATTTTTAGAGTTTGTAACTTTTCTTGCTGGTTGCGATGTGTGAGACTAACGTCTAACATCTTCTGATGTTTTGCTATAAATACATTTTCACTGAAAGGAAAAAAATAAAATCTTTCTGTAAAAAAATAGAACTGACTCAAAAAGCAACTATCAACTACTAAACAACTACAATCAAACTACTAAAAATGAAATGAAATCGAAAATTGCGCCTAAAAGCATGAAGTAAATTCTTTCGCTGAAGAACATAAACACTATAACCACGTACACAAACATCAAGCTGTTTCAATTATTTATATATTAAAAACAAAAACTATTTTAATTATGAGACAAAACTTTAGTTAAAATACATTTAAAAACAAAATATACATTTATTTAAAATTTAGACATTTCGAAATACGTCCAGGTTTTCTCATCAGTATCAATACAACATAATTTGCAAGCATTACATGAATACACAAGGAATTTTTAGAAGTATAGAATATTGAGCCGCCCAGGCGGTATAGTGGTTAGCGGCCCTGACTTCTATACTGTTGGGCCCGGGTTCAAATCCCGGATAAGGCATGGGTGTATTGTCCTTGTTCATGTGATTCATGTATCTGTTCTTGTTATAATAAAAACTTGTAAACCCTTGTGGTGTGGATTTTCGAGATATAAGCGGCCCTAGAGGCAAGCAATAAATCTCAGTACTCAACAAACCAAACCAAACCAGAATATTGAGGAGCCAGTGCGCATGCTTCATTGATAGTGTAATGATAGCTGGCAGTGTGCCAACTCTCAAGGAAAATACGTGTTTTATAATTATCATAGCAAGAATTTAGAACTTTTATATTATCGAAGTCAGGAATATGATCGGTTTCTATTGAATGGATTGTAAATATGTTTATATAGGTAAAACTGGCCGTACGGGAAGAATTAGACTATAGGCTCGAGGTAGTCTAAGTCGGGCCCTGGTCAAATATATTCATATTCAAGTACAAATTAGAATTACAAACTGTAATTCTGAAATAGCAGTATGAAATCATTAAATATTTAACGTTGTTTGGTTTAAATAACACAAAATACTTTAAAATGAAAAAATGTTTTTATTTTATGTATATTTTCAAAGTTTATTTTCTTAATATTTAGCAGTTGCTTCTTAAAATAAATTGCTTTTGACAATCAAGTTTGTAAGCAATAATAAAGTTGCCAAACGAAAACGTATGTGCAGTTTTCTTTCCTTCACTTTTCCTACTACTTTTAAATTCACAAAATCATAACATTCACAGCTATTTTCTAAGAAATAAAACTAATTTTTATTATGTTTGAAAATAAATTTTGCCAAACACATTCGTGTTCAAGTGTACAAATTAATATATCAAACTGTAATGCTGAAATAGCAGGATGGTATGAAATCTTAAATATTTAACACTGCTTGGTTTAATAATACAAAATGCTTTAGAATGCAAAAAAATATAATAGATTTATGTATATTTTTGAAATTTATTTGCTTAATATTTAGTACTTTACTTGCTTTTTAAAATAAATTGCTTTCAACGATCAAGTTCATAAACAAAACAATAACAAAGCTGCCAAACGTAGACATCAATACAATAGTTAGTTGGTTGAATGTTGGGTTTAACGTTGCACTAATATTACGATATGAACATAGATACAATAAAAATAAGATGAGGGATTGCGTAAGCTGGAGAGCCCGAGAAACTTACAGCCGTTGACAGTGGGGTCATTGCAGTCAAATTTTGGTTACCGAAGAATATACGGGAGTGTCCTATCTGTATAATAATCTGTATCTTCAGCCAACGATCGGCAAATTCTCTGCGGGACTTTTTTGTTTTTCAATCTTTCTCCATCTAGAAATCGTACCACGATTGTCAATATTCGTTTTAAATTTGCTTTATTAGATTCTATAGTCTATAAAGAAGTAGAAATCTAATTCTTTAATACTTACACTTATATAATTATTGTTTGACTTCTTTTTCCCTATCTCTCATAAATGATGAAATGTTCTTCAGTACTCAAGCTTTTTCAATGCACAACAAAGGGATCAATTGTTCTTAATAAATTTATTTTATTAGATTTTAGAACCGCTGGAGCAATACAAGTATACTTCTATTCTACCCTCAATGCTTCTCTTATACTTAATTATTTTTAAACTTTATTATTGAACTCGTTGAATCTATTTGTTTTTCCTGAATATATTTAAAATAAATCTATCTCCAAACAAAAATTATATTAGACTTTTTTTTAAAGAAAAAAATGTCATGTATAAAGTAAAAAAAAAAAAATTTTTTTTCATTTTTGTCTACAAAACTAAATCTCCCTTTCCTCCCTTAAAATTATGTAAAATCTGTTTTTTTCTCCACTGTGGTTGGAAAGTATTTTTTTCATATTTAAATATCAATTATATTAAGCAACACTAACATATTATACCCAATATTTACTATTAAGTAATTTTTTATATTTTATTTGATCTACCCGATCGACCATAATATAATAGCAATTCCATGTTACGAAATTTAATTAGGTGTCAAAAGGAAAAAAAAAATCCATTTTTAGACGCACGATCGGGTTTTAAAACAAGATATTTTATCTTGTTTCATTTTATTTTATTACAAGATATTTTACCACCCTTTGGTGTATTGAATGAAGAAACAGCAAAATCTTCGGCTTTACGTCCTAGTGGCATATTTAGAAAACATTCACCCGCCAGCACCGTTAAGTGGTGTCAAATCGTTTAGCATGACATCCTTGTCGCAATATCTTATTTCTGAAGGCTAGTGTTACCTGATGCACAGAGTAAATAAATATAAGCGATCAGTACTGGATACTGGTTGTATCGCTGTATGGTGTATGATTCTCTCATGTCAATTGCATTGCAGTAATATATTTGAATTTATTATTGCACTTTTTTTCTTTTTTTTTTAGAAGTATGATTTTATAAAACTTGACAGTTTATAAATATGGTGGAAGAGTAATGGAAGAAATTGTATAGGCAGGCACCCTGTATTGACAAAAATCTATACGTGATAAAGAAAAACTGGCTTCATTTTCGGTTTTAACACACCAAAATACATAAAGATCAGCCAAAATTATGAAATCAAAATTTTACATGTCGGCCTATGTTATTGACCTGCGCTCATCATAGTTCTTCATAAGCATAAGCATGTGATCATTTATGAAGTTATAAATTTATATATGAATTTATTCATGTATATGTACTTATATGTGTGTGTGAGAGAGAGAGACAATTCATTCATTTGGATTGTGATTTATTTTTTATTATTAATCTAAGAGGAATTTATTTCAAAATTTGTGTCATATTTATAATAGTAATAAAATGCATGTTTATTTGTCCGTGATATTTAATTATGTTAACCATGTACAGTCAGTAACAAAAGTATCCGAACACTAGCAAAAGTTCCTATGTAAAAAAGTACACTTCATACGGTTTTGTTAAATAAATCCGTGTCGAATCCTGTTCTTAGACAGTGTAAGAACAGGATTCGATAAAGATTTATTTAACAAAACCGTATGAAGTGTACTTTTTTTACACAGGAATTTTTGCTAGTGTTCGGGCACTTTTCTTACTGACTGTGTATATGTACATTAATTATTTTTCTTTCAATTATAGCGACTTTATTTTAAAGTTGAAAAAATGTAAATAGTCCAATGTTTAATCAACTGTGCGCATTGCAAGTATGAAGGTTTAAATATGTTGATGCACAATTTTTTATCTTTTTAGTTCACGTTTTTCTTTTTTCTTTTTTTTTAATATATAAATATCTGATACGTACCTATGCCCAAAAGTAATTCTCACATTGAAATCTCAGTAGCACATTGGGATTCGTTTCACACATTTTCTTCCACAGACAGAATTGCCTTGTTTTGTTTGTAAAAGATTATAATGGAAGAAAAAATGCTTTTCAATTCTGTGTGATATATGACTACATTCTGTGACAAATGTATGCGGATTGGCAGAGAAGAAAATGACTCAAGTTTCGCAGATCTGTACAAACTAAATTCCGAGATCATTATTTAAGTTCTTCGTATCATCTTTTATTATTATTAAAGTCTAACATTTTGGAAATGCTTGGATAAAGCTTTGATTTCTTACATGTTTTGTATTCGAACACTCTACATTTGAGTATAATAAGTAAGAGCTGCTTTACAGTGTTTTATATTAAAAACCTTGTATTTTATTTAAACTGAAATTTGGGGGACTTAGATAAATTAGCAATGCTTAAATCTTCTGTGATAACTGATACACTTTATCATTCAAAATTCGATCCGAAATAATACTACATTTTCTGTTATATGTGTTTTATTGTCTCATCATTTTACAACGTAATATCAATCAACAAATTATGCTATCACACTAAAAAACTCATATATATTTAAAAGATATCAAAATCTTAGCTGGACCACAATTTTCTCGGGACCAATTCGGCGGACCAAAACGGTGGGACCTAAGTGTAGTATACCCTTCATATATACATATATATATATATATATATATATATATATAATTTTATTTTGAACATATTAAGAAGCAAAATTTAATAATATAGTATGAGTTGATGAAAAATAAACTTATATATATACATTATTGTTATGCATATTGTTATGGATATTACTGTTATTATTGTTATGTATTATTGTTATTATGTATTATTGTTATGGATATTATTTTTATGTACCATGTATTCATACTTCATCTTAATCGATATTCTCTTTTAAACTGTAACCGTCCTTAACTGAATCAGTCGTTATGTTTTGCTATCTTCTAGCTTGTAATCACCATGCTGTTCTCTAAATAAAGTTGTATCTATTTCCATCTAGCTTTTACTAATATATTTTCAGCAATATAAATATAACAACTTTTATAATATGGTGTCAGAGTAAAAATATTAATCGTATTTAACGCAACTAGTTAATACGTATTTATTTTTTTTTTCTTTTCGGCAAATTGTTAACTTATAAATAGAGACAGCATGGCCCATCAGTTTTTACAAATGGAACAGTTTGTTTCTGGCGACAACCCAGCAGAGGCATGGACTGTGATGGGCATGGACTATAACCAAAGCATATGTAAATTTGTTTTTACTATTACTTATTATCTAACGCATTTTTTCCTACATTTTCAGAAAATTTATAACCATACCACTTGTTTTTAAAAAAATGATGAGTCGTAATCGCCCAGTCCTTGAGTACCGGGCTCGTTATTGGAAGACTGCAGGTTTGGTACTCGTGTCGCCCAAAGATCGTTCATTTACACTAATGGTGGCTGTTGCACGTAAAATCTGTTGTGGCCGCAATGTCCTGCATGCTCCCATCAAAATTATACCTCTAGGAGTTACCAAAGCGAAGGAGCCATCCTCTCCGTGTATGTTCGAAATTAGGATGGCATGTCTCCGGACCACCTCTAGAGGTGAGATTCAGACCGTTGCTAATTGCCCATTACTCAGACTAGTGCGACGTAAAACCCAATCATCAAAAAATTGACCTTTTAAGAATTTTAACATTTTACTGTCTAGCTGAAAAATGCACTTAACTTTTTGCTTTTTTAAACTGTAAAGTAAAATATTACAAAAATTATAACTAATGTTCATTGAATTAGAGTAAAAAAATAATGACTTTAATTTTTTGAACATGAAAATATAATTATAAAAGCACATTAAACAATGAGTAATTGAAGAAACACATTTCCCCATAGAATAACATGAGTTTTGCTTCTGTTCTGGCAAGGTCAGGTATTGTTCATTCAGAAAGAGTTCCTGACAGTAGATAAAAAGTGGATAGATTGGTGCTTTAGAGCAAAACAGATTAACAAACGGGGGTTGTAACCCTCAGTGGAGTGTCCTCCATGGAGACCTTCCTAGCAGAAAACTGGGGTTTTTCACAAGTAAAAGTCTTTTTGTGCAGATGCCCTACCATTGAGCCCCACTGGCTGATTGCCAACTTGGTATTTCCCGTGTAGTAAGGTATATAAGGTTGAATGTTTTATATCAACTATGTGAAGCATGCTAGAGTGAGGAATCAAACCTGGGCACTCCAGTGGATGTTATGTGGGACATGCCGAGTTAGTAATCAGTCAGGGTGGCTCAGTGCTAACGTATCTGCACAGCAAGTGCAGTGACCGGGTTTGATTCCTGGCTCTGTCATTTCTTACACATTTCGTATAAAAATTTCAACCTTACATTCCAATTTTTCTAAATAAATATCCATAGTTGGTAAATGATATTTCTTAGTAAAAATTGTGTGGTCTATCAGAGTTGTACTACGATTAATTTAATATGCTCACCTGTTCAATCAGTATATACACACCACATAGAGTACTTAAATTTAGCTCAATATGAAAAACATATAACAGAACTTGAGGTGCATTTCCCACAATTTCCAAGTGTATATTCTTAATGTATCTGAATTCTTTTCTGTGGCCCTCAAAACAAATAGTAAAATATTTTCATATCATATTCTATAAGGAACATGCTTTTATGAATATAAAAATATATTGAATATATTTGATTTTGTTTACTATAGTTTAAAGGTGGCGGGTGGGGTGGGGAGGGGAATCAGAATTAAGCTTGTAATAAGTTTTTAATATGAAATAACCATTAATATACATATATATATTCTCCATTCAGCCAAGGCTCTCTTTATACAACACTTTACAATGAAAAAATTATATTTCCTTTAATTCTTTGTCTTTCTACAGCCAAAATATATTAAACATTTTTTTCATTAAAGTAAAATAAATAAATAAAGTAAATGTAATAAAATTTATAAAGCATAAAACATTTCTCATGTTTACCTTTACTGAACTGTGTATTTGAACAATTACCCAAACAAAGTCACATAGTTTTTTAGTTTCTTTTTGTCACTCTATGATTATATTTTACACACTAATTAGAATGGGGTCGGCAGTTTGGAGTAGATTCCAAATCACTAAAAACCTTCATGCAAGAACCGGGATTTAAACCTGGCACCCGAAAGCCAGAACACTAACCATTCGGCCATCAGACCGGCACAAACAATTTTGTAAAAATGATCAAATAATAGTGGAATGAATATGAATTACATGGAACTACAAGCTGTAACTTCCCTCTGTCCTCTTTAGAATGATCCATTTGAAAGGCAATCCACCTACAGGCGAAGGCTCCTAGTGCAGTCGATCGACTTTAAACCCACAACCCTACCCTCTGTCCTCTAATCAATACAGTTTGGTTCCAAATGTCTTGTGTATTATAGATCACAGCTATTAAATATTTTACATATATCTCTCTTTTGTGTGTGTGTGTGTGTGTGTGTGTGTGTGTGTGTGCACATTTAAAATAACTTCATATTTATTATTAATGTTAAAAAATAAATGCTTTTTCCATTTGAAAAAATTCAAATTGTTATATGTGGATAAATAATAATAGAGTGATGCATACTTATTCCAAATCTGAAAATAAATAGTATACATACTTATGCTTTCAAATAGATTATAGTGCAAACCTACTCCACACCTGTCTCGAAAACTTAGGTTTTAATATTTAAATAATAATAATTAAAAATTTAAAATACATATGAGGAGTTTTCACAAAAATTAAAAAAATTAAGTTTGTGATTTTTCTCTGAACTTAACATAAAAATAGTATGTCTACATATCTTTCTAGAGAAGTCAACATGTTTCCCTAGTATCTAGTAATACATCTAAACAAACGATAATTAGGTTTTAAGTTTAGTTATTTTTTAATTTATTAGTTTTTGTGTTGTTTGAAAAATCGTGTCCGAAAGAGAAAACACAGTTTGAATGTTTGCTCCTTATATATATTCTCGTTTATAATGAGTTAAACTTTTAAATAAGGAATTATTTTTTTTTAATAATTCTTCATCTAACAATAATTCATTTACAAATTGAAACAAATATATATATATATATATATAACACAACATTTTTTTTTTTTTTTTTTTAAGAACAAAGAAAAAATCATATAGTTTCCAAATTACAAATGAATTTAAAAAAAAAAAAATAATAATAATTAGAACCTTCACATTCAATGTTTTTATTTGATTACAATTTCAAAATTTTTCATTGCCCAGTTTACTGAAATGATCATCCACATTTATCCTATTAGCGGTTTAGCAGTAGAAATATTTGGTGGCGCCATCTTTCGAACAAAATTTGCCTTAAACATACATTTGATTAAAAAAAAAAGAAAAAAAAGAAAAAAAAAAGGCAAGTTTCTTGTCTTTTTAAAAGGAATTTTTTCAAAAATGTTCAGCTTTTCTAATTATCAATAACTTAATTTACCAACATAATGAATTGAAATGTATTGCTTATAGGAGAATTATTATTCAATAATGACTTTAACTGAAAATTTAAATTTCCAGATAATTAAATATGCATTTCTATTTTGTAATCGTCAATTTAAAATTAAATTTAATATTATCAAGAATATATATCCAAAAAATTTTATATTTAATTAAAGTTATTTCATAAATTTACAATTATTTAATAAAGAAAAACGCTGAAATGAAATTTGTTTAAATTTACCGGAGCATCGCGAATTACAGGTCTGCGGATTAATGGTACTCAACTGTAAATATTAAAAACTTATCCTAAATATAAATTAAATAAGAAAAAATTGAATAGAAATCACTCACAGTAAAAATTGCATGGTACTGCCATCTATTGGCAAGTTAAGAAACTAAATCCAATGATAAATTGCAAATTATCCTGCATTTTGTAATTTTCCGGATTTTAGAAATCCGAATTTTGGAGACTGTACTGTAGTTGATATTGAAAATATTTTTTACTTAGAATAAGGCTGGGATTGCGATGCCTCGCTCAGCACTATCTTACGCACAAACTCTGTCTTAAGATGTAAACAAAACGCAAGTCGTATTGCAGTGCCTCACTATCTTACGAGAACCTGAGAGCTCTCTTAAGTAGGGTGACCAAATTTTGAAAGGCTCAATTGGGGACAAAACAGCGCGGTGTCCCCGATTTCAGAATAAGAAATGGGGACATTTTGAATCGCAAAAAAAAAAAAAAAAAAAAAAAAAAACCAGCATTAGTATAATCATTAAATAACCCAAAAGTATATGCACCAATGAATCACTTTTGCTGAAAATTATATACTGTACTAGTGCCTACATACTATCCGCATGCCAACAATAAATCGCTGGCATGTAGTTAATACAAAACAACAAAATGTATACATTATATGCATTTTATGATTTATATGTATATATATATGCGGAGGTTGATCCAGAACAAATTTAGTGCCGCATTCAGGCATTTTCACAAAGTCGACTTTTGGCAAAAACGCTCTTTCACAAAACCAACTTTAAGCAGAGACACTTTCGCAAAGTCAATTCTTAGCATCATTATAGCTCCAAACTAAAAATTTCTTTAAGTTTTGCTGCATTGAACACATAATAATTCCCTCAATTTGGTTATTTACTGTAATCTATGGTAAATATGTAACTGTAACAAGGAAACATTCAAAAAGGTGTTGTCTTCAAAAAATATTGAAAAAAAAAAAATGTCATTCTGCTTTTCATAAAACACCAGAAAGTGAAAAAGTTATCGGCTGAAATGAATTACAGCGACCACAAAAAAAAATTATCAGAATTAAGCATTTTTGTTGATAAGTTCGCTAGCCCCGAGATTGGCATGTACGATCAGAACCGTGTGTTTTGCTTCTCCGTTAAGTACTCAAAATCAATCGCCTAACAGTGTGAAATCGCCAAATATGCTTAATTTTGATATTTTTTTGTAGCCGCTGTAATTCATTACAGCTGATAGTTTTTTTCAGTTTCTGGTGTTTTATGAAGAGCAGAATCACATATTTTAGACGACATCTTTTGAATGTTTCCTTGTAAGTAGTATGAAGTGGCTAATCGGACCGTTGGTGCGATTAGTGTACAGGCTATTCGGACCATCTTTTCCAAGGAGAATAAGTTATCGCTGATAAAAGAGTAAAATTTAGAAATAATATAATGTGTCTCGTCCCCGTGCATGAAAAATTATCTTTTTTTTTGAGTGTGGGAGTGGGGTAGAGATTAATTATTTTCACAGAAATTTTGTACTCTAAATGGTGCTAAAATTCTTCATAAAAGGGCAATAACTCAAAATAATTTTTATCAAGCAAAAATGAAAATAATAAAGATTTCGAAAATTGAATAGTAAAAATAAAAAATTCAACATGAAAACAGATCTTAGTAAATGAGTATTTTTAATGTTTAAAAAAATCTTCGCAATATGTTTGTTTATGAATATGCATAAATATGAATAAATGTATAACATATGAATAAATCTGCAGATTCAACTACATAGATGTCATTTGGTTTTTTATTTCTTTTCCTTTCCTTAAAAAAAAAAAAAAAAAAAAAAAAAAAACCATTCCAATATAATTCGATACAAACCAAACCCAATTTTCTATACAAATATATGTATGATTTTTCTGAAAATGGCTTTTGTACTTATTTTGTAATGTTTTCTAACAGCAATGTTGAAATAAACATGAACTGCAGATCAATCGCATTATACACTTTAAAAATGCTAAAAGTTTGAATTTGTAGAAACAAGCAAAATCATTAGTATATTACAGAAAAAATTCAAGATCAAACAAGCAAAATCATTATTATGACCAGCGCAACAAGGTAGCCTCCACACTAATCGCCCCGATGGTCCGAATAGCAACGGCCGTAAGTAGAAATTACTATATTGTATTTTTAAATTAAATAAACTGCTTTGTGCATTTTGGTTAATTGTTTAAAAGCATAATTAATTTTCCCAAACTTACTTATTTCATAAATTATTTTATAAATTCACAGATAGGGTACCATTTTAAAAAATCTCGATTAAACCCTGATATGAACATTGTAGAAGTGATCCAATGTATGTAATATGTTGTATTATCCTATATGTATATTAATACAGTGACAGTAAAACCTCGTTAACGTGAAAAATCTGAAATACACCAATTTAGAATTTTAAAGAAAAAAAATTATACTATGCACACAATTTAGGATCACAAACCTTTCACCATTTGTGCTATAAATTTTTATACATATAAACTATTGGCTTAATTTTATGAGTGGTAAAAATATTTTATCATGTGCTACTGATATGAGAGAAGATTATTCTCAGATAATGAAAAATTCTTCTAAAATGTTAAATTTTAATTAAGATTATTTTTTTGCTTTAAAAACAAAGTGAATGAATCTTGCAATTACGCCCTGTGATGTTTATTTTTCACAGGATTACTTTTATTTAAAAGGCAAACAAAATGATTAACTTAAAAATATATATAAATTAAGCATACACTTTTAAGTAAATTGATAGCTTAATTCATGTTTTATAAACTAACAACCTTCAGCCCAGTAGCAGAAATTTCTTTATTTATCCATACAAAACAAAATTTATCTGTGATTCAGAAATGCCTTATGAAATCAGATATCATAAAAGCAGTATAGCAATTAATAAATTATGTAAAATTTATATAAAAAAAGAAAAATAAGAATATGCAACAAGTACAGTAATCAAGAAAAATAATGCAAATTGTATTTAAGTATTTTTTAAACTTAGCGTTTCTTTCTGAACTTTTAACTTAATTTGTAAAGCTTTAAATAATCTGCACCACTCACTACAATGCTGCACCGTTTCTGCTACTAGCACCTTAAGTAAAAAACCAATTATATAAATATCAAGCATATGTATAAATACAGTAGATGTTTCATGATAAAACTATATTTTAATTAGTATACTGCAGTTAACATATATGATTACATAAAAACATATTAAATGACTTTATACATTAAGCAAATTGTTTTGCATACAAAAATCGTATATCTTATCAATAAATAAAAAAACTTACATTATAAGTCATCAATTCTTTCACCAACATGACTATATTTATTTGACTTTTGAATTTTAAGTAGAATTTCCTTATTATTTTGAAGTTTCTTATAAAATTCTACACAATTGAAATTAAAGTTAGTTTTCACAACTAACATGGCTTTCAATGTTGAAATTTTTATTTTACTTTTTTCAGAAGTCCACATTTTGTTCATTACTGAAAACACTCTTTCAACCGGAGCGTTTGTTCCGGGTAAACACATGATAAACTCAACTAATTTCATAATACTCTCACACACAATAGAATTTGTTTTAAAATGGGAAAATATTTGTAGCCATCTTTCTTCCATACATACATTACTTTCATTCCACTCATTGATTTTATTAGGTTCAATGAGAGATTTAATGTGCACATATTCATCATATAATTTTGAATCGTCAATGTTGAGCTGTGGCAAGTCATTCAAGTACTGTAAGCTAACATTTATGTAATAGCAGGAGACTTGGCGTTGGAATATTTAAACAGGAATAAACTACTACGTCAGAAACGCCAAAGAAAAATTATTGAGGTGCATACAGCTGTTTCGGTAGCCTAAAGCGTACCGTCATCAGTGCAAAAAGAATTCTGAATCTTGAGAAGTGCTCGTATATATAGGAGAGGGACCGGATTTAGTTCAACCAATAGGAATACGGATGCTCGTATATATAGGAGAGGGACCGGATTTAGTTCAACCAATAGGAATACGGATGTTCGTATTCCTATTGGTTGAACTAAATCCGGTCCCTCTCCTATATATACGAGCACTTCTCAAGATTCAGAATTCTTTTTGCACTGATGACGGTACGCTTTAGGCTACCGAAACAGCTGTATGCACCTCAATAATTTTTCTTTGGCGTTTCTGACGTAGTAGTTTATTCCTGTCTAACATTTATGTCTTTCCACTCTGGTACAGTTTTTAAAGCTACCCAAGAAAAAGATTCAAACATCTTGAAAGGTACGATCCACTTTTCTAAATACTGATTACAATTCGAGTAAAATTCTAAAACACAGTTTTCTTCCTCTTTATCTTTAAAATGTTTAACGTCATTAGGTAAAAATTTGTCGTTCAGCCTATTTTCATACTTTTTCTGCAAATCATTCAGTATTCTGAATGCTTGAAAGGCAGTGACATGTTGCCCTTCTGCTTGCTTTACAGCATCATTAAATATAATTGCTTGCATATGGACAAAACGGAGCCAATATAGTGCGTTGTCATCACTAAAAAAAGTTTTTAAAATTACAGGGCACATCTTTTGGGATAAAAAATAGGTTTTTAAAGGTACAAACATGGCAATCAATCTATCTAGAGCAGGAAGTAATGATAACCATCTGGTTTTACAGTACCCCAGTACTTCTTGATACTGAACAGAAACATAATTACAAAAGTCCTTAAGCTCTTCAACACGAACAGTGTAAATGTGAAAATGTGAATAAATTTTCACAAGAATAGTTTCAACGTCTACAGGAAGACAATCAACAGCCGACTGTAATGTGTTGTTGATTATGTGGGCTGCACATCCAATTCCTAAAATATTTTGTCCTAAATTCAATTTTAATTTTGTAAAAACATTATTTGTTCCATTTCTAGAACATCCGCTGAAGTTCATATTTGTGTTATCTGCACAATAAGCAATTAATTTACCTTCCAATTTCTCAGTTTTCAAAATATCTAATATGTAAGACGAAACCAAGTCTGATGTTTCCCCACCAAGGCTTTTCAATTGTAAAAGCTTCACACGTACACCTTCCTCAGAATTGTAGTATCTTACCATGATTGGAAACACTTTAATATTTCCATGATTAGATGCATCAGAAAATATTGAAATAAATGATGCTTTTTGCAGTTCTGACCTTAGTTCCTGCAACACCCAAGGCTCAAAAACATTTTCTACAATGGCTTCACATTTCGTTCTGGCACAGGAATAGCTTGGATCAAGAACATTTTTTAAGATTTTGGACATGCAGTCCATATCTCTGAATGACTGTGAATGTTTTACATTATGATAGGCAAAAACGCCCTCAGCCAGTGCAATTTTCAAATTGGCATTATTGCCTGAGAGAATTATTTTCATTGAATTCTGTGCTGATGTAGATAACGATGCTTTTTTATGTTTTTCTGTATTCATGTGAGTAGTAATGTGGTTTTTAACACCACTGGCAATAGAAAATGATGATGTACATATCTTACAAAATACTCAGTCCACACCACGGATTCTTCCGTGGTCTACACTCATGTTGTTGTTGTTGGGGTTTTTATTGAGACCTATAGCTGCTGGGGCTGTTGTCTCAACTGTTACAAAGATTCCCGGAAATTGCAGAGTAGCAGAGGAGTAAACTAAACATCTACGATCTATATATAACACAGATTTTCAAGTCTTGCTACCGAGGGCTAATTCGTTTTCGTGATTCAAATCAAATATGACTATAATGTTGGTTGGCTGGTTGTATTCAAAATGGAATTTGATATCGAACTTTCATAATCGAACTAATAAAAATGCAAAGCATCAAAATTTAAGAACACCGATTTTTTGTTCATAACAATGGGGACAATTGGGGACAGACGAAGGAAAATGTGGTCCCCAGTCACTGCTTTTATTTTTGGGGACAGATGGTCGAAAATGGGGACAGTCCCCGGAAAATGGGGACGTTTGGTCAGCCTACTCTTAAGTCGAATCGTAACTGGATGCGCGCGCAATCACAACATAGCTCTCTCTGCGTCTTCCATTGGCTGGCTGGCTTTCTCTTACGAGGACACGCGGAGGTTTTACGCTTGAGGCACCGCAATGTTTTTATTTGATTACAATTTCAAAATTTTTCATTGCCCAGTTTACTGAAATGATCATCCACATTTATCCTATTAAGCGGTTTAGCAGTAGAAATATTTGGTGGCGCCAGAGCCTCCTTAACTAAATGCCTGACGAGCGCGGCGAATTCTAATTTTAAACCAGGCAACATTTAGAAAACAAAACTGCCGCTAGGTGACAGCACCTACGCAGAGCAACAATTTTCTTCTGTTTCATAGATACATTCTATTTTACATCTAAAAATTTAGCTATTCATTTCAATTTTAAGTCCAAAATTGCATTTTTTTTTCTTTTTTAAATAAAGTGAAAGTTCTTTATCGTAAATATTTTCAATAAAATATTCAAATATTTAAAAAATATTGGATTTAATTTCCTTCGAAAGTGGACAGAACCATTAGCTTTTCAACTAATGCAATTACTTTAAAGTTTATTGATAGGAAATACATGGAACGTATCAAATAAATAACACCCTTTTTATATTATTAATTAAAAAACAAAATTTAAAATTAAATAAGAGAAAACATTGCAGGTCTATCACGTCATTAAATTACTTTTTATATATTTATTTAATAAAAATTTCAAACTTTTTTGATTAGATATCAGATGAAAGTCTCGTTTATATAAATTAAAATATCTGAACTTCAAATGAGTTTCAGTTTAGAATAATATTATTATAATCATGTCTTTAATATTATTATAATCATTTTTTTTTTTTTTTTTGGTCATGTCCTTCACGGTACATTATTACCTTATTAAAAGTGAATTATTTTTCTTAAATTAAAAATTTTATATTATTTATATGAAAGATAGACCAGCACATTAAGGAGATAAATTAACATTCAGTAATAAAAATTGGACAAGAAAACAATCTGTTGTCTAGTCTATAAAAAAATATATAATAATAATAATAATAATAATAATAATAAATAAATAAATAAATAAATTA
The DNA here is from genome assembly GCA_963930645.1 of Salticus scenicus. NCBI lineage: Eukaryota > Metazoa > Arthropoda > Arachnida > Araneae > Salticidae > Salticus > Salticus scenicus. The sequence goes on from OZ005660.1 coordinate 243,922,260, forward strand.
ATAAATAAAATAAATAATAATAATAATAATAATAAAATAACCATTAACATTTAAATTTTTACAATTAAGGGTTTCTTGAGTAAGTTTTCTCTCGCACCATTTTTTTTTTTATTCAAGATTTTTATTAGCTCCACCAGTTTCGAGAGGGTATGCTTTCGGAACTAATAGACATTTTCGAAATAAAGTTGTGTTATAGTTACGCGTTTTGAGGTCTCCTTAATCGAAAAAAAATGTTTTTAGCGGTTGGTCTGTGCGCGTCGGTTTGTCTAACACGGATATACTTGAAAAATGTTGAGTGTATTTCATTTTGTGTTAAGTGTATAAGACTAAATTTAAGTGCACAATCTGATGTGCACATAGTTTATTGAAAACATACAGGGCTACCGAAAATTAAGCTAAACATTCTTTTCTATAGAATGCAATTGACGAAAGGGCTTTGCTACACTTTACTATGTCGACGAATACTGTTGAGGAAGGAAAATTAATATTTCATACCCATTATGAAAACAAAGTATTTTTTGAAGTTCTATTTTTAACTCGGGTTTTTGCATGTCACGTTTTGTGGTTTCCTGAATACAAAAACCAATTTTTTCTGTTTTTAGCGATTGATCTCTATGCATATTTATTATCAGAATAACTTAAAAATAAATAAATGCAGGAAATTCACATTTGTATTTTAAAATTCGTATTAAGTTTCAATTTGAAAAATTTGATCAAGATTGGCAAATTTAAGGACAAATTAATAACAACCTTGAAATTTTTTTTTACTTCCATTACCCTACTACCGTAGATAATGGAAGTATTGTATTCGGTCCAAAAATTCGATATCGAGTTAATCACATATATATGTAATTCAAATAATATGGAATAAATATAAAGGATTTATAATTATAATTGATCAAAAGCCGTATTTAAATGCATTTAAACGATTTTACATAACATTTATTCCGCAAATCTTGAACTAAATGAAACAATGTATATTATGTATATATATTGAATATTACGAATTTATACACACACACACACACACACATATATATGTATATATATATATATATATATATATATATATATATATATATATATATATATATATATATATATATAATAATAAATTAATACTGCGTGTCCGGTGGGACTCGTCACATCATTATTATCATTATTATTATTCTGCGCCCCGCCTTCAGTTTAACAAAAGGAAAATTACTACTTAAAATAGTGTTTGGTCAAGAAAATATTAATTACTTTCATAAAACAGGATTTTAACATGTATAAACATTTTGTCATTATTAATAAAAGAAATGTTCTGAATCTTAAAACTTAAATTAAAAAAAAAAAAAGAACAAAATATGAAATAAAAGTTATCTATTTTTTCTTTTAAATATTCACAACATTTTTGTTTTGATTTCACTGAGATAATCAAATTTTTATACGCATTTACACAAGTCTTTAAAAAAACAGTGGGTTTAAAAAATTATAAATCAATCTTGTTCATATATTGGGTTATTTTATCGTTTTATTCATAAATTACTTACGTTTATAAGTTAACTCATTTCGTAAAGTTCTTAGCTACTTCAAAGTAACTAAGAACAAGTCATTTCTTTGTATTCCTACATCAATATAAATAAATAAAAATTTCATTGCGTTTTGTAATAAGCATAACTATTTTATTTGGAACTTACTAACAGAGTTGTCAACTCTCCGAATTTTTATATCATAATGTCTTTTAAATTTATCTTCGTCTTAATCACAGAATTTACGATAATAAATAAAAAGAATATTTCTGTGAAAAAATATTGGTATTAAAAAATCCGGAGGGTTGGTAATTCTGTACTAATTATTTATATAGTTTACATACTTTGTCTTGAAATATTAGCAAGCCACTTTTTTTTTTTTTTTTTTTTTTTTTTTTTTTTTTTTACGTTGAATTGCATTACTAGGTATTTCATGAAAACTTATATTGTCACGACGACTGTCTGAATTACAAAATGGAACAACGCAATAAACCATGTTTAAACATGATACATAATAAAACCCTCTCACATTTGTTAAATTAATAAAATACAAGCTAAAAAACTCAATTGAAACTCAATTGAATAGTGGGATATAAACAGAACTTTATGCTTGGTATCAAGCGCCATCTGCCGGCTATGTTCTTCTTGTACTGTTGCCAAGATTTCGAGCCACTCGTCAGGCATTTAGTTAGAGAGGCTCTGGCAATGCCAAGTAAAGATCGTTCTTAACCACGCCCATCTACGAAAGTTCGTAACATTTAAGATAAGACTTAAGAACGAGGCACCGCAATTCCAGCAAAAAAAAAAAAAAAAAAAAAAAATTATTCTCAAATTTACAAAATTTTCAATCTCAAATTTTTAAATCTGAGCCAAAAGTAGGAAGAAGTAGGAAAAAAGGTAACAGTTGTAAAAAGTAGGAGAAAATAGGAAAAGTAGGAGCTCTGCGGGGTCTGCAACTGACACTCTGCACACAGACGGCTCACAATGCTGGCGTATCTCTGTGCATACTGTAATATGGAAGTCATTGATCATTCGTTTACAGGACTACACAAAAGATTTTAGTTACATTGGGACTATACTTGGAAATTACTCAAAATGAATTTAGTTTGTGTTAAGTGTTTTCATATAAGACTGAATATAACTTAAAGACAATACACAGGGATACTCAAAATTAAGCGAAAACATTCACTTTTTACTGAACTTTACTGATAATGGCGCTACTACATTTTATCATGTCAACGAAAACTGCTCAGCAATGCAAATGAATTTCTGATACTCTTTTCTGCAAATAAAGTGGTTTTTTTATGTTAAGTTTTCAGTTTTCAGTTTTTTTTTTTTTTTTTTTAAGTTAAGTTTTCAGTTTCTTTTTTTTTTTTTTTTTTTTTTTTTGTATATTTACGCATGTTGAGGATCTGTGAATTTAAAGTTGAATTTTTAACCATTGGTCTTTGTACATGTCTGTTATCTATGTAAATAAATAAAAAAAATAATATTAATAATCTTTGAATGCAATTTACATGTTGTATTTTGCAAATCATATAAGATTGCTATTTGAAAAGTTCGATCGAGATTGCTAAGATTCAAACAGTGGTGCGAGTAAAGTTGTCTGAGTAATTTAGAAGAAACTTTTAAATTTAATAACAGCCTTGAAATCTATATAAATGTAGATATTATATTGAAATATGAGGGGGAGGTCCGGTAGGTGGCAACCCCTTCCCTTGTCCACAAAATTATTTATCAAATATAACTGTTCCTAAACTTAGTTTGAATTACTTCTAACGTAGGTATAAATGCAGTACTTGTCATCTTACCCCTCAATCTGCAGTCTGCTTATATAGAATCAAAATGCAGGGCCTGATTATCGCACAGGCAGATTAAGCCCCGGCCTATGGCACTTATTCTTAACAAGGGGCCAAAAACTAAGCAAAATAATTTGAAATATATATATATATATATATATATAGTGTTCTTTTAGGAAAAGATTTATTAAGGAATTAGTTTTTTGCTTATTGAATTAAATTTTGTAAAATTTCATAGCTAATTTCAAACTAAGTACACAGATGGCAGCACTGATTTTGATCCAATAAAGGGATCACAGTCGTTTAGCCTTTGCTTTCGACAGGTCTTGGATTAAAAGTCTCAGGGATAAATTGGATCGGTCAAACTGATCCAGAGGCTGAACACAGCCGCTGTAAATGCACCATAGATCTATTATAAAAGCGGATGAGACTATGGGTGAGTCCGGCCTCCGGAACACTTCGACCAATGAAACTGAGCCCTGAGACATTTGATGCACGACCGGTCGAAAACAGTGGCTGAACAACTCCGATCCTTTTATTGGATCAAAATCAGTGTTGCAAAAAAAAAAAAAAAAAAAGATTTTTATAACAGTTTTTTAAATTATCATTCATTTGATTCAAATCTTCATTAAATTGATTTGTTAAATTCAATTAACTCTGATGATTTCAGTCAATAATATTTTAAATGTTTAATATATTCATGATTTTTTATTAATATTATTGTTATTTAAATACAAATTAAATGCTGATTTTTAAATATTGTTAATTAATTTTATGTTTGAATGCTGAAATTTAATGCAAATATTTAGTATTCAAACATAAAAATTTTTCATAAAAATTAACTGATCGATAAATTCCCAAAGTAGTTTACAAACAAATTTCAAATATTTTGTTGAACTCAAAATTAAAGAAAAAAAAAAATGTTAGCAGGGAGCATTTTAAAATTTTATTCTATTAAATTTAAATAATATTCGATGAATTTTAAATTGCATTATTGTATATTTCAATCCATTGTATGCATATATATATAATTCTAAAACAATTATACAGTTATTTACAAAAAAAAAAAAAAAAAAAAAAGGCTTGCATGCATATTCGCGTTTGTAAGAACCGATAGATGACATAACCAGAGTAATGTCCAATTGCCAATCATAGCAATGGATCAGTAAATGGATCAAATGACTCGGAAAAATTTCTTGGGCGATTTGATCCACGACCGGTCCATGGAGCACATTACACTGGGCGACTTTGATCCAGACCGGTGCATGAGACTGGAAGCCTTATTGTTCCACGATCAATTGGATCTATCCTGGATCGGCCAAGAGCCTGAAACCGCCCTATGGGAACCTTTTTCAGTGGCAAAGATCATTCATAAAACAGTCACGTGACTGCTTGAACTACAGGAAGCCAAACTGGCCAATATTGAAATTTTCTCGCCAAGCTCTAAACTCTGCTTCACTTACGCAGATGATATCTTTCTTTTTTGAAAGTTCTTTTCATAATTTTTATTTCCCTTTAAAAGTTAGATTGTTTTAAATATAAAAGAAATTTTATCACAAACAATAGTAATTACATGTTCTGTAAAAAGTCCTAAAAGTTATCTAAAATGAGGATTATTGTATTTTAATATTTCGTACTTTTTAAGTAATTATTTTTGTAAAATGTTTATAACTGTTAAATTTTGTGCTTTTTAAAAAGTAAATTAGTTTAAATATGTTATACCGTATATTAATTTCAAGGCATTCCATGATTATTTATGGGAGTTAAAGCGGATATAGACAGACAGACAAACTGAACTTAAAAGTACATTTGAACTTTGTTGGAAAATATTAATAACAAGGTTAAAATAATTTTAAGCAGCTGTAGTGTTTTACGCAAGATTTGCTTGCTGTATCTTTTAATAAAAGTTAAAAAAATATATATATAATATATATATATATATATATATATATTCAAAATAAAAAATCGCCAATAAAGTAAAAATGCCAAAAATGTAACCTATTTTCAGTAGTCAGCTGTTTCATCTTTTCTTATATTTCCTTAATAATGGAATGCTCTGTCCACTCTTATAAGTCTATGAAATGTACTGAAACTTTATGAATGGCTAGTTAAAAACCTAACTGCACGAGTTTAATGAGTTTTGGCTTTACGAATACACTCAATATAACATTATCCCATTCAAGAACGTTACATAGAATTTTATATTTTATATCACTTCAAACTGGTATACCCTTTCCAATGTTTAAAAATATAAATTATTAAAAATGTTGAAAATTTGTAAGTAATCATTGTTGCATACGTATGTATAAATTGGGATTATCTTTTTTTTTAAAAAGTAGGTAATTATCATCTCTTCCCTCCTTAAGTATGTTTTATGTGTTTAATTTCTGTTCCTATTCATGTATTACATACATATGCGCGTGCATGTATTATTTTATTTATCTGATAAAAATTTTCAAAATTTCTCTATGTAATAATTGCAAATAAATTATTGCAACAAATTCATAATGCTGTTTATTATAACGATTGTACATTTTTCATAACATCTTGAAAAATCTTAGCCCTCCTCCCAAATGTTGAGTTCTAGATTCGGCACTGGGATAGATTGACCGGAGAACCACGAATTTTTTTCAAATTGGAGGAAAGTACGTGGTTATGAGAGCACGTGACGTCTCGAAAGCTGCTATCTGACGAAAGAACATAAATTCAGAAGTATAATCTACTACATCTCAAAGCTACTGAAAGACTTTCTTGAGCTCAAGAAAGGGTTATTTTTAAGCATAAACGAAATACGAAATCCATAAATGTAAACAACGAGCGCAACAGTTGGGATAATTTCCCTCTCAGAGGTTTCAAAGGAATGAGAATAGAGGATACTGTGGAATCGCGATTCCCTGATTGGAGGACTTCATGCTAAAAACTACCGTATGTGATTCTAACAGTCGAAAGTGTGTGATTGAAGAGTATATTGAGGATTTTTTTTTCTTTTACTGGGTTTTACGTCGCATGAGTGTTGCGCAAATATACGTGAGGCGAAAGTATTAAACGGTAGTATTTCATCGGTTTCCCCATGCAAAACCTGTTTATGAGACAGTATGTGCCTTTCACATACATGTATAATGCCTTTCACATGGAACTTTGTCTGATAGCGGCTTAATACTATCACTTTTCATAAATGAAGAATGCCCATCGAATTGTTGTTTTCTATTTGCTGTGGAAGTTAAGCTCAGAAGGATATTGAAAATAAAGAAATGTTTTTTAATTGTATATTCTCAAATTACTCGCGATGAAACAGCGACTCTCGCAAAATTAGTGATATTGCAGACCTCTATTTTTTTTAAAGAGGATTGATATTTTGTATAGGTCGACGTATTCATACTGGTGAAAAGGCAAAATTGGGAAAGGCAGCCAAAATTATTCTCTTAACCCATTAACCGCCATAACTAGAAATAGTGATTTTTTTTCTAAATACAAACAGTAACAATCATTTTTTTTATTATCATAGATAACAATAATTTACAATAACATTATGAAAATTGGTCTCACCTTACGAAAAATAGAGTGCTGAATTTGTACAACTTCAGGGAAATAAGAGTATAAAATGAATACAAATAAATGTTTATGGAAATTTTCTTGAGAGAGCATGAAACAGCAAAAACTACAGATGGTTTCAAAAGTAAACTCTTTGAAATATGAAGATTTTCAAAAGTTTTGTTTTGTAGAGTGCTTTCAAGTTTAAAATTTATTTTTAAATATAAAATTATTTTTTAGATCTATTTTTTTGTAATAAAATAAACATGTTATTTTCTTACTTAAAAAAATACTTAATATAAAATATCTTTCACAGTTAACAGTTAAACACAATTCTTTCTGGTTTTGAGTTGTTAATGGGTTAACGAAAAATCTTGTGTAAAATAGCATAACTGTTTAAATAAAAGTTTGGCCATGCTAATGCTAATGTGTTTACTTTGCATTATAAACATATTTTAAATTCAAATTGGGCCCTCCGAGGCCGAGTGGATATGTCTCCACACTGCTGATCGCCTTCGAGCGTAGGAGAGGAGGTTCGATTCCCCCACTGGCCCTGGGTGTTTTCTCCAATTCTTCGTACTGTAATTCTGTCATGTGCTATCTGTCGTTATCTGACGATGATTTACAAGCAGGCTGTAAGTCAAGCATACAAATCTGATGTAGGGGTGACGCGTGTACCTAGGGCCACCCCACTTTATTTCAGTGGCGGCTCGTGCTCCGAAAATAGGACACACTGTATTCAATTATAGAATATAAATTTACGTTTAAATAAGTATTTTTAGTTAATTTTAGCCAAGACCATGCTTAATAAAAGTTATGCATTGAAAATACTTAAATAGTCTTTTTGAGCTCTTCACCTATTTTCGGTTCACGATCCGCCACTGCGTTATTTGAATAATATTTAATTTTAGGTTTTAATACTCAATTGGGCAAGTAACAACACCAATTGCCACTTTTACAACTACTTTGGTATTTTCGAGGAGAAAGTTTTGACATGTTACACGTAGAAAATGAATTTACATGGTTTGAAGTAAAATTTTGCAGCTCAACTCTTTTGCTATTTTACAAAGGCAAATAAAATACTTTTCTTTCATTTCTAGTGTATAATTTTGCTTTTTATATTGAGTAATAAAGGAGATATTTGATTAGTCCTCTCTGCTTACGGATTTTTAGTGGACAGCATTTTGAATGAAGTTACTAAATCTTGTATCTAGGGCCACATAGCTGCTTTGTACCTAGGGCCAGTGTGTTTGGACTTTTAACACTTTCGCAACCGCATGTTTCTGTCTTTTTGACAGTAAGGTCCGCCTGTGGGCGTTTTCAAAACAAAATTTTCCGTATTCACATTTATATTACAAATAGATATGCATTTATAATCATTCTCATTCTAATCAAAGTATTTGCATCCATAGTATTCTGATTGTACAAAAATGAATATTGTGTATATTTTTTAGAAACAAATAACATACAAATTGCAAAAGAAGCGCTCTCTGGTAGAGTTTTATATTTTCAAATGACGTGAATCTACGTCAGCGGTCGCGAAAGTGTTAAGAAACACAGTACAGTCTGTAGTAATTGGATGTTGGCAAACCCTGGTAAACTAGAGCCCCTAAATAAAATAATAGGCCGGCGCATCACCGCCATTTTTTTGCCTCCGAAGAGGACAGCATTTCCACTTGGCGTCCTTATCGCTTCCCTAATGATTTCAAGAAATCTTGATCTGAAGCTAATCCGGTTAAGATAAGAACAACAAGCAACAATAATATTCCTAAAAACACATTTTTTCACAGTACATTCTCAGGATGTCATTTTATTCTAAGGATATCCTATGGATGTACGAAGTATTGTTAGGGCGGTTACTGTTTCTTTTACAAAATGTCGCCAAAACTCAAATACACAGTAATAGAAAATCTGTGAACACTTTATATTCACTTCTTGAATGATTATAGCAGTTTATCGCTAAACAAACTTCCATAACATAATTTACTTAGTTAAAATTATAAAATATAATAAAACAAGTTACTTTAAAGTAACATAAGACAATAAAAAAAATTTTTGTCGTTTGTTTACCAGAGAAATGCGCTGGGTACATGTGGCAACCCTAAGGCAACAAAATGCCTGATGCGCCAGCTCGTATATATAGGAGCCTTAGGTAAACCAATCACCATATATGACGTTGCTGAAAATGTTGAGTCCTATCTAAGGATCCTCCTATATATATGAGCTGGCGCATCAGGCATTTTGTTGCCTTAGGGTTGCCAAATATACCCAGCGCGTTTCTCTGATGAACAAACGACAAACATTTTTTTTTAATCGTTTTACGTTACTTTAGAGAAACTTGTTTTATTATATTTCATAATTTTAACTAAGTAAACTATGATATGGAAGTTTGTTTAGCGATAAAATGCTATAATCATTCAAGAAGTGAATATAAAGTCTTCACAGACCTGCTATTACTGTGTATTTGAGTTTTGGCGACATTTTGTAAAAGAAACAGAAACTGCCCTAACAACACATCTTACCCCAGTATTATTGTTGATTATTGCTCTTATCTTAACCGGATTAGCTTCAGATCAAGATTTCTTAAAATCATTAGGAAAGCGATAAGGACGCAAAGCGGGAATGCTGTCCTCTTCGGAGGCAAAAAAATGGCAGCGATGCGCCGGCCTATTATTTTATTTAGGGGCTCTAGTCCTATACGTCGGCCTTTACTCCTGTAAACATTCTATCGGGCTTTCGTGTATCCGGCATATTGCCAATGAATCAACACACATTCACTAAGGATGAATATTTAAGTTAAAATGTGACTGAAAGACAAGATCCCTCGACAAATTAAAAAAAAAAAAATCCAGGAAGTAAGTGAATTATCAATGATAGAACTGGATGTCTCTGTTTCGTGTCCTGTTGAAATTTCGAAACTTTCAACATCTAATACCTTTTCGTGTGTCATGCTTGAACAGGTACGAACCTAAGCAAAACCTTTACCTAAAGCAAAACCTCCCACATCAGAGAAAAGATGTGACTAAAAACCAGGGAGATCTATAAATCCAAGAGACACTGCAGAAAAAAAAAGAAAAAGAAATTGAAGAAAAAAAGAATATTCTGTTAGAATATTCCAAAGGGGGGGGGGGGGGAGAAGAGAAAAATTTTGTGTTTCAAATTAAGGCAAAAACATGATAATTATTATATGATAAATAAATATATTACTTGATATTGTTTCTTTTATAAAATACAGTTTAACTTGCTCATTTTCTATTCATTACAAAGTGAAATCTAAATGTGAGAGAATGACTCTAGGTACAATGAGGTCTGGCCCCAGATACAATGAGGGTGTTGTACGTAGGGCCCCGAGTGAAGTTTTTTTAAAAACCTTCTATTTGCCGGAATTTATTATTTTAGGTACTTATATCAATCCCAATTGGAAGCAATTAGTCCTAAATATATGTACACATCAGTTTGATAATTTTAAACAGGTCAAGGGCTCTGTTTTTGGGCAGTAAAAAAAAAAAGCGGTCCTAGGTACACGGGTCTCCCCTATATGTTATCAATAAAACAAACAAACAAATTCAAATTCAGTAATAAAAAATTATATTTTTGGAAAAGTGTCCAAAGGATTATTTTACCCTCACTAAAGAGCAAAATGGTCCTTCATTTAAAAAATAAGTGTAAATTGTTTTTTATCAGTTTATAAAAGTAATTACAATACATAATGAAATAAAATGAGCAAACTACGTCATATATCTGTGTTATGTATCTGGCAACAACCAGATTAGAGAACCTTCCAAGCAGTGTGAGGCGCGCGTGCTTTGTTTACTTTTCTGAATTCCATAGTTTCGTATTGTACATGTTCGGTGTAGTTGTTGTTATGCTCGTTTGTGCCTGTGTATCTTAATGCTAATAAATGCTCTTTTGCGTGTATGTAAAACGAATCGTATCGTCTCTCGGTCTACCTTGCATACATGACAAAAGAGTTGGCGACGAGGATGGGATCTTCGAACATTAATTTTGAATCTTATGATGCGTCTGTGGAAGACTGGTCCAGTTATGTGGAACGTCTAGAATCTTACTTCGTTGTTAATGGAATCGAAGATAAAATGAAAGTCCCTGCTATTTTAAGCCTTATGGGAGCAACAACGTATAAATTGTTAAAGAATCTGGCCACTCCGAACATTCCTTCTGAATTGACTTATCAAGATATCGTAAAATTACTTTCGGAACATTTGAATCCTAAACCACTAGAGATGACAGAACGGTTTCGTTTCTACAAGAGGAAGCAATTTGAAGGTGAGTCCATTGCAAATTATTGTGCCGAATTACAAAAACTGTCGATACACTGTAACTTTGGAAACAATTTAAGTACGATGCTTCGTGATAAATTGGTGATGGGTCTCAAAAACGAAAATATACAGAAAAAGCTGTTAGCAAAGGATAAGTTAACATACGAAAAAGCTAAGAGCATTGCATTCGCAATGGAATCTGCTCAGAGAGATGTGTGTGAAATTCAGAATCAAATGGTATCGATAAAAAGATTACATAGTTCGCAAGATAAAACTATCAAAAAAAGATTTTTCTAAATTTAAGAAATCTGAACCTACAAAGAAGTTTCATAAATCTCGGAAATGTTACAGATGTGATAGTACTCAACATTTAGCTCACGAATGTAAGTACAAGAACAGTCAGTGTAGGAATTGCTTAAAGAACGGGCATTTGGCGAAAGTCTGCCGCTCTAAACGTAACGAAACAGTTAAACAAATAGAATCTTGTTCTGAAACTGTACCAGTTAATAGCGTTAAATCACCACGACATGCAAGGTATAAGATTTTATTAGAAATTTTTGTTGAAGGGAATAAATGTTTATTTGAATTAGATACTGGAGCTGCTATTAGTTGTATGAATGTGAATGAATTTAAGAAACTTTGTCCGGATGTAGCCATTAAGCCTACCAAATTATTGCTTAGGAGTTTCGATAATTCTATGATAACATCAGCTGGCCAAGCAGTGGTGCAAATTCAATACAAAGATCAAATTAATACAGAAACTATTTATTTGGTACATGCAAAAGTAAACGCAGTTTTGGGTCGTGAATGGTTGAGAAATTTCCAATTAGACTGGAGCTCAATTAAATCAGTTCGGGTTGGAAATTGTAATTCTCGAACCAATAAATTAAATATCTTGCTTCAAAAGTATGAGAAATTTTTTTCTCCGGGTATCGGGAAACTGGAAAAGTTTTGTTGCCGTCTTCAAATGAAACCTAATTACAAACCGGTATTTTTCAAACCTCGACCAGTACCATTTGCTTTAAAAGAAAGAATAGAAACTGAACTTAATAGGTTAGTTGCAGATTACATCATTGAGCCGGTGACATATAGTGATTGGGCTACACCAATTGTTCCTGTTATCAAACAGAATGGGAACCTACGAATCTGTGGTGATTATAAGGTGACTATCAACCCGGGACTAAACATTGAGCAATATCCTTTACCCCGTATCGAGGACATTTTTGCTGAACTGTCAGGAGGGGAGTTCTTTACTAAAATCGACTTATCTGAGGCACACCTTCAAATGTTAGTTGATGAGCAGGACCGACATCTATTGACGATCAATACTCACAAGGGTTTGTTCCGTTACAAGAGAATGAATTATGGTATAGCCTTAGCTCCGGCAGTGTGGCAGAGAGCCACTGAACAAGTTTTATCAGGCATCGCGGGGGTACACGTATTTTTAGACGATATTACCGTAACGGGGAAAAATGATCAAGAGCATTTTGAAAGGTTAGAATTAGTACTACAGAGACTAGAAGAATATGGTCTCAGAGTAAATAAGCGGAAAAGTGAATTTTTTAAGAAATCTGTGAATTATTGTGGTCATACAATTGATAAATTCGGCCTCTACAAAACACAAGAAAAAATCGATGCAATTACGAAGGTACCAGTTCCAAAAACGGTATCTGATTTGAAGAGTTTTTTGGGTTTAGTTAATTACTACGGAAAATTTATTCCCAACTTATCTACTCGTGTCGCTCCTCTCAATAATTTACTGCAGAAAGGTACTAAATTTTTGTGGACTGCAGAATGTGAAAAAGCTTTCAAGGCATTGAAACAAGAAATTGCTTCAGACCGAATTTTATGCCATTACGATCCTAAGTTACCTCTTGTATTACAAACTGATGCATCACCAGTTGGAATAGGAGCAGTTTTAAGTCACATTATGCCAGATGGTTCCGAAAAACCAGTAATGTTTGCATCAAGGTCATTGACTAAAACGGAACGTAATTATTCACAGATAGACAAGGAAGCATTGAGTATCGTATGGGGAGTAAAGAGATTTTATCAATATTTATTTGGTCGACATTTTGATCTCGTAACCGATCATAAACCCCTAGTATCAATTTTCGCACCTAATCGTAGTTTACCATGTCTATCAGCAACACGAATGGTTCATTATGCACTTTTTCTCCAAGCATTCAGTTATACAATCAAGTATCGAAACACTAAGAATCATGGCAATGCCGATGCACTTTCACGGTTACCACTAGCAGTTGACAAGGACTGTGAGTACTTGACTGAAGCAGACGTGACAAATATTTCGCAAATAGAATTAATGCCTGTTACAGCAACTGACATAGCCAGAGCTACTAAAACTGATAGGAAATTGTTCGAACTGTATGAAAGTTTAAAATCTGAAACTGAATTACCTGTGCCTTGGAAAGGTAGAGAATCTGAATTTTCATTGCAAAATGGATGCATAATGTATGGTCATAGAGTATGCATTCCTGAAAAGTACCAGAATCAAGTTTTGGAAGAACTTCATGTTGGACATCCTGGAATTGTCAAAATGAAGGCCATAGCTAGAAGCTACTGCTATTGGCAAGGTATTGATGCCAGTATAGCCAATTTTGTTCAGAACTGTTCAGCTTGTATCGCAACGAGGAACGAACCAGCAAGGATAAATCGACATCCGTGGGAATGGCCAAATGGACCTTGGCAAAGGATACACGTTGACTACGCTGGTCCTTTTATGGGGAAAAGGTTTTTTGTAGACTCTGATGCATGTTCGACGCGGATAGAAGTCATTCCGATGAAAAATATTACAGCTAGTTTTACAATTCATCATCTTCGTATTCTTTTTGCTCATTATGAAATTCCCTTAACTTTGGTTAGTGATAACGGCGCAAGTTTTACTAGTTACGAATTTCGACATTTTTTGAAACTATAGGTCTTCGTGGTGATTAACACATTGATGAGTCATTCATTACGAAAATAAACTCTTTAATAATTAACAATCATAAATGAAACAAGCACGCATTACTTAGCGCGCGGCGTACTACTCACTGACATTGACATACTACGGGATCTTCTTCCCGGCAAGGCTGAAAACAGAATGTTCTGTGAGTTGAAGTTGAAGTACATATTTGTAAGTGAAAGTTGAAGTACATATATGTAAGTGAAAGTAGAAGTATATATTCTGAAAGTGAAAGTAGCAGTTGTTGTACATAAATTATAGATGTCGCTACGGTCACTACAGGAGTATCCCCCCAGTGAACAAGGAGAACGATAAAAATTTACAAAATACTAATACAAATACAATCACAAATGCAATTATGGATATAAAATAATAATAATACAATGCTAATACAATAGAATATTGATGCTAATACACTTAAAATATATATGTACACATATGAAATAACAGAATGAAATATATGAAAAAGTAGTGCTGAGAACAGAATTGTTTAAAATATATATACATACATACACATGTGCACATGAAAACTTATATTACAGTAAATAAACAAGGAATAAGTGCAATATATAAAAGAATAAATGATAATATAAACAAATACAAGATTTGCAATGACATTAAAAATAATCTGTTACTAAATGCTTTGGAAAATGAACTTTTCGACCAGATCTAGTTGTAATTATTTTCTGCTGTTGTGAATTTTCTTGTGCAGCAGAAATATTAGATCTAAATTCATTTAAGTCGGAATTGGTGTTGTTATGACAATCAGGTGGTGAAGGTGAAGATAAGTTGGCGTTATCTGACAACAGAAATGCAGGCTTTAACCTGTCTATGGATACTACTGTAGGTTTACCATTAACTTTAATAACAAAATTCTTATTATTTCTTTTAAGTACTATATGAGGTCCTGTGTAAGGAGGAGTTAATGGTGGTTGAATACTATCTATGCGCAAAAATACATGAGTACATGTCTGCAAGGATGGATTTATGTAAACATTAGAAGTACCATGACTAAGGGGATTAATGGGAGAAAGTTTTCTCATGGATTCACAGAGTTGTGAGACATATGTTAAGTCAGGTGATGTTTTGTAGTTATCTATTGTGAAAAAATCAGATGGAAGTCGAAGTGTAGTACCATAGACTAATTCAGCACTACTCGCCATAATGTCATTTTTAAGAGCAGTTCGAAGACCTAATAAGACAATTGGCAGTGCTTCAGTCCATTTCATAGTGTCATGGGTTTTTAATGCAGTTTTGAGCCAGCGATGGAATCTTTCACAAATTCCGTTTGATATTGGATGGTACGCTGTAGTGCGTGTACGCGTGGTTCCAAGAATATTTGTTAATTGACGGATAAGTGTGGATTCGAAGTTTCGACCTTGGTCTGTTGTGATGGTAACCGGACATCCGAAACGCGAAATCCAACCATTTACAAGTGATTTAGCTGTTGTTAGAGCTGTCATGTCAGATGTTGGGATTACTTCGGGCCATCGAGTGAAACGATCGACAATAGTCATGCAATATTGATAACCTTCAGATGGAGGAAGTGGACCAATGAAATCGATATGTATGTGTGAAAATCTTGCATCTGGAAGGGCAAAAGTTCCAAGTGGAGCTTTCGTATGCCGATGTATTTTGCAACGTTGACATTTATCACATGACTGGACGGAATTTTTAATGAATTTTTTCATGTTTGGCCAATAATATCGTTTAGTTATTAATTTAGTTGTGGCAGAAATTCCGGGATGAGAAAGATTATGAATATGATTAAATATGTTAGATCGAAAAGATTCTGGGATGAAAGGACGTGGTATGTTTGTTAACATGTCACAGTATAATGTTACATCCTCCAAAGAAAAATAATGCTTTTGAATATTACATGTATTGTCAGTAGAATTTAAAATGTTTTTTAAATCAGGATCCTCGAGTTGTGCAAGAGATATTTGTTTGAAATCTAAAATTTCTGTTGAAATTGAATCAATTTCAATTCTAGATAAGGCATCAGCAATGGAGTTTTCTGTACCATCAATATGACGTATATCTGTCGAAAATTGAGAAATAAAGTCGAGATGGCGCAATTGACGAGGAGAACATTTATCTGGCTTTTGTTTAAAGGCATAAATTAGAGGTTTTTGGTCAGTATAGATGGAAAAATCTCTACCTTCAAGCATGTGCCGAAAACGTTTAATTGAAGTATATATAGCTAAAAGCTCGCGGTCGTAAGTGGACCAAGTGCGCTGACTTTTAGTAAGTTTTACAGATAAAAATGCTATTGGTTCCCATGAAGAATTATTATATTGCATGAGCGTACTGCCGACAGCAAAATCCGAGGCGTCACACCATAAACGTAAACGAGCACCAGGAATGGGATGTTTTAACAACGTGGCATCCGCAAGTGCCGTTTTAGCGGTGGAAAAGGCAGTTTCTGCTTCGACAGACCAGTCAAGAGGTGCTTCAGATGTTTCTGAACGTGAAGATTTTTTTTTATTTTTATGGCCTTCCAAAAGTTTTACTAGGGGTGCTAAAATGTGGGCAGCTTTCGGTATAAATCTTCGATAAAAATTGTACATGCCAAGAAAGCGCCGCAATTGGGTAATAGTTGTAGGTCGGGGAAATTTGTTTATTGCTTCAACTCTGTCAGGAAGGGGTAAAAGTCCTTCGGCAGAGATATTGTATCCGAGAAATTTTATATTAAGTACACCTAGAGTACACTTAGAGGGTTTAATAGTAAGACCATAGTGACTTAATCGTTCAAAAAGGGCTCTGAGATGTTTAAAATGCTCTTGTTTATCTTTAGATGCAATAAGAATATCATCAACAAATGCGTAAACACCATCTAAACCTCGAGTCACTTCATCAATGAATCTTTGAAAAGTACTAGATGCATTGCACAGACCAAATTGCATCCGAGTGCTCTCGAAGAGTCCGAAAGGTGTACAAATTGCAGTTTTATGGATGTCTTCGGGAGCAATCGGAATTTGATGATAAGCTTTAACTAAATCAATGTGAGAAAATATTGTTGTCCCATGAAGCTCGCTAGTAAAATCAACGATATTAGGGATTGGATACTTGTCCTTTTTGGTTTGAGCATTAAGAGCTCGATAGTCACCAACAGGACGCCAATCATCGCTTCCTTTTTTAGGGACCATATGCAAAGGGGAAGCATAATTACTTTTGGATGGGCGAATATGGCCTAAATCCAACATGTGCTGAAATTCTAATTTTGCAATTTTTAAACGATCGGGAGCAAGCCGACGTGGTTTAGCAAAAACGGGAAAGCCAAATGTTTCAATATGATGCTTTACAGAATGTTTAATAGTTTGGTCTGCACATGGAGGTATAGTAATACTAGGAAATTCATTTAACAATTGAGAGAAATTATTATCATTAAATACAGATTTTATAGAATAAATATGAGCAATCTTAATCGTACCATTAGACTTTAATTTTGTATTGGCGTCGATTAATCGACGATTTCTAAGATCTGGCTGTAAGTTAAAATAGTGTAAAAAATCTGCACCAATTATAGCTGTAGACACATTGCATACATAAAAAGGATAATTAAAAGTTTTTCTTAAACCTAAATTGAGTGATAAAAGTTTTTGTTTATATACATTAATAGAAGTGCCGTTAGCAGCTTTGAAAGTTTGTATAGGAGTGCTTACCTTTTCAACTGTGGCAGCTGGTATAATAGAACAATCACTACCAGTATCGATGAGAAAATTAACATTAGACCGACGATCTCGCACAAAAAGGCGACGAGAACTATTAGTGTACCAGGCGTATGTCGCCGCTACTCCAGGGGTGAGTTGTTTTCCTGAAAGGTGCACGGTGGTGAACATTTATTGGCTTTAGAGCCAAATTTTTTATGATACCAGCATATGGCATCGTTCTTTAGAGACGGGCTCCTTGGTCGAAAAAACCGACGACTACGAGAAATACTTCTCGAACGTCTTAGCGATGCTACTTCTTTACGCAGAAGTTTAATCTCTTTCAGCAATTCTGAGTCATTGTTGCAGGAAGCGTTCGAAATGGAACTAGTCTCTATTGCACTCACCTGTGCAGGTGTGATGTCCAGAATTTTGTCGGCTATTTCAGCAGCTTTTTGAGAAGTGAGAGGAGTTATAGACGCCAAAATTGATTGCACGTTTGAAGGCAGTTGTTGCAGGAAAAGTTCAAGTAGCAGGGCATCTGTGACGTTATGATTCTCTGCACGCCGTTGCATAAGACGAAGCAGGTCAGAGGGCTTTCGATCTCCCAGTTGTTCTCCTGTAAGCAACCGTCTAATTTCTTGAGATTTACTCTCTCCACACCGAGATATCACTTCATCTTTTAGTTTTCCGTAGGGGTCATTACTGTCAGGGGAAATAATTATGTCCCGGACAGTCATTGCAACAGATGGCGGAAGATTTGCTACACAGTAATTATATTTAGTTTTGGATTCCGTTATGGCCTTTGGAGTAGCTAATTCAAATGTAGATTCGATCATGGTGAACCACAACGAGGGGTCTGCTGGAATAAAGTTAGGAATTTTGACCGCAGAAACATCACTCATAGTGAATCCGTAGCAGAAGGGATTCAAAACAGAAGCAATAAAAAGTTAAGATTGGTTTCGATTTGAAACCGAAACTTTAGCCGCACGTAAACATTACACAGAAGGATGAAAGTTTTCTAAGTCCAAAGTCACCATTTATAGGTCTTCGTGGTGATTAACACATTGATGAGTCATTCATTACGAAAATAAACTCTTTAATAATTAACAATCATAAATGAAACAAGCACGCATTACTTAGCGCGCGGTGTACTACTCACTGACATTGACATACTACGGGATCTTCTTCCCGGCAAGGCTGAAAACAGAATGTTCTGTGAGTTGAAGTTGAAGTACATATTTGTAAGTGAAAGTTGAAGTACATATTTGTAAGTGAAAGTAGAAGTATATATTCTGAAAGTGAAAGTAGCAGTTGTTGTACATAAATTATAGATGTCGCTACGATCACTACAAAACTGAATAATATTAAACATATAACTTCAGCACCGTACCATCCTGCTACGAACGGACAGGCAGAAAGAATAGTGCAGTTATTCAAAGCTTCCTTGAAATCGAGTAGAGGTGATTCTGGAGATCTAAATGTGAAATTACAAAGATTTTTATTACAGTATAGAATAACTCCACATTCTCTCACGGGAGAAACTCCGAGTGCCTTGTTTTTGAAGAGATGTATTCGCACTAGGCTTGATCTTTTTAAACCAAATTTGAGAGACAAAGTTGTTCAGAAACAGAGTTCGAGACTTGACACAGAATCTATTTTGCGTGAGTTTCAGGAAGGGGAGAAAGTAGCCGTAAGAAATTATTCCGGACCTAACAAATGGAAAATTGGAACAATTATAAACCGAGATGGAACTTTGAGTTATAGCCCATACAACCAAAAGGATCCATTGGATGTCCTACAAACATCATACAGATCCTACAACTGACATATTCGGTAAGTGTCATAAAACAGCAACCAGAGAATGCCTTATGCATAATACTCGCAGGATCGCGGGGGTTTCAAGTGCATAGATAATACAGAGGACATCCACAGGCAGGTGAATTATTACAGCACATGCGCAGAAATCTAAATTCTATTCTAATAAATCGTTCTTTAGCAAACGAACTCAATCGAGTTTTATGTTATTGTTGTTTAGTTCAG
Organism: Salticus scenicus; assembly: GCA_963930645.1. NCBI lineage: Eukaryota > Metazoa > Arthropoda > Arachnida > Araneae > Salticidae > Salticus > Salticus scenicus. The sequence continues at coordinate 243,942,039 of OZ005660.1, forward strand.
AGTTCAGATAGTGATTACAGATATGTTTTAATATGTTGTTATTATTTTTTTTTCTGGGTTATATTGAATATTATAAGTAAGTAAACATCTTTATTGTTTGATATGAAATTAATTATTCTGAAGTTTACAAAACTTGCTTTATTGTACTTCATGTGTTCTGTTATTGTTAGATGATAGACCGTGTGCACAAAAATAAGTTATTACTAAAGGTTTTTAAAAAATAACATACCTTTCTATTCAGTTTTGTTAAGTAATTTTTTATGAAAGATTTAATGGTACATCCATAAGTTTAAAATCTCCTTATTGTGAATGCTGTTGCCGTATCAGAAAACCATGAAATGATTGATAATGTACAAAGTAGAATTAAATGTTAAGTAGTATAATACATTAAAATGAATGTGTGTGTGTATTTTTATTAAAACACGTGTAATGTTTTTTGTGTGCATATTAAATGTATGTAACATGTGCGCGTTTTGTGTTGCATAAATATCTGTAAAAAAATACGTGTGTAGTATATTTTAATGTTTGTGGATATGAATGTTAAAAAGTGTATTTGTTTTTACCAACATTTATTTATGGATAGCTGCTGGTCGTTTTCAACAATCATTTTCGTGATTTATCCTGAGGACCGTAAACGTAGTGCTGTTTTAATGTACGAAATAAATATTTTTAAACAAAATTACCTGAAGTTCTGAAATTTTTAATTTCATTGAAAAAATTTCAATCGAAATTTAACATTTGTTTTACACAAAATTTAGCAAAAATTTTACGTTTGTTACTTATTAGTAGTTTACATCAACATTTAATTTAAAGGAAAATTTTTGGAAAAAAAAAAAAAAAAAACGCAGTATTTTTGGTTTTACATACCGATGTTATATTTGAAGATATTTCTTTAAAATTTCGGTTTCTACCACAGAGGATAAAAATTGTGATGTCATGTCTCCAGACCGTCCTTGATGAGTTACAGACTGTTAGAGCAATGGAAAATTTATTTCACTCTACTGTAAAATTTTGAAATATTTTATGTGTTGGTTAATTTTAATTTCAGTTATTCAAAGTTAGTACACTAGACCTTATTAGTAAATCACTTTTAATAATAATATGCTTCTAAATATTTAAAATAAATTATATTTTAAACATGCTGCAAAATGTGCACTTAATGAAACTTTTGAGCTGATGTTGGCTTTTGTGGCATAGGAAATAGCTCAACTTGTATCTAGATTTTACACCCTTGCTTTAGCTACCTACTAAAATGTAATGTTTCTTTCACAAGTATATTTAATAGATTATTTTTTCTTTTACAAGTATTTTATCATTAGCTCATTAATAATTTTGCATTATTACATGTGTCTACATCTGTATCTTGGAATTTGTTGATTTTGCATTCAAATAAATTAAATGAGTTACATGAAAATAATTTCAAAGCATAATGTTCAAAATTTCTCCCTGGGAATTTATAATAATTCTGTTGGATGCAGAGATAAAGCAAAATCACCAATTTAAATTATAAATGTATGAAATGATATTGTCAGTCTCATATTGTTTATATACCTATGTTATGTTTATGGTTTGTTTAAAATATTACAAACACATTATTAAAACTATTTAATAGCTAGTTTAGCAAATTCCAGGAAAGTTAATATATATATAAACTTACCTCCCTTTAAGTGCAGTTTTTAATATAGATAGATTATTTCCATGCATTGTCTGATCTTTTGACCAATTTTGCCTTTTTTCTACTACAGTGTTTAGGACAACAAATTACAAAATTTAACTGAGTCACAAAAGTTTTTATTTTTTAATTATTACTCATTATATTCTTAATTTTTGTAGCTGTTGGTATCAGATTTTTCTGAATGTAAACTTAGTAGTAAAATGAGCCTGAAGAATACAAAGTTTTTAGTTTTTTACTTTCCAGACATGCATATGTAAAGAAAGTGCTGTATTCATGTCAAAAATCAAGCTTTGAGATTTTGGTGTTTCTATATGTTTTGAGGTTACCTTAGTTCATTTCTGCTACTTTTAAAACAATGATGCATGTGAGTGAATGTGATAGCACCTAAATGCTTTGTTCAAATGAGCTGAAAATTGGTATGTATGTTATAAATGACCATAGTCATTAGTCATATAAATGACCAAATTTATACACGTTATAGGTCACAGCTTTACAAGCTATGTAAATTTTGGTAAATTTATCCCTTATTTTTTTTTACAAAGACAAAAAAATATTCATTATCCCTTATGGCCTTGGGGCCCAAGTTTTTAAAATAACGTCTATACGCCTTATTTGATTGAGCTGCAAATTAACACACATATTATTGGTTACTATTGCACAAATTGTGTGGATTTCAGTGAATTTAGATTTTATAGATTTTTACAGGGACACGCCAAAAAGTTCTTTATTATTATGATCTATGGACTCAAATTATTAGAAGTGCAATAGCGTAAAATTAAACAATGGAGAAAAATACTCATATATCCTATTGTAATCCCTATTATACAAGGTTGTTGATTTTTTTACAAAAAATCGATTCTTTTTATTTAAATCAAGATTTATTTGAATTTAATGATTTTTTTAAACTATTCAACCAAGCTCCTCGCATATTATTTAAAGAATAAAATTGTTTTCCTATACGAAAAGATGATTTTTTAATAATCTTTTGAAAGTAATATGTGCTGTATCTTTCTTGTGTACAGTGATTTTATAATATATCCAATTACTAAACAATTTTACTTTTCTCCAATTTGTGGTAAAAGTATTTATTTTAATCACTCATTATTTATGGGGAGTTTTTTTTTTCTTTTATCTTAGGTTCTGATTGCATCAGTGACTAAATGATTGTTGTTTGGTACTTGTGTGTTTTGATTGCTCCACATTACCAGATGACAGTCATTTAGTTTTTCTTCTGCGGCAACATATGAACTCAATTGACAATGAATATAGTGCCTAGGAAGCACCTTTCTTTTAGACTTAGCCCCAGCCATACAAGAACAGTTCCAAGAACAATTGTTATGGTAAGCTCGTTCACCATATTCAGTTATGAAGGAGGTATTGAAATTTTCTAAAAAATAATTTTTATTTTCCTACTATTGGCATGTTTTTCCCCCCCCCATAATATGTCTTATATTCTGACCCTCAATCTACACCTCTGATTCTTCTTTCTATCTCTCAGTTTCTTATATTCTAGCATTCTTTTGTGCAAGTTGTATTTGTAAAAATGCTTGTGAATGCTCTGCCTTTCTTCCTATATCTGTAATTTTTCTTTAAAGTAATTTCCTTTGGGTGTATTGTTATTTATTTGTTATAATTTTGTTTTTCTGTTACACTAATTCTGCTGTTATACACTTCTCCTTTTGCATGCAAAGAAAATGTAAAAGTTTTACTTAGAGGATTATACAGTGGGTGTTCAATTTTTCTTTCTTTTTTTTTTTTTTTTTTTTTTTTTTTTTTTTTTTACACCTTTTGGATTTTCTAAAAAAATGTTGAACAAAATAGTGCATAACTTCAGACATGCGAAGAACATTAAAAATTCACATTTTCCACTATCGATTTAATTCAGAGTGCAATCAGGGAACCAACCACAAGTTGTTGAAGAAGAGTGCACATACTTTAGATCACCCTGTATCATAAAAAGCTACAAATAACTTTTAACTTTAACACATTGTTGTGCATACAATGTACAATATTTGTTTGTTTTGATGGGAAAATTGTGCGATTATTTAAGCAGATATAATTTATTTTCAAAAGTTAATTTTTTTAAACCTTTTTTTGCTTATAACTAGAACGGATTTCCATCAACATTTACAGAAAATTTGATAAAACATTAGAGAAACATCATTTTGAAACAGTTTTCCCACGTGTAATATTCACTGAGGTATGAGCATTTATATTTTAAATTAGTAAATATTGATTTACTATGCATGTGTGTGAGATAGAAAAAATTTTATTGCATTGGTTGAAATCTAGATATATTGAGCAACTTTTAAGATTTGTGAGTTCATAAATGGATTTTTCTTTGTATGTATGTGTGTATATATATTTTTTTCATTGAGAAATAAATATTTGCTTACATTACTTTTGCTTTATGGTAAAGATTTATTGTTTCATTTATGATTATTAAATGTGATATTCTCATAAATGTGCCAGATTGATACCATTTCAAGATTCTAGAAATGAATCTATCTATAATCAAAAGGTAAAAGTATTGCTTTATAAAGGGAAAAAAAAAAAAAATATATATATTGTTCTCAAGTATTTATAAATATGTATGCATATAATAAAACTGAAACACGTGTAAATTAATATATTATGTAAGTTTGCATAATGTCTGAGTAATAAATGTGTGTATGTAATTGTAATATATATTTTTATTTTCAGTATCTTTGTCTAGATTTAATAGTATTGAAATATGTTTGATATAATGAAAAATGAGTTATGTACTATATAAATATTAAAATTGTGTAATATATAGCAGTGACATATTAAGAAATATAGAATTCAAGAAAGATAACTTGTATCTTACGGAAATATAAATAGTCAGGGCTGCTAGCCATTTAAACATGGTTTGCAAGAAGCATTGGTTATATATTGTGGGGACATTAAACTTACATAAGTACAATTAATTATTTGATTTTTTTTTTTTTTTTTTAAATATTGTACAGTGTTCCTATCGGGGATAAAACTTGGTGCAAATTTCTCATACTTGCTGAGGAACAAAGTGAGATTTCTCAAAAAAAAAATATATATATATATATATATATATATAATTCTTCATTATATTTAATTGCTTAAATCTGTCTTTTTTTTTTTTTTTTTTTTTTTTTTTTGAAACTGCTGTTCAATGGAATAGGCAATTATTGCACTAAAATTTGATAAAACTTATTTTTTTGCCTAAAAGTTTTTTTTCTTTTTCTTTTTTTTTCTTTCTCGTGTTTCATTGTAGAAATGTAATGGTTTTTATTTTTGCAGTTGACAAGCAAAATGAGTAATTTTCAATACTAAAATTTTTTGAAAACTTCTAAAATTTGTGAAGTGTATTTAAATTTGTTGAATTTTGTAAAAGTTCTTTAATTTCAAGATTGTTCAATTTTCTGAATAACCTGTTTTCATCCCCCCCCCCGTAATAATAATTGGTCTCAGAAGAGTGCACACATTTCACTCAGTGTTAAAAATCGGAGAGTAAATAAATAAATGAAAGCAAGATTCTCCCACCCTAATTGGAACCTTTCTGTATGCCTTGTTTTATTAAAAAACATTTGTTTACATTTTGAAAATAATTTGCTATGTTGACAGTTTTATCTTTTTTAATATGTTAAATTCATAGTGCAAAAAATTTACATCTAATTATTTAAAAAATAAATAAAAGTAAACATGATTTTTAAGTTTTTTTTTTAATTTTTTTTTTTTTTTTTTTTTTTATCATTTGTAACATCTTTTCTGAAGTCTTTATTAAAATCTGCTTAGGCTAATCTCAATTCTCGGTAAAGTTTTTTTTTTTTTTTTTTTTTTTTTTTTAATAAATTTAAATTGAATTTTGTAATGCAGTTGTAGATAGTTTTTGAGTCTTAGAAGAAAGAATGAAATTAATCTTGATGCCTCTGGGGAAAGTGATGAAAGTTCTCACAGTGAACTATTTTAAAGGGAAATGAATTTTGATTTTTCATTATGAGCATCTGGTTGTTTAAATTCCACCAAAATGCATTTGTAAAATATTTCTTGTCAGTGGCGGATCCAGAACTTGACTTTTGGGGGGGGGGTGGCTAAGATTTTTCAAAGTGTTATTCTAGACCGATAAAAAATTTACAATTCCAATATTCAATACTGAAGGTCAGTATTTTTTTTTTTGGGGGGGGGGGGCTTCAGCCCCCTAGCCCCCCCCCCCTTAAATCCGCCACTGTTTCTTGTGGTAAGCAATATTAATATTTCTTTCTGAATTTTAACTGGTTGGTAGCAATGTTCAAAAACTTACTCAAAAGTACATAAATTTTAGCAGAACCCGGCAATTTTGGCAGAAACAATTTTGGCAGAAACACCGCTACACGGTGACATAGTCGCGGACACAGAAAAACGGCTTGTGGACAGTTTTTTGTCCGCACTGATAAAAAAATTTGGCTGCAACTTTCTAATAACAATCCACTTAAAATTTCTATATCAAAACTAAAACTAATACTTTTATTATTTATAATTATTTATATTGTGTCAAACATTGCTGTAAAATATATAATTGAATGAGATAAATTGAATGAATACACACAATTGTTTATACTATATTGTTCTGCAGTAAAATTGTATTCGTGTATTGTTGCACGAGATCTCCACTGATGTTAAGCCCCCCCCCCCCGTTCCCCCAATCAGCTTTCAGGCTTTTTGAGTGTAAGCCATTTTCACCCCTGATTATACGCAAATTTTGCAGGCAGGTTATGAAATTTTAAAAGCCTGTTGCAGACAGCTACAAAACTTTCTGCCACTGGGAATTTTAGAAAGTATGAAAAAAGTGGATTCTTGTAAAAACCTAAACATTTCTGCTGTTACTATCTTCCTTATATATAAAATGTTTAGGCTATTTAATATATTTAAATGTTGTAGAAAAAAGTTTTTTGATTGACATTATACACTGTGTGCTAGTTTCTTTTGTTAATTTACTTAGGTAAACTATAGTTCCCTCCCCCCTTCCTTTCACTTTCCTATCCATATCCGAATCAAAGGATTCCAGACAAATTGAATTAACGATAAAATTTCCCCTAACAACAATTAAAGAAACTTAAAAAAAAAAAAAAAAAAAAAAAAATGTGAAATAATCATATTTAATATATCTTCCATTGTTTAATTAATGCATAGTTTTCAATTTGTTGCAATTGTTTAACAAGTGCATATTTTTCTTATTTAGATGAGAAAATTAAGAAGATTAGATGGAACTATGTTCCAAAACCATACGTGACGTATTATGAGATATCTATTTACCGAAGATGTAGCTGGATTGGGGCCAATGAAAAAATAAAGTTTTCTAATCGAAAGATCTGTTGTATTATAGTAGGTTAGTGAAATGTTTCAAATTCTCAATTGTGCTTTATCTCAGGGTTAGCAAGGTTTCGGACACTATGGTGGTATAAACCATGGTTTTTACCATACTGTCCAAAACCCTACTGTTTTAAACTGTCTAAAACTATACTTTTGAATAGAATTATATTTTATCAAAATTACTCAAATAGTATTTGAAAAATTTATAAAGTATTATAATAGTAATAATTATTATTATTACGATTTGTGATATGTTTCAAGGAAGTATTGATGTCATTCAAAATTCAAGGGCTGAAATAATGTAGACAGTAGAAAAAAAAAAAAATTTTAATCATTAGAATGCATTAAGTTTGTCCTTCTTGGGTAAATTAAAGTAAAATTAGGAACATTGGTAAAGTTAATGTGTGAATTGTTCTTTATAAGATACTATTTAAGATTACTAAATTAAAACTATTGGATAGTTCCTATTTTGGCAGTAATTATTGAGATATGCCAAAATAATTAAGTTTTTCATTGATATTTATTTGTTATCCATTTTAACCCAGCAAATTTTTGTTAAAATACTATTGTTTACATTTTTTATATATACCATTATTATTGTTAAATTTTATAGGCTAAAATATTTTTAATAAAAGTTGATTTGTTCAAAACTTTTAGTCTTTTACTGTCTAAAACATATATAACATTCAAACAAATGACTGCTTCTAACTGTAGATTCTGTGTTCAATACTAATAGTTTAATTTAGCTCTATGTTAACAATTACAGTCAAACAGCCAGCGAAGCAACATTAAAAACAAGGCTGTGGCTATTGCTACGGCATCCGTAACAATATTATTGTTACGGCAGTCTGACTGCGCTTGCGCAGTGAGACTGCCGGAGAATTTTTAAGAATGATTCTTTATTTGAATGATTCTTGTATCCGGCAGTCTATTTGTTTACTTTTTTCAGCCATGTTTTTTCTTCGATAGCCCAGAATAACGCTACCTGTGTTTGTCGCATTAATAATCTTGGACTATATTGATCCTTGTACAAATAAAAAAGCAATGAACGGTTATTGTTAATATTTAAATCTTTATCAAATACATTTTTATGAAATTTATCGAGTGTCAGTTAAAGACGATGAAAAAAATTGCACTTAAGATTAACATTCCTTTTTTAATAAATTGTCTTTAGAAAGCTGTACATATTTTACTTATGTACCGATGTGTATTTTAAATTATCTTTTTTTATACATGTAATTAAAATTAGAATTTACTGTCAGTTTTTTTTCCCCTCAGGTACAATTTCCGTAATTACTTTCTGTTCAATTAAAATTAGTTTTAAGTTTATACTCACTTTGTCTTTCTGTCTCGTTACATAGTTTATCATGTCTTGTTTACTAGGTATTAAAACTTTATATTTTACCCGTATTGAAAACCAAAACTACCGTAACGGATCGTAAATCTTTATCAACATTAAATCTACAAAAATATAATAAATTATTCTGCTGTCAAATGTGTACTTCATTAATAACTATAAATTAGTAAGCTTTTCACATTCTTTTCTTTTTCAAGTTTGCAAACAATCATATATGCTTATGTGTGCAAGCATTATTATTGAAAAGTTTTAAATCATTACAAAATTGATATTTATTAATAATTTAGATGATTTTAATGTCATACACACTAAAATATATTTTTAAAAATATATTTTTAATGAGCTCATGTTTAGTCTTCAGTAACATTAATAACTTAAATCTGTTATGTCATATTCTTAATAAAAGAAAAATAGTTTTTGTATACTTCTCTTTTTCATCATCCCCATGGGATTACTAAAAATTTTCATAATAGCTTTATCATATTAGTACTAGTACCTTGACAGTACATTTTTTTATAACAGCCCTATAGTATCGTTATGAAAAAAGTACCCCCTTCCCCCTTTTTTTTTTTTTTAGTAAGCCTAAATTATATAATTCTTTTTACCACATAAAATCATTTATTTCTGCCAAAATAATAATTATGTATATATATTTAAAATATTAAATATGTGAGGTGAAAATATTCTTGATAACAGGAATATCCTTATGAAACTAACATTTAGAAAATAAGTGAGAATATCCTTTTTTCTTTTAGATAAAATGAAAAACACGTTTAAACCTTGCATGTGAAATATAACTCATTCATTGTTCTCAAAAAGCGTATATTTAGCTTTATTCCCCATATTCTTTTTTCTTTGTAGGAAGAGGGGATATTTTCAATGAAATACAGTTTTAAGATATTTTATTCAAACAAAAAAGTACTTAAGCTTTTTATTTTCATTTTATTTGCTCAGTAACAAGAACATTTAAAACTCATAAATGGTTATTAAATGTTTTAGGAAAACCAGAATATCAAAGATTAAAGATATTAGGTTTAGAAAGCAAGCTTAAAAGCTATCAAGCAAAAAACTTTGAATAAAACACTATAAATTGTGCATCATCGCTTTGTTTGCGGCACTCGTGCCAACTTAATTGTTTTCGGTTTTTTGCAGTTTATAGTGTTTATTCAGTTTTTCACTTATTACTTTTCAACAGTTCTCTGGTGTATTTTTTATTATTTTAAGATTAAAAGAAAAGCTAATGAAAAGTATTAAAAAAAAGAGAAAATTCAAATTTTATTAAGAATAAGCTGTTTATTAAAAGCTAGTTTATTTTTTTTTAATATTGATTTAACGACAGATTTTGGCTTAGGCCCGTGCCTAGGGGCGCCTAAATTTTAAAGATAATTAAAATTTGAACAGTAGTGGCAGTTAAATTTGAAGGACAACCAGTATTTAATAGGAATGAGAAACATTTTTAATTAATTGTTTTTATATTTTGCCAATTATACAACACTTGATCAATCCCTGTTTAACACGTTACAGATTTTTAGATAGTGGTTTGAAATATACGAATAGATAGTGTTATTGAAAATTGATTTTTCCAACTGAGTGAAAATAATGCCCAGATCTTTGACTTACACGGTCTAAGATCTTTGACCATGTAAGTCAAAGATCTGGGGTTCGACTCCTGGTCCTGCCATTATTTTCACTGAGCTGGAAAAATGAATTTTCTCAATGTATGATTTTCTTCCCAATCTGTTGATTGTGTGATATTAATAAAAAAAGATAGTGTTATATTTGAACGGTTGATCCTCTGGACTAAGCAGCGGCAATATGTAGCTAGGGATGCTGCTGTTTTCTTATGGCAATTAAGCGTCCAGCAATGGATTATGCTTAGATCCAAGTAGAGTGTGGTAATTTTTTTTAAGCTTATTTAATTCTTAAAAATGATTTAATTTTGAACACAAATCCAAACATTAAGAGCAATCGAATAGATTTTCAGTCAATAATACAAATTTCAAAGCATGATCTGCTCTCTCTGTCATGAGTCAAACATGTTATGATTTGATGAGAGAAATTATTTTCTGAAAATAAATAAGTATGCAATGATTTAAATATAAAATATCGAACAAGAAGCTGTAAAGAAACTATTTTTAAACAAATTAACCTACACTGTAAAAAAATAACTATTACCAGCTGCAAGAAACTCTCTCTGATTGGAGAAAATAATTATTTTCTCCAATCACAGAGAGTTTCTTGCAGCTGGTAATAGTTATTTTTTTACAGTGTATCTACTTATGAATCAAAATAATTTCAATTTTGATTAATAAAAATATAAAAAGAAAGTTAGTCAGTTCTTAAGTGATTAAATAAAAAGTTAAATTCTGCTTATTAACATTTTTTGTAGGAGAAACCAAATAAAGTAATTGATTTTTTTCATGATCAGATATGATTATTTATTTTTTACTTATGTAATGATTATTATATAAAGATTGCTTAGAGATTGATATATCTAAGAAAAATATTTCTCCTTTAGCTGTATCATATTTATTGCTATTATTACTATTACAAATGCATAATATACTTCAAAACATGGGAGGGGGAGGGTGCCATATCGAAATGGGTGTAGGGTACAATCTAACTCAAATCCGCCGCTTCTCATTGTATTGTTATTTATTGCTGCAATCATATTGTAAATAAGCTGCTATTGTTAGTATAAATATCAACAAATGCAGGGGTGAAACTTTTCAGGGGCTGCCCCTGAATTCAGGGTTTTTAAAATTTTTGCTGCTTCTGAATTTTATGTTAAATTATTTTGTTTTTATAGAAATTTGTCATTTTGATTGTTTGCCTTAAAATGCATTAAGAACCCTTTAAATATTATTTATTACAGGTAGATATATAATATACCATTATTAAATCCCCCCCATCTGCATGCAAATAGCAGATTTCAGGGTTTTTGCATATTAGGTAGTTTTACCCCTACAAATGTCCATTTTGACGCCCCCCTCCCCCTTCAACCTTTCAGCAGAAAGTTTTGAAAAAATAAAAACATATATAAATTGATCTCAAACATCTAAAATATTTTTTTTTTTTAACAAAAGCAAATGATGGCATGTTAATAATCAATCATTCAAAAAATAAAAAGGTGTAACTTAATTTTTTTCTTTTTTTTTAAATCTTAGGACTCTAAAAAAAAATGTGAAAATGATAATATGTAAACATAGTTCATAATTCGGACGTCAAAATGTACATTTATGTGTATCAAACATTGCGTACATTAAAATGTACAGGTACAATGTACATTAAAACTAATCACGGATGCATAAAGTATTCAAATTGTATAAGAAAAAACTAATTTTCTGATGTTCGTACTAGTAATTGATATTTATACTAACAAAGAAAATTTATGTATTAATTTAAACATCAATAAGTTAAGTAACTAATATTTAATGAAAAATAAAAAATGATTTATAAAGCACGGGAAAATTTGTTTCCATAATTATGCATTACTTAATGAATTTTTTTAAATTCCGTTTTCACATTCAGAAAAAATCACAAACAATAAATTAGTATTTGTTTTGCAAAAATTTATTTTTTAAACTTTTAACATTTTATTTTGCAGTTAAAAAATGCAAATGATATACTTGGTTACTTTTTTATATTTAAACTCAAAATATTAAAAGAACCAATTTAACAGTTGAAAAATTTCTAAATGTCAAAACAAAATTATAATAAATTGTATAATCAATAATCCGGAAACAAATTTCAAAGGTTAGGTAGTACTCTTAAGTATTAACCACTTTGCAGGCTGCAGTAATGTGTAGACGACAGCTATAGTGTGCCTCTGACTAGTTGGTCAAGTGATTAAATGAAGCTTATTTTATTTTAACATGCAAACTTTAATATTGTCTTTCTACTAATTTATATTAATAAAATCAGACTTTTGTTTGTGAATTTCAGAATAAAAAAATTTGCAATTGCTGTGTCCGTAACTTTATTTTTGTCCAAGTATCACACGAGAAGGGCTAAACTGAATTGCAGGAGACTTTGCAGGAATTTAGGTCTTAAAGCAACTTAAAATTATATATATCAACTTTTACAACATTTTCTCCCCTTCCAAGGGGGCAGGAGGCAAAAACATGTTTGTAAGCATAACTCAGCTCCAAATTACTTCACGATGAGGAGATTGCACATGGAGAGACTAGATTTGAGGACAAAAAGGAAAAAAACTTTCTATGATTTTGAAATTTTTGATTTTTAGGTTGGGGGGGGGGGAGGAAAAAATAAATTTTTGGTGGAAAATTTCACAAATTCCCGATTTTTGAGTAGAACTCTACCAAAAATGGTTAACAAAGATGTTGAAAAGAGCCATGTAATTTCCAAATACCCACTTTTGTTTTTTGTAGTTTTTTAGGGATTTGATTTGTGCACAATGCTAGTGCTTTAGTGCTGAATTTGTCTTGGAAAAACTGTAGGAGCTGAAGTCAAGAATTTCAGTGGGTGGATTATTTATATGTATCTGACATCTATAGTAATGGAATTTTATGACCCCCCCCCCTTTCTCCCTGGAGAGCAGGAGGCAAAAACACGTCTGTAATTGTAAGCATAAGTCAATTTCACATTACTTCACGGTGAAGTAATTGCACATGTGGAGAGTATTGAGTACAGAGTCCTGCATCGGGTTGGGTAACCCAATTGTACCTGAACTTGACCCGACCCATGGGTCGGGTTGACAAATTTTTTTCTCTTGCGGGTCAGGTTTAGCTTTCTATGAGTCAGGTCGACTTGAGAACACCTTTCAAAAAAAATTTTACAGTTGAAAGCATATATTTGTAGACATAATTATAGTTTCTTTAACTGATTTTAGACATGTGTCGGAGCTCCATATTCCTATACACGGATATCCACCCGAAAAAAAAAAATCTGTATAAGCATGAGAAAAAAATATTCATATGTGTTTTCTTTTCTTAAACAAATCTAAAACTGATCATATGTAGAAATTGTATGAAAATTTTAAAGTACTGTATAAATTTTTATTGACTATTGTTAATATATATATATAAGAAATACAGCATGACCTCACTTTTACGCTTTGGAAATTTAAGTTATTTCTCAATTTACATTTTTTTTTTTTAAGATATCTTTATTTTCAATGAATTTTAATCCTCACTTGTATGTTAACGAAATTTTCAATTTTCTTCCATTTACATTTGTATATACAGCAAATATAAAGGGAATACTTGTCATGATTTAATTTAAAAAAGTAATGTAAAATAAACACATAAAGGAAGCGAATACCATCAAGGCAGATTATATTCTTTATTGTCTTCTTTAGAACGAATAAATAATGCACCAGAAAACTGAAACGAGAAGCTAAGTTGGTGATTATGCGAGTTTAAAATGATCAGTGATCCTTAAAAAGCAGATGTTTAACTACGAATCACATATATGCTACACAAATTATTATAGTAAAGTAAACATCTACATCGGACATAAGCAATAAAGAATAATAAATCTTTATTTTTTTTCCAGACTATAAGTAATAAATAATAAATTATGAACATTTAAATTGAAGTGCATTTTTTATTTTCTTCTATATTCAATAGAAGAAAGTGTTGGATTCATAAAAATTTTCGATGGATTTGCATGTTTTGAGAGGTCTAGAACACGATTTTACCATTTATAGAAAATATCTTTCTGTGTGTGTGTGTGACAAAAAGTTTGTGACGACTGTATCTCCGGAACTACTGTTCAGAATTATATATGAATTTATATGTAGAGGTACCTTGACCTAAATTAGTGCCTATCAATTTTTGTCAACTGATCAACAGGTGGCGCTGCTATACAGCAATTTCTGAGATTTAAGAGAAGGCTATATCTCAGGTTCTATTGAGTATAATCAAACAAAGCTTGATATGTAAAAAAGGCTATTATGAGACATGATGATTCAATTTGAATTCTTATTGGCCAACAGGTGGCACTGCTGCACGGTGATTTCAGCAGTTTAGGCAAAGACTATATCTCAGGAACTACTGCATAAAATTGCATATAAATTTATATGTAGATGCACCTTGACCTAAATTAGTATCTCAACTGTTGGTGTCAACCGCTCAACAGGTGGTGCTGCTATACCACAATATTTGCAATTTAATGGGAGGCTATATCTCAGGTTCTATTGTGTATAATCGAACAAAACTTGATATGTGAGAAAGCCATAAGGAGACATAATGTTGAATCAATCTGTATGCTAATTGGCCAATAGGTGGAGCTGCTATGCTGCAATATCCCTCGATAATGGGAAGGCTATATCTCAACTTCTATAGCATATAACTCTACGAAACCTGATATGTGAGATAACCATTATAAAAACGTACTTTTTAAGATGCTATTTATAGGCAATAAAACTGTCACTTTGGATATTTAGTGTTAGTTGTCTCTAAGATGAAAATCGTTTGCATTCATCCTGTTAGATAATCTTAAAAAATAATATTTTTAATAAATTATTTGCACTTAGTAAAATATAGGAAAGTATAGAAGAAAGTCTTGTGGTGGCCAAAACACACTAGTTTACTCTTGAATTTCACAACTCACATAAATGGTTAAAAATCATTATTGATCCTTTTTTCAGTTTTAAATTAAACAATTAGTAATTACATTTCAAATTCTTTTTAAAATAATTTACCAACTGTATGACAAGGAAAACTTACCTTATTTTATAATTTAAAAAAGTTTTGCATGATTTTTAGATGAAAAAGTAATTTTCATTTAGTTCTCGGGTTTCGGGTCAGGTGCAGGTTGATGAAAAATTTTTAGTCGGGTTCAGGTCGGTTTTCGGGTTGATGAAATTTTTTTTGTCGGGTTCGGGTCGGGTGCGCAGGACTCTAATTGAGTACAAGAAAGTATTTTCTGTGATTTTGAAATTTTCAATTTTTAAGAGAGGTAGGGGGAATTTTTGAGTAGAGTTTTACAAAAAAGTGGTACATATTTAAAGAAAACGCATGGCTGTTTTCAGTATATATCTCCAAAAACCCATTCATATTTTTGTGACTTTTGATTTTGAGAGTTGTGTTGCAAGGGGGCAAATTCGTGACCCCCCCTCCCCTTTCAGCGCTACATTTGTCTTGGGAAATCTAGGTAAGTTGCAGTCATGTATTTTAATGCATAAATAGTTTATATGTATCCAATACCTATTGTAATGAGATTTCCCTCCTTGGGTTCAAGGAGGGGGGGGGGGGGAGAAAAAAAAGTTTCCAAGTGTAACTTTGCTCCAAATTATCTCAGATTAATTTTAATGTGTGGGTTGGTTATGCATACCCAACATGCACTATAATAGGATTTTGTGAAATTTCCCCCTTTTAAAAGTTGGAAGGAAATACATTTTCAAGACTAACTCTGTTCCAAATTATCTTAGGAAAGTGATTTTTGGATGTCGATTGGTTATGCATACCCAATACACACACCACTAAGAGATTTTGTGAAACTACTTTCTACCTCCTCCCATAGGAAGAAGGGGGGGGGGAATAAATAGAAAGTTTTCAAGGTTAAATCTGCTTCAAATTATTGTAGAACAGTAATTATTTATGTGTGGGTCAGTTATATGTATCCAATATGTAGTATAAAAAGATTTTCCAAAATTCTCCCCTTTTTCCACACTTTAGGATCAGGACGTGTGCAAAGACACGTTTTTAGCATAACTCTACTCCAAATTATCCGAGGAAAGAGATTTTTTGATGCATCAATTGGTATGTGTATGCAACACACACTCTAAAGGGATTGGGTTTCGCGAAATCCCCCTTCCCCCCAACACACACACATACTACCACCGTCCGTTGGGGTAGGCTCAGCAAAAAACACAGTTTCAAGTTTGAATATGCTTCAAATTTTCATGGAATGGCGAATTTTGGCATATGAGTCAGAGATGCTGTTTATGTGCTATAGTGCGTAAATTACGTGAAAATTTTATTTTGGCGGGTACCAGCGGACACGTAATTTTCGTTCTTGAAAAAAATAATAAATAAATAAACGAAGAAAGAAAAAAATAAATTTTTAAATATATTTCTTGTTTAAAACTAATATTTTCTTTATATTTTTAAAGCATTCTGCTCTGAAGAAGGAAAAAAGATCTTTTCCTCCTACATAATATTAGTTTAAAACAATTTCAAAAAGAGCTGGTTAAAAATTCCTAAAAATTTGTTTTTCATTTACAAAAAAAAAAAAAAAAAAATTATATCTGTATTGTATAAATTCATTCATGTGGGGACCCATTTTTTGAAAAATTGACCCAGATTTTTTAAACTCATGGGTCCCAAGATTTTGAAAGACTAGCGGCATCACTGTGAGTATTGATTAAGAATATGCAATATTCTCTCTGATTCAATTTATTGAAAATTCTGATTTTCCCGCCAGTGGTGGATCGAGAACTTAACTTTTTGGGGAGGAGGGCAGTGGCGTCGCCAGAAAATTTTTCAGGAGGGGGCTAACTTCAAATTGCAAAATTTCAGCATGTTTTTACAAATTCAATTAGATTCAAATGATTAGTTGATTGAGGTGATTAAGTAAGCCAGTGTGTAAGCATTTGCTACAACAATTTTTTATACATGAAATTTAAGCTACAACATTTTACACAGAAATTATACAACTTATTCTAAACCAACACTAATCCGGAAAATGTACTGTCGAGTCGATTTAAAATCTGTTTGCAGGGGAAAGTTAGAGACAACCTATAAATGCAAGTCTGGTTGGTTTGACTCTAATTGGCTCTGTGACATAAATTTTATTCGAATTTTGATGACACAGCTTTAATTGTAATTTTTTAAAATAATTATTTATTTATTAGACTTTTCCAGGAGGGGGCAAGTGCCCCCCCTTGCGCCTATGTGCCGACGCCCATGGAGGGGGGCTAAGATTTGTCAAGATGTTATTCCAGATCAATGAAAATTTTACAATTGTAATATTCAAATGTGAAATGAATGCCAGTATTTTTTTTTTTTTTTTTTGGGGGGGGGGGGGGAGGTGCTTCACCCCTTAGATCCGCCACTGTTTCCCGCTGTGGACAGGGGAGTAAATCAGTGTCGAAGGCAGTGGGAACCTGAACTCTTCATGCTGCAAGCGAGAAAATCTCTACTGAATGTGACATAAACTTTAACTTAGGTTTCAACTGATTTTAGTATTTTTATTTTTGAGATTTTATAGTAATGATATGGAATTTTGAGAATTCGTTTAAATATAGTGTCCAGTGAAACAGGCAAAGCCTGCGAGTAAGTTATATAGTTCTTCAGAATTATAAAAAGAAATTTGTGATTAATTAGCATGAAAGAAATTAGCAGAATTATTTCAATTAAAAATATATACTGTATTAAATTAAAATTTATTTAAATATGCAGTCATACTAATTTTTAAAGTTTTAGTTAATTACGGCTGAATCTGCAGCTGCACAAACTGTTCATAAATTGGAATTTTGTAACTATTGATCTGTATTTTTTATTTATAATCTTGCTGGAGATGGAGATTACTGAAATATTCTACATAATATTCATACTAGAGATATACCAAATATTTGGCCATATTACTGATTATTCCATTTGGCCGAATCTGAAACTATTTGGCTAGATGAATATTCAGTTTGTCCAAATATCCAATTATTTGGTAAGCTATTCAATTAGCCAAATTTATAAAACTTCATTTATTACTTTCTTCTACATTTTAGTAGAAGAAAGTATTGTATTCGTAAAAATTTTTGACCTTGGGTTTTCAATAGATTTTGATTTACGCATTCTGAGAGGAGTAGAACACGATTTGACCAGTTTTAAAAAATGTGTCTGTGTGTGATAAATTTTTGTGGCAATTGTATCTCAGGAACTACTGCATAGAATTTCATGCAAATTGGTATGTAGTTGCACCTTGACATAAATTAGTGTCTGTCAACTTTTGGTGAAAATAGTCTTAAATGTGGCTTTGCCAACCTGCTTTTTCTAAAGTTTTAACATGGTGATATATCTCAAAATTTTGTGTAAATGTGCATAAAGATAATTATTTTTTAATAATTATGAAATTAAAAAGAATTGTTTATAACACTTATAGTCAACTGAGGAAAATTTTTTGTATATGTAGGAGCATTGCATCTGTCTCCTGTAAATTTTCATTATGTACCCAAAGAGCTTTAACTATATCCTTTAAAACGAATGATTGAACTATAGATCTGCGATAAAAGTTATTGATTTTTTTCATTAAAATAAAGAAAAAAATGTATTTTTATAAAATGTTATTTGGAGAATAAAATTTATTTTCTTTGGATATTTGACGTTACGACTTCTCTAGAAATGTAAATCATCTGCATTTATCATGGAAAATAATTTTAATAAATTATTTTTACTGAGAGAATTTGTTTACGAAAATATAGGGTACAACTTCAGTATACACCCACAGCTGAATTTGGCGATTTTTCTTTGGTGCTGTTTTGAACGATAACAATGTCGTTCTGGACTGTTTGCGATATAATATGGCAGCTTATATGTTGTTTATTTTAGATTTGTCATTTTATCATTTATGATTTAGCCATAATCGCCAAATATTGCTGTGGGTGTACAGTCAACTCTCAAAAATCCGCATATCATTTGCAATGTAAACAAACATTGTCACAATTGATTTGTTGATTAGAGGATTGCAAAATTTCAGCTGTATTAAGAGACAAATCAGTTTTTAACTGATGCTGATGAATCACCAATCACTCAACATATTGCAGAGGAGGAAATGATAAGTGTAATTATACATAATTATTAAAAAATAAATGATAGTCATTTAGAGGAAAAGGAGAAAGACAGTTTTCATGAAAGATTTTTTCTCATGCAGATAAATACTCGAATTTTCTCATAGCACAAACTTATGTGATTGACCAAGAATTGCCGACTTTTTTGCAGGTTATACGAAAATAAATATGTATGAATATTCTTACTTAAACTAGTATTGATCAGACTTTTCAAAAATCTAGGTAATTTGTAACTATAATGTGATATATAAAAATTGTTTTTTAAATTAAAATTTCATGAATATTTGTACTTTTATTAGACACACTATATTTCAGCATTGTATATATAACATATAAATTGTATCTTAAAGATTTGCTACTCAAATGAGGTTCTAAGATGTAAATAAAAGGAAATTACTCTAAAATCTGCAAAATTCAGAAATCCGCAAAACACTTCGTTTTAAGCTGTGCGGATTTTTGAGAGTGTACTGTATACTGAAGTTGCTCCAAATACAGAAGAAAGTCATATAGTGGCCACAACATGATAGTTTTTTTTTTTTTTTTTTTAATTCCATTTTCACATTCAGAAAACTATTAGTACTCATTTTACAAATTTGAGTTCAAAAATGTGAGTTTTCATTAAGTGCATTTTTTTCAATTATTAGCCATAAAATGAAATAGTACTAAAAATTTAAAAAATTAATTTTTGAAGAATAAGTACTAATTTAATCACTGCGAATTTTTTGAATGTGAAAATAGAATTTTAAAAAATAAATTAAGTAATGAATAATTATGGAAACAAATTTTCCCATACAATAACTGTCAGTGAAATTAGGCATTATACTATGCTTGCAAGATGCAAAAAACCCTGAAAACTGGTACTTGCAGCAGAATGAATGGCAAGACTTGTTAATGATATATAAAATGGCTATTATTAAAAATATTTATTTACACTAATCATAAATGATAATATGATATTTGTGAAGTTCTATGAAAATTACAATGCAAATGAAATATTCAAAATGAAAAATTAATTAAAACAAAATAACATGAAATTCAGAGACACAACTGAAGCGAATCCTGCAGATAACATACTATTATTAAGTCTTCCTTCACTATTCATTCTGCATGCAAGTAGCAGTTTACAGTTTTTTGCTTTCTAAGCGGTTTTACACCCATCATGTAAATTAAAGCAAATATTTTAAATCTTCCACAGCAATATTAAAAAAGATTAATTACATTTATTATAACAAATAATATTTGAATAAGTACAAATTCTACTATGGTACAAAACAAATAAAAGATATGAGAAAAAACTAGTATGTTGCGGCCATGACAAAACTATGTTCATTTTCCTATAAGAATTCACACAATACAAATAATCTATAAAAAATTATGCAAATGATTTTCATCCCAGAGAAATATAACGCAGAATATACAAAAAAAAAAGTAAATTTTATGTTTTGCAAAATAAATCGATTGTATTTTAAATTATCACAGATCGATGGTTCAATTATTTTCTGATCGATATCCCGCCCCGAAATCATTATATGAGGGAAATAAATCTCTCACATTGATTTCAACATTTTTTCCCGAACACATTAGCCCAAACAATAAATTAAAATGCCGCATTCAACAAAAAGCAAGGATAGTAAAGCGATCATTTAAAATAATAAATATAAAAATGGCGTCGTGAATGTCAACATGTATGTGTGCTACGAGATTGATTCACAAAAGAGTCGTTCTTAGTGGGAGCGATAAAGATTCATTGGTGACTGCCGTAACAATAATATTGTTCCGGCTGCCGTAGCAATAGACACTTCGTAAAAACAAAGTTCCAATATAAAATATTATGAGTAAAAAGTGTCAATAAACCAAACCACATCGCCGTCGTGCAGCGAATCACCAGTGAATGCTTGCACTAAGTTTTATACTAAAGCTTAGTGCAATTATGAAATTCGCAAAAGGGTCACAAAACCAGTCTTAAAAAATTTAATAATAATAAAAACTTTTATCTCTACTACAATAAACACACATTAACAGCTTCAAAAACAATGTTCTGATATGCAAAAATGAATTTCCATTACAAAAAGGTTGCAAAGAAAAAGGGTTGATACAATATTACTGCATTAGAAATCACCAATGGATGCACTATACAAAGCTAGCCGTGATCTTTTATGCTGTGTTCTAAGTTCATTGAAAGAAATGAAACAGATGAACGAACATGAGTACAAGAGCATGGCATTATGATTTTGAAAGACTAGCAGAATCACTGTGCTGAACATTTGATGTTTCAGACATATTACTGAATATTCAATTTTGTTAAATCTGAATTTTTTTTTTTTTGTCAAATATTAAAATACAGTTAACTGAATCTATAAAAATTCAATTTTTAAAAATTTAAATTATTTGAGAAATTTCTTACTTAATTGTTATTTTTAATTATCATTAAATTGAGATTATCCAGAATAATTCAGAAATAATAATTTATATTTGAAAGCAATTGTTTTATATGTCTTCTAAAGTAACATTAAAGAAAATTAGTTATTGATTACTTTAATCATAGCAGTTGATGAAAAGAGCAATCTAACAAAATAAGGCTTATTTTAAAGTCTCATCCCAAAAATCTAGATCAGTTTTTAGCTATGTTAAACATTAATATATATATATATATATATATATATATATATATATATATATATATATCCATAATTTTTTTTTTTTTTGTTATTTATTTATTTTTTAATACATAAGTTTTAAACTTTACAAACTGTTTGTTTCAGATGCAGCTGAAAAGGAATATAACAGTGTGACAAGGGCATAGATTGAAGATATTATGGTTGCGACATGCTAAAGAGAGAAAATTTTATGTCAGAAAATCAAAAATGTGTTAATATAAAATAAAATAAAAGTGCATTAAATTTTTTTATGTGTTTTGGAGTTGGTATTATTAAAATACTCCATACTTGTAAATTTCACAAATTAAGATTTTCAATATCAAAAGGTAAATAAAACAAGTAATTAACAAATAAGATAGTAATAATTTAGCAGTGAGGTTAACTTAAACTGATACTTAAAAAAAAAAGTTGCTGGCATCAGATTTTTTTTCCCCTGCGACTAATCTTCTAGCAGAAGAGTGTCCTTCACAGGTTTGGTTTGGTTTGGTTTGATGAGTACTGAGATTTATTGCTTGCCTCGAGGGCCGCTTATATCTCGAAAAATCCACACCACAAGGGTTTACAAGTTTTTATTATACAAGTACACAATATTATTGAAGACATAAGACAACACAAACATCCATGCCCGCACCAGGATTCGAACCTGGGACCATAAGATTCGGAAGGCAGCGGCCTACCGACCGAACCACCTGGCCGGCGTCCTTCACATCATGAGAGGTATGAGTGTTTGCCGAATTCTCCAAGATGTGAATAAAGAAGCGGGTACTAACAACAATACAGAATATTAACCTTTGACACGCCGAATTCAGATCCAGGTGTAATTTAAATTTGTTTTTTACATATTTCGCCTTCTAATGCTTTAGTTTAAAGAACTTTATCATTAAAATGTGTATTTTTTTATATATACAGTAGAAGATCTTTATAACGCAAAGCTAAAAACACAAGGTTTTGCGTTATTAGAATTTTGCATTATATAGATCGTCAAACTTACCTTGTAAACATGGCCAAATATGTCTGAAACATATCAAAACAGAGTAGGACATTTTAAAGTTACATTTCTTGGAACAAAAAATTGGGTGGATAATAACTTTCATTCTAAAATTTACTTTATAAAGATAGTCCATATATGCCTGTACAAAATCATTCATTATATTGCTCACTTAAAAAAAAATTAATGATAGCAATTTTTTCATTAAAAATCTCTGAATTAAGCAGATAAAGAAAAACAAATGTATCACACTTACTTCTCAACAAAGTAACAGTTTTTTAGAAAGTATTTCTTAACTGCAAAATTTATTGTTTAATCCAAGAAATTTTGCGTTATATAGAGAATTGCATTATATAGAATTGCGTTATAAAGATCTTCTACTGTATATATATATATATATAATTTAATATTATTCTATTCAATATTATTAATTCACTATTATTATATTTAATATTATTAGTTTAATATTATTATATTTTTATTTTATTTTAATCTAATTTAATTATGTAAGCTATTTTAAACATGTCAGCCTATTTTTAGAAGAATTTGCTTATTTTTCCAAATTATGTGAATTTTTAAACAGTGGGATAAAAGGGAAAATGGTAAAATAGATCATTTTTATAATTTTCTGTACATTTACCTTTTTATGATTGAACTGTAATTTCTATTTCAAAAAATCAAGTAATCTTCCTATTATATCTGATATTTTTTTCAAGTCAGTGTTCATGATTTTTAATTCCATGCTCCATTTATGGAACATTGGCGTGTGAAAGGTTAATTAGAATGTTGGCAGATGTGTGTGTGTGTGTATATTGTGATTTTTATTCGATATTTTGAACTTTTCTATTGGAATAGATTTTCATGTTAAGGTGTAATTTAAAAATTATGAACCAAATCACATATTACAATAAATATTCAAAAATATGGTAAGAAATATGATTACTTCAAGTCTATTGTTTTAACAAATGTTATATAAACATCTAATATCGATACTGTGTTTATACTTAAAAAAAGAAATAATAATAATAAATTCTACACATCTTCTTTTTAAGAACAGACATCACCTAGCACTACCCAGAGCTAAACATGTGATACTAAGAGGAAATTTTTTTATAAAATATGCTTAAGAAAGCTTGCAACTGTGAAATTCCTGCATACAGTTTAAAAGTACAGTTAGTTTTTTGATTCTTTATAATTTAAAAACAAAATATTAAAAATTAGTTTTGTTAAACATGGAATAATGTAACAATGGAGATTTTTTTTAAATGTGAAAGGTTAATTTAAAATTTAAATATATATATCAAGTATTTGATAATTCTAATTTCAAATTTCCTTATAGAAGAATACCACCGTGTTTGACTTGCTTCATTATCTTGCAGATTTAGGAAACATAAGCATTTATGAAACCCTTTTCCTTTTTTTTTTAACTGTCAAATAAATACTGGCAAGAACATTAATGATTTTCAGCTATCTAATTTTAAGTTATTCAGATTTTTTTTCTTAACATGGGTAAAAAAGGACAAGATTTCACATAAATATGCATTGTAAGGGTTGTTTTCACTGTACAGATGCCCGGCCAGTTTCAAAATATCATGTATGATTCTAGCATGAACATCATTGATAATGTATACTATTCTGTTTAAAAAAAAAAAAAAAAAATGTAAGTTATTAAAAATTTGATTTCGTTAACATGAATCAGAATTTTACCCAAATGTGCATTTATCCGAAACTGGAATTTTTAAAAATATATCTGCCAAACCATTAAAGAATAGACATTCTGTTTGCAGACATGTTACTTTTCAGCCTTAAGGCTGAATTCAGCCTTTTTAAGCTTGAAAATTATTATTCTTAGGATCAATGCAAATCTGCATTAAAACTTTTTGGACAATATATCATTAGCAATTTCTATGTGATTGGCTTTCAAAAATGTCAAATTCAAACTTGGAGAAAATGAAAAAGAAATAGCACTTCAATTCAACTGCATTTTCCTAATGAACTTGAACTATATTATTTTGCTAATCAATTGCCCCAGCAAACAATGCTTCTATAGAATAAACTTATTTTCAAGTATATGTAATAAGTTTGTCTATTTTTTAAGCACTTACAACTATTTTATTATAATTAATATGATATTCAATATAAGATTTATTGTTCTGTTTTTACTTATTGTGTGTACATGTATGCAATCAGATTTAACATTATTTTTATTATTGAAAGATTTATATTGTGTCAGTTGCCTGATATCACTTTTGAGAAGGGGGAGGGGGCGTGAAAACTTCAGCCTTTTTTTCTGTAAGCTTGTACCATGGCTGTGTTTAACAAGCTTTTTAAGTTAATAAAAAATTAAAGGTCAGATTGTAACCCTACTTTAAAAATCTTGAAAGTACAGGAAAAAGGAGTGGATAGTTATGATGAACATTCTTTTTTTTTTTTTTATTATTGTAACCAATAAATTGTAAGTAAAGTTTTTGTAAATCTAAACATGTGTTAGTAATTTACAAAATGTATTCTTAAATTTCTACTATATAAGTTTTCTCTTGACAGTCACTAAAAATTTGAAAAAATCCCAAAATCAGGAAATATATTAAACTAAAATTCCTTAAATTATGAAAAATTCTGTCACACAAATTTCTAATATAAAATTTACATAACTTGGCAGAATAGAACAATATTTCTTATAAATATATACTATGAGGATTATTGCCTTGGAATATAAAATTGCATAAAAAAAAAAAAAAAAAAAAAAAAAAAAAAAAAATTGACCATAATTAAATATAAAAAAATGGAATAAGATAAGTGTATTGAAGTGATGGAGCCTAATGGGTGGGGCATTTCAGTTTGTTACTGTGTGAAATAATTGGCCTTAACATGAATACAGTATGCCCTGTAGTAGAAAATAAGAATATACGTAAGCCTTAATCGTTCAACAGCAGCTTTACTTTAAAATATTTTTTAACAATTCTGAAATCAGTTATTTTTATTTATTTATCACTATTATTATTATTTTAAGGGATTTGGCACCTCTGAAGATTTCATATAAAAGCTTATATTTTCATTTAATATTTATAAATTGAACTACATTAGGTTTGTTCAATAAAATATAGATTCAGGTCACAAGTCTCATGGTTTTTGATGTAATTTTTACAGATTTGACATCTTTAAATTGCGTTTTCCCAGTCTATATTTTTTCAAGAATTCCTGATCTTCAAAATGCTAAAACGTTTACAAATATTTAAGAAAGATACGCTACCGAAGGCAGCGGGGACTCGAAACTATCGGAAAAGCATTTTAAAAATGCATTGTTATCGTGTTTTGAGCTTTTCTAAAAGTTTCAAATTCTAGCTAGTCAGGAAGTTAGTTAAATATTTTTTTGTGAATCATGTAAATGCTACCGAAGGCAGCAGGGACCCAAAACCGTTGGCTAAAAGTATTTAAGAAATGCATTGTTACCGTGTTCTGAACGCTGAAAGTTTCAAATATCTAGCTAATCGGAAAGTTAGTTAAATAATTATTTCGTTGAATCGTATAAACGCTGCCGACGGCAGCGGGGGGGAACCCGAAACAGTGGGCTACAATTACTAAAAATATGCATTGTCACCGTGTTCTGAATTCTTCTGAAAGTTTCAAATGTCTAGCTAGTCGGGAAGTTATTGAAATAATTTTTTTGTTGAATCATATAAACGTTGCCGAAGGCAGCGGGGATCCGAAACAGTAGGCTAAACCTACTAAAAAAAATGCATTGTCACAGTGTTCTGTACTCTTCGGAAAGTTTCAAATGTCTAGCCAATCGGAAAGTTATTTAAATAAATATAACATTGAACACTTAATAAAATAAAATTATAATGAAGTACTTTATACATAATTAATAAATATAATAAACTTTAAAACATACTTCATGCTTAGCCGAGAATATTTTCGGCTGGGCGCACAGCTTCTTTCAAATGACTTCATCTGTGCCGGATTTCTCAGAATGGTGGTCTTTTATAGTTGATTTCATTATTTCTCAGAATGGTTGATTTCATTTGAAATCAACTATGAAAGACCACCATTCCGAGAAATCCGGCACAGATGAAGTCGTTTGAAAAGAACTGGGTGCCCAGCCGAAAATATTCACGGCCAAGCATGAAGTATGTTTTAAGGTTTATTATATTTATTAATTATATAACGTTATATTTTATAAACGCTGCCGACGGCATTGGGAACCTGAAACAGTAGGCTAAAAGTACTAAAAAAAAAAAAAAAAAATGCATTGTCACCATGTTCTGAACTCTTCTAAAAGTTTCAAATGTCTAGCTAATCGGGAAGTTATTTAAATAAATTTTCTGTTGAATCATATAAACGCTGCCGAAGGCAGTAGGGACCCAAAACTGTTGACTAAAAGTGGTAAAAAAAAATGCATTTTTACCATGTTTTGAGCTTTCCTATAAGTTTCAAATGTATAGCTAATCGGGTGGTTATTTAAATAAATTTTCTGTTGAATCATATAAATGCTGACAAAGGCAGCAGAGACCGAAAATGTTGGCTAATAATGGTAAAAAATTGCATTGTCACCGTGTTCTGAATTCTTCTGAAAGTTTTAAATGCCTAGCTAGTCGGGAAGTTATTTAAATAAATTTTCTGTTGAATCATATAAACGCTGCCAATGGACCCAAAACAGTTGGCTAAAAGTATTAAAAAAATGCATTGTCACATTGTACTGAATTCTCCTGAAAGTTTTAAAAGCCTTAGCTAGTCGGGAAGTTAGTTAAATAAGTTTTCTGTTGAATCATATAAATGCTGCCGAAGGAAGTAAGTAACATTTAGCCGAAAATGTTGGCTAAAAATGGTAGAAAAAAAAAAAAAAAAAAAAAAACAGTTGCACTTCGGGAGTGCCGGCAGAAGTGAAAACGTGAATAATTACGTGTGTATTTCTTGAATCGTCAGGAAATATTTTATTGTGTAGGAAATACTTTTAAATGAGGTGTTTTTTTATTCATTAATATAAACTACTACTAAAAAAATTATACTACAATTTTATTTAATGCGCTAACATCAATAGAGACAGTGTCCGGAGATGAGAGAAGTCGTGTAGAGCCGCACCAAATTGTAAAAACGTGAGAAAAATGGCGGCTTTGGCCTTTATCACGGTTTTGTGAGGTCTAACTGCAACGTTTCCGGCTGCAATCTTTGAGAAAGTGTCCGGAGATGAGAGATGTCGTGTAGAGCCGCACCAGATTGTAAAATCGTGAGAAAAAGGGAGGCTGTGGCCTTTATCACGGTTTTGTGAAGTCTAACTGCAACGTTTCCGGCTGCAATCTTTAAGAGACAGTGTCCGGAGATGAGAGAAGTCGTGTAGAGCCGCACCAGATTGTAAAAACGTGAGAAAAATGGCGACTTTGGCCTTTATCACGGTTTTGTGAGGTCTAACTGCAACGTTTCCGACTGCAATCTTTAGGAGACAGTGTCCGGAGATGAGAGAAGTCGTGTAGAGCCGCACCAGATTGTAAAAACGTGAGAAAAATGGCGGCTTTGGCCTTTATCACGGTTTTGTGAGGTCTAACTGCAACGTTTCCGGCTGCAATCTTTAAGAGACAGTGTCCGGAGATGAGAGAAGTCGTGTAGAGCCGCACCAGATTGTTAAAATGTGAGAAAAATGGCAGCTTTGGGCTTTCTCACGGTTCTGTAAGATCTAACTGCAATAGAGACAGTGCCTGGAGATGAGAGAAGTCGTGTAGAGCCGCACCAGATTTTAAAACAATATACAGTATATAATTATTAACACTTCACATTAGCCAGTTAATTGTATGATACATTATTTGTATCATACAAGGATGGAAAGCGTTTGCTGACGATGACGCGAATTCAACGATTTTTGTTCACCCGAAAGTTTTCTCTTCAAATGGAAAGCGTTAGCTGACGATGACGGGAGTTCAATGATTTTTGTTCACCCAAAAGTGCTCAACGCACCTAAAGAAGTTTTCACTTCAAAAATGCATTGTTATGTTTTGAGCTTTTCTAGAAGTTTCACATATCTAGCTAATCGGGGAGTTATTTATATAAATTTTCTGTTGAATCATATAAACGCTGCTGACGGCCGCGGGGGAACCCGAAACAGTAGGCTAAAAGTACTAAAAAAATGCATTGTCACCATGTTCTGAACACTTCTGAAAGTTTCAAATGTCTAGCTAGTTGGGAAGTTATTGATATAAATCTCCTGCTGAATCCTATAAACGCTGCCGAAGGTGGCGGGGATCCGAAACTGTAGGCAAAAAGTACTAAAAAATGCATTGTCACCGTGTTCTAAATTCTTCTGAAAGTTTTAAATGCGTAGCTAGTCGGGTCGGGAAGTTAGTTAAGTAAGTTTTCTGCGGAATCTTATAAACTCTGCCGGCGGCATCGGAGACCCGAAACAATAGGCTAAATGTACTGAAAAAATGCATTGTCACCATGTTCTGAACTCTCTGAAAGTTTCAAATGTCTAGGCAGTCGGGAAGTTTGTAAAAATTGATTGCAAAGTTTGTACTGGACACACAAACAAACAAAAAAGAATCGAGGTTAATAAAAATATGATAATGAGTACTGATAATGACACAGGTCTACAAAAATGATGTTGAAAAAAATTGATTTAATAATTTTAGCTGATCTTTATATCTTTTGGCGAGTTGAAACCAAAAATGCAGCCAGTTTTTCTCTGTCACATATAGATTTTTGTCAATACAAGGTGTTTAGTGACATAATGTCTTACATATACCATCATAACAATAAGTTGGTTGATAGGGTTTTGTGTCGCATTAGTGCTGCACAATAACAACAATACGTACTCATGACTAATAAATCATGGAAACATAGTGTGATAGAGAAACACTGGCTTCATTTTTGGTTTTAACTCGCCAAAAAATATAAAGATCAGCTAAAATTATTAAATCAAAATCTTTAATGTAGACCTGTGTTATAATATCCTGAAAGCATTATGTAACTATCTCAAAATGACATCCGGAGGTCGTGCAGCGATGTATTTTTCTACTTGTCACAAGATCTCCTCTGAATAACAACTCCATCCTGAATTATCAGATAAAAGACATCCGGAGGACATGCCTTCTGGAAACCACTGAACATCCACCGGTTGGCAGGCGCGGTTTCAACTTCTCAGTTTGGGGGGGGGGGGGGTCACGAATAAAAAAAAAAAAAAAGAAAGAAAGAAAGAAAAGAAAAAAAAAAAGTAAAACTGTGATCAGAACTTTCTATAGGTAAATTTTCCTGACTGAAAACTAGCAAATCCATAGTATAAGAAATAAATCAAATATAAGATACTATTTATATGAATCATTTATTAAATAAGCTTTTTCGACATTATAATACAAATTCCAATCTTCTCTTTGAATATTTTGAAAATCTGTCTATTACTGCTTCAACATCAACATCTCTATGAATATTTAAAAGGGCGAGTCCTATGAAGCGTTCTTCTCCCATAGATGCTCGAAGCCAATTTTTTAACCGCCGTAAAGTTGAAAAGCTTCGTTCACTTGAAGCGACGCTTACTGGTAAAGTGGCAAGGATACGAAGCAAAATGTTAATTGATGGGTACATATCTTTGTCACATTCTTCTGTTGTATTAAGAAGACAATGAGAAGTATCTGTTCCATGTATTTCTTCGGCTTTTCTTTGCCACTTCGCAATCCATAATTCATATTCTGAAACGACTCACGGAACTGGAACATTATTAAGAAGTCCTTGATAATTTTCTGCAACATCACGTACAATTTTGATGTCATCATCTGCATAAGATTTTCGAGGCAAAAACACGTTTAAATTAAAAAGACTCATTACATCTGACGAAAATCGGTCTTTCATGTCAGAGATTATATTTTCTAGAAGTGGGATGTAAACCACCTATCTAAAATATTCTTCAGGAGTTGCTGCAGGTATATTTGCTGGCTGTGACGTTATTCTAGACATCTTTATCTCTGTGTCTAATTTTGCAGCAAGTTCAAGAATCTCTGAGAAAATTCGATTGAAAACAGTCGTCGCATTGAGTCTCTTGTTGTTTAAGACATTTAATGTATCCGTAAGATTTTGTGTGGCTTTTTGTAAATCAATCGATGGTGATTGGAAGAATCTGCTTAGAGAAACAGTGACACCTAAAATAAATGATAGACAACTAGATAAAAAGTGGATATTCTATATAGATTAAATAAACTACATCAAAAATACGAAAATTCTTTAATTACGTAGAACATCACAGAGGCATATTGCAGCAACAATGAAATCAGAGCTACGTAGAGCTTGGTATAAACAGGTAGACTCTGATGCAGAGCTACTGTCGCTCTGTTCAGCAAACTTATGTAAGGCATTGCAAATTTTAACAAGAGAATCTCCTTGAAATTGAAGATGTCCATCATGTCGCTCTGCCAAACGAATTTCACTTAATCCCTGGAGAGAATCTGTCAATTTTTACTTGAAAACTACCTGCCTTTTTGCTGATGCATTAGCGAAGGAAATAACTTTTTTCACTGTTGCAGTCGCATTCATGTATGATGTAACTTTCAAGGTCTTAGATAATGAATTATTTAATGCATGGTTGCTACAAGGACATCTTTTTGCATATACAGCTGTCTTCATTAACTTTTTTGCAGCTCCTTTGGCGTCTGAGGCCATCGTTGAGCAGCTGTCTACACCTATTCCAACACAATACTTCATATCCACATCGAATTTTTTCATAAGATCAGCAACAATATGGGTTATTGCTGCTCCAGTTAATCGGCACTCTTTATTACTTTTATCTTCTTCGCGAATATTGGCATATGCATCGCAAAATGTGACAAAATCTTCTCTTATAGAACAATTAAAAATATATCTTAAACATAGATTTAATTGTGATGTATGTGATAAATCGGTGGTTTCATCCAAAATGACTGAAAAACGTTTAGCTTCTTTCACTCTCTCTAGGATAGATTTTTGTATTTTGTCTTTGCAGGCATTAATTAATTCATTTTTGATAGTATTACTAATGTATGTTGCGTTTGATTTAGCAGTATCCGTATGATTTTTTAATATTATATCACCTGCTTCGATTCTGAATCTTAACAGAGCTCTAAAATTGCCGTCATTTGTAGCCACTATGCTTTCGTTCTCATCCTCAGTATTTTCTTTTTCTGTTGTTTCTGTGCAAAGAGGGCCGTAGTCCCTATGACCACACAAAGCAAAGTTTTGACGGCCAGAAAGAATGATTGTGCTGACGATAGGTCGCAGACGTTGACGATCTTCCTCTATTTGGATTTATGCTTCGATACCAGATTTATGACTTCAAGAGCCGGTTTATGCTACGTTTTCAAAACGTTTTTCCCCGACTGTACAGCAGCTTTGTGATACTGGTTGTTTTCATGAATTGTGAGTGCTCCATTTTTGCTTAGAGATCATCAAAGGCCTTCAGCGGTTCTTTAACCAAACGTTTTAAAGAATGAGCGTTTTTTTGATAACCTCAACTGAAGAGAACACAAAACTTACAGTACAATCCTTGGTCTTTATGAGACAACACAAGCCAGGGAAACTTCTCCAAGTGTTACCTTTGGGCATATTTCTTCATCTGTTTTCCTCTTTTAGTAACTAAGCAATGTGGGAATGTGTAGTCTGCTAGAGGAATCCAATGATGTTCTAATAGATTTGCTTTGGTAATATCATCAATTTCAGTATTTTCTATATAATGTCCTATATCAGACCCAAAATCCGAAGCAGTCTTGGAAACAGATTCAGTGTTGTTACTTGACTTTTCCTTCTAATTTCGGCACTTCGCTCAAACAGTACCGAAGCTTTGATGCTTCCCTAAAATTTTTCCTGAAAGTAAGACAGTTTTTTTTTTTTGGGGGGGGGGGGTCATGACCCCCGTGACCCTCCCACCTTTGAAACCGCGCCTGGGTTGGTGACAGGATTTTTCAGAACAGCCAGCGGATAAGGTATTATCCTGCATATGATATTCTCCGGATGATCGCTGGATGTAATTTGGTTGTATGGGTGAAGTATTAAGGAATTAGATTTCTACTTCTTTATAGACTCTAGAAAGTAATAAAGTAAATTTAAAAAGAATATTGACAATCGTGTTGCAATTTGTAGTTGGAGAAAGATTGGGAAACAAAAAAGTTCCGCGAAGAATTTGATTGCCGCTCGCTGGCTGAAGTTAACAAGAGATTCGGGGGGGGGGGGGAATAACTGCATGAATAAGAAATATTGAAAGGCATTACTTCTTACCATGTTCTGGAATCTCATAAAGCAAGATATAAGAGAATACTGACATTTATACCATGGATGGATAAAGGTTATAAATGAAAACCTGTCATACAACATTTGA
The DNA here is from genome assembly GCA_963930645.1 of Salticus scenicus. Classification (NCBI taxonomy): domain Eukaryota; kingdom Metazoa; phylum Arthropoda; class Arachnida; order Araneae; family Salticidae; genus Salticus; species Salticus scenicus. The sequence continues at coordinate 243,975,130 of OZ005660.1, forward strand.
TCGACAATTGTTTTTTTCAACGTATGTTTTTTTTTTTCTTTTAAGCGAAAGGTAATAATTAAAAATTGAAAGCTGGAATATTAACTTAAATATCGGAAAACATTCGTCAAAATTAAAAAACAGAAACCTCGCTCCATTTTTGTACGAAATGCAAAACAAATAGTCTAAAATTAACGTTTTTAAATGTGATTTTAAGAAATTATTAGAAAAATGGGAAAAATACACATTTAAACATAAAAACGGGAGATACGGCTTGAAAAATGGGAGTTGGTAAGTCTGCAACGACTTCTAGAAAATTTAAAGAAGAATATTTAGAATTTTACCAACATCTACCGATACTATTTCACACTCAGATACAATGTGTTGATGTAACATAAAGCATTTTTCCGAGATAATTCTTTCAAGTACATTCAATACACATGGCTTTTTTCTACGCGTAAATACGTAAATGGTTTTTGAGGTATTTCTTTTGAGAAAACGAACATAGCAAATTTCACACATATATAGCTTTTTTCTTGAGTGAATACGTAGATACCTATTTAGATTTTCCGTTTGATCGAGAAAAATCTTCCGAATACACTTTGCTTTCCTCTTGTTTGAGTTCGTACATGTTCATTCAAAGTTTCCCTTATGGAAAACTTTCAAGAACATATGGAACACTTTCAAGAACATTTTTAATAATATACATACGGTTTTCCTTCTGTGTGAAAGCATAGATGTGTATTTAGATGCATCAATTTAGAAAAACGTAATAGCTTTTCATTTGTGAGAATGCGTACATACATATCTAAAACAACTTTCTCCGAAACACTTAGAACGGATTTCACACAAGTAATGGTTTTTCGCCTATATGAATTCATAAATGTTTATTCAGAGTCTTCCTGCCTTAAAGAAAACTTTTTTGGACATATTTCACATTTTTTTTTCTTTGTATGAATGCGTAAATGTGTATTCGAATTGCCCTTGACAGAAAACCTGCTAGTACAAAATTTAAAAATATGGCTTTTCATCTCTATGGATGCGTGAATGTCAATTTAATTTTTCAATTTGGGAGAATCTTTTAGAACATATTTCTTAGATATAGCTTTTCGCCTGCGTGACTCCGTGAATGCACATATAATGCAGTTTTCTCGTGGAATGCTTCAAATATATTTCACACATATAAGGGTTTTCTTTTGTGTGAATGTGTACGTGTCCCTTTCTAGAAAAACTTCTGGAACAGATTCTAGTTTGATTTACATTTTGAATGACTGCGTAAATATCTTACTGAAAATTTTTTAGAACACATTTCACAAACATATGGCTTTCCTTCTGGTGTGAATGCGTAAATATTTATTAAGAGCAATCTTGTCAAAGAACTCTTTAGAACGAATTTCACACACATATAGCATTTCGCCTGTAAGAGTGCGTGAATATGCATTTAGATTACTTTTTTGAGAGTATTCTTTAAAAAAACTTTGACACACATATGGCTTTTATCCCATGTGAATGCGTAAATGTGTAATTAGATTACTTTTGTCAGAGAATCCTTTAGAACATATTTCACACACATACGTCTTTTCTCATGTGTGAATGCGTAAATGCCGATTTAGATAATTTTTGTGAGAGAATTTTTTAGAACATATTTCACACACATATGGCTTTTCTTTTGTGTGAATTTGCAAATGTATAATTAAATTACTTTTCTTAAAGAATTCTTTAGAACATATTTCACACACATATGACTTTCCTTCGCTGTGAATGCGTAAATGTCTATAGAGATTATCTTTATTAGAGAATCTTTCAGAACATATTTCACACACATATGGCTTTTCTCCTGTGTAAATGCGTAAATGTCTATTTAAAGCATATTTCTGAGAAAATCCTTTAGAACATATTTCACACACATATGGCTTTTCTCCTGTGTGAATCCGTAAATGCCTATCTAGAGTATTTTTGTGAGAGAATCCTTTGGAACATATTTCACACACATACGGCATTTCACCTGTATGAGAGAGTAAATGATGGTTTAGACTATCTTTACGAGCGAATTTTTTAGAACATAATTCACACACATACGGCTTTTTTCCCGTGTGAATGCGTAAATGTGTAATTAGATTACTTTTGTCAGAGAATCCTTTAGAACATATTTCACACACATATGGCTTTTCTTTTGTGTGAATACGTAAATGGATATTTAGATGACTTTTCCGAGAGAATCCTTTGGAACACGTTTCACACACATATGGCATTTCACCTGTATGAGAGAGTGAATGATCGTTTAGACTATCTTTACGAGAGAATCCTTTAGAACATACTTCACACACATATGGATTTTCTTCAATGTGAATGCGTAAATGTTTATTTAGATTACCTTTCGTAGAGAATCTTTTAGAACATATTTGACACACATATGACATTTTGCCTGTATGAGTGCGTCAATGTGTACTTACATTACTCTTCTGAGAGAATTCTTTACAACATATTTCACACATATATAGCTTTTTTTCGTGTGAACACATAAACGTGTATTTAAAGCACTCTTATGAGAAAATTTTTTAGAACATATTTCAGAAATATACGCCTTTGTGTGAATGCGTAAATGCATTTAGATAATCTTTCCGAGAGAAAGCTTTAGAACATACTTCACACATATGGCTTTTTTGTGTGAATGCGTAAATGTTTAATTAAATAACTTTTGTCACAGAATCGTTTATAATATATTTTACATACATATGGCTTTTCGCTTTTGCATGTGCATGAAAGCTTATTTTTTGCACTCTTGTTTTCTATATAGATATCTCTTTCTAGAAAAACATTTAGAGCACATTTCACACACATACATGTTTCGTCGCACGTGAGAGAATGCATGTATACTATGATGTACTAATTTTGAGGATAATTATAAATATAATTGGGTTTTCATGTGTATGACTGTCTATATGCATATCCATATTAACAAAAATTTTTGTGTTAGGCCTTATTACAGGAGGTTGGCAAAAATTTCTATATACTGTATGAATACAATGAGGGAAAACAAATTTCTTTGCTAATTATTTTTTATCGTTTAACAGAAACATGTTCACGTAATAACGGAAATTTTTCGTGAAATTAACTTGCACCTTTCACAAAATTGAAATGATATCTGTCATTCTTCTTATACCTGAAACTGGAGAGTTTTCCTGTGTAGGAGATTTTCTTTAAAATTTACATTACTTTATTGATTTTTTAATATTTCTCTTTAACTAACAGTAGTTGAAAACACATTTTAATAAAAATATTAATAAGGCTATAAATGGATAAATTTAAAGCTATGACCATGGTCACAGCATAGGATATTTCTACCAAGACACATAGGAACCTTATCAAATCATTTTTTGAAAAAATAATGAAAAAGGTAAACAGAATAGCTATTTTACTGCAGAATTGAAGGAGTAAAACCACAGTGTAGTTGCATGTAACATATTCATATCAAATACAAGTTAAAAAAATATATTAAATCAAAAATAACACCCGCTAGACTATGACTATTTTCAATGACATTTCAAAGTAGGCGTGCTCCTGGAGCGGGTAAGTCGTGTTTGTTGTAATGTAATCCTTCCCGTGGTTTACACTTTGGATTTATTTTCTAGAGGATAAAGTTTCAAAATTAGAAAAGTGGAAATAAAAAAGCATATGCATTAATTTAAGAACAGATGAGAATGCAATAGGGGATATTTTATTTCACAATTTTTGTGGTATCGGTTTGCTTTTTTTTCTGTGCATTTATAACCATTTTTATTTTTTATTATATTTATAACCACTCTCTCTGTTTATATGAAGAAAAGATAACTTTGTTATTCAGTCACAATTTGAATTGCTAAAATTATTTAAAACCACGGATTAAGAGTTTAAGAGGATATATTACTAATGCTTACGGAAAAGTAGTAATTTTCATCTTACCGATAGAGGGCGAACAGATATTGAAAATCTACCAATCAGCGCGTTTATTTACATTTGTAGCGGTTCATTGGTCGTTTACGGAAATCGTATCGTGTGATCTATGATGATGGCTGAAATTGCGAATTGCTTCTTAAAATTTACGTATTTTGAATTTTAGTTACAATAAATAAGGATAAATTAATTTTAAATAAACACTACGATTAGTAGCATTTAATCACGAATTTGATTAGCAAACAATGTGTGATTTCATTTGTGTGATTTTCTTTTCTATTGCTCCACAAGATATAATTAATCGATGTGTACAAATTTTAATAATTTACACACCACCCCATTTATCTTATTTTGAATGAAGTATAAAACATCATTTTAACCGAGTATAAATATCGTAAATGCTTACTAATTATCAGTATGTATTTTTTGTTTTGTTATTGTTAGTCTCTTTCAGTCTTGCAATGATTAACTCTGTTTTTTTTTTTTTTTTTTTTTTTTTTAAGTGAAATGAAAGTTTACTTGATAGGCCTCCTTACCTCCTTACCTCCTAGACTTTACCTCCTTACCTTTATTCTCTCAATTTTACCTTTAATATTTTCTTAAACTGTACCAAAGGGAAAACAAAATCACAAAATAAAAAGATAAATCGTTTTTATTTAGTCTATGCTGTCGGAAAGAAATAGTCCTCAAAAAAAGTTTGGAAACATTGTTTCTGAAAATTTTAAGATTGCTTTTAAATTTAATATCACATCAATATCAAAGCATTCTTATCCATTCAATATATCAAAATAAATTGAAAAATGCGTGAAATGTCATGCTTTCATTCATATTCCAAAGAATCGAATAACGTAACATTTCCCTCTTCCTCATCTATAAAAATCCCAATCCAACCTCCTAAAAATGCTATGAAAATAAATGTTTCAACTCATTTTTTAAAAATAGCAATCGCAAAGGTGTGTGTTTTTATCAGTATTAAATAAAGACATCAAGAAAAATCATATTTACAAGTAAATTAAAATTCGCTTCCCTTTCACATAAATTGTGAGTTTCTTAACTTTATTCAGAAATGAATATAAAAATTCTCATATTCACATTTAGCATAAAAAATCGGGATACAGACAAAATGAATGTATAAACAAATTGTAAACAGAGATTGCCTCTGCATATGGAAATTCACTATATTTATTTATCTTAAATTAATATTTTTTTAATTTTTAATTTTTTCATAAAAGCATTAAACTAAGACAAAAAATATACATACAGATAATATTTAATTTTTTATTTATCTTTTTTTTTTTTTCCTTTTTCAAAATATTTAAGTATTAATCTTTTTGTTTTTTCTCTCTTTTAAGGTAAAATTTAGTATATTACTCAATTTGCAATAATATGGATTTACAATAAATTGTAAGTAATGAATTTAGTGTAAATTCATTTCTAAAGAAACTAAAAAATATACTCTGAAAAAATATTTTTACTTTAATCGAAAGGAAAAACTTTCCGAAATCATCGCTAAATCGCCCGATATCGCACCCTAATTTATACCAAATGCGTAAAAAGGCCTCTGTAGCCTTTGCAATGCTCTCAAGTTTTGCTTTCCCCGAGTATAGTGGCAGTTCTTTTTTTAACAAAAATAATTTGTTTTTCACAAAAATGGGCCCCAAGAACCTGCATCAATCCCTGTTTAAATAATAACACAATAAAATTTATCAAGATATTAGAGATAACTATGCACTGTTAAATATTCATAAAGATATGTAAATGCAATAGTGAAAAAATATTGTGTGTCAAAACAATAAAATTATGTAATATAGATTACGACTGATAAAGATTACTATTGACACGTATGTATTAAAGGAAATACGACACATTTAGCCTCATACTCAAATAAGCAGCACTTATGTTTAATACTATTGACGGGCCAGTAATGCAATGATGATGACAGTCCACTAACATCATAAATATCTAAATAAGATGATGGACAAGGTAACTCATAAAAATCTTTTTTCCTTTCAAATAATTTTCCAATTATAACAGGATCTGGTGCATTATTGGTATAACATATGTTTTCAATCAAAATAACTGTGCCGTTGTCCAGCATGCAGCAGTTATCAGGCGAATGTATTTTTAAAACAAAATGACCAATATACACTTTTTTAAATTCTGGCCCACAACAGTTTTCAATAACTGTGCCCCCTGAATATTCGTCAGCAAATTTAATGCAGTAATTTGATTTCATTTCACTGTCATACACTTTGTTTGCACAGGCAATTTCTCCTAAACGATTATGAAGTTGTTGTAGTGGCTTCTCACTTTTCCGTAACATTCTTTTTAATTTAAACAAAAAGTTCTCAAATGGAAAAGCACTGAAGGTGTTTAAATTACCAAAATTCTTGACATCATTGGCAATATGTATTAAATTATGTACATTATACGATACAAATTCTTCACCATAATTTTCCTTAAATGATTCAACAAAGCATTTTAGAAGTTGTCCTGCATAATCATTATACTCCTGACAAAGTTTTTCATTTGCTAAAATGAACGTGGCGCAGTGTAAAATCATAAAGTTTTGGTAAATCTTTGAACTAAGAATTTCCCTCAAAATTACTGCTCCTGTATAAAGAATAAATTGCCGAAACTCAGTTGCCTTCCATCTGTCAAGCTCTTTAACACTTCTTGGTTTTCTGGAAAATTCAACAGGAACATACATTCTCAGTGACTGCAAAGAAGTTGACAGCATATCTATTTTCCTGGAAGGTAACCGATAGCGTAAATCCCCACGTATTCATAAATTAATCAATTTACGTACCACACCTAAGCAGATGAGATGCATATAATCAAGGGGAAAGGATGAAATCATATTCAGCCCAGTAATCTTTTCAAGTGGAGAAATTCCAGTATGGTGGTCAGGCTGTTTACGTTCTCTAAATTCATTATCATTGCGCAATGGAAGATTAGTTTCAAGAAAACACATTCTGTTTCTTATAAAATCACCTTCAACAGTGCATTTCGCACAGCCGAAGTAACCATTATGGTTTTTTGTAGAAGTGATAAATGCCCTTGCAGGTGCATCACAGATAAAAGCATTTAAAATAACTGATAGATGCTTATTATTACATATAATACCATCCTTAAGTAGTAAATTTACTTCTTCAACAAACATTTCTAAAAAGTCTAACGACTTTGGCTTTTCTTTACCATGGTACAGACTCACTGGTATAATGCACTCATTTTTTGATACCTGTAGTTTCACTAAAATGGGCCAGAGTTCTGACTTAGCACTTTTTGTTAAGGGTAGCCCATCAATATTCACTTGTAAATATATTACACTGGTGGAAGACAAATCCATTTTTTCTAAAGCATGGCATATGCTTCGATTAATATTGAAATGGATAAAATCTCCACCACTAATATTAGACACTTCGACTGTACGGGAAGTTTTCAGAAGAGTCCTAGCATCTTTCGGCAAGTCACCAATACCATAATTTTGGCAAATATGAAGAAGGTCACTCAAAGCACTATGTGTAATTTTATGCTGTACAGCCCAATCTCTCAAATCTTCACCAAATGAATTTTGCTTGCAAGTTTTACTAATGGAAATAGACGAGTCAGACATTTCAGAATCTGAAGAGGTCACACATCTGTCACAAACATCTGTTAAAATCTGGTCTTCAGCAAATAATTCATCAGTTGTATAAATGTTATCTGAAGCAATATTGACTGACTCCTCATATGCATTATCTGGTGATTGGCTTGAAACAGCAACTGCTTCATCAAAACTTGTACTGTCATACACTGCCATAAGTTGAGAATGTACAGCTTTTTTCATTTTTCTGTGCAGATAATCTTTAGAGTATCTTTTCAATCTATTTTTATTCATAGTCAAACCTACATTCAGGGTTAAAAAAAGAAATATAAAGTCAGGCCTCAATGGCACTCCCCCCCCCCCCTTAATTGCCTAAGGTACTTTTTTTTAGGACAGGAGGGGGGGATCATAACAGGATAAAGTTAATTATTTACATAATAAATACAACGCAAAAGTTAACACTTAAAATATGTTTGTATTTTTATTTTTATTTTTTTAATTTAAAAAACTACTTAAAAAAAAAAAAAAAAGAACAAACTGTAGAAAGAAAAATAATTTTTAATTTCTGATCAACTAATTTTAAAATTTAGTTTAATATCAAGTAGTACAGTCGCAAGCAAAGTGAAAAATACCAGAAAACATATATTTTTAATTATCAATTTATGCTTTTTGAATTCATAAACCAAATTTAGTTAAAATTAATTCAGTAGTTCACAAATGATAATTTTTGATTTTATATAGACCTGTAAATTTCAAAAATTAACAAATAAAGTTTAAGGGCAGAATGCATGCAAAAGTACTTTAAATTTCCTGTGTTATATTAGTTTTCAAAATTTAAAAAGTATTAATTTTGGATAATTGTGCATGAATTTACATTCCTTATAGTAAATTACAAATTATAATTTTCAATATTTTATAAAAAAAATAATAAACAGAGGTGTTCGAAAAATTATACATGGGTCGTTTATTTGTTTCTAGTTTTATGATATATATATATCCCCCACCCCTTCTAAAATAATAAATATGAAGGCAGGTGCAAATGACTTTCTTGTTTCGTGTCACAAGATTCAGTGATTTAAAAAAGATTTTATCATTATAGAATGGCAATACAACTTATGCTTTTAGTTCTTTTCCAGAAATAATTTTTAAATATGGTCTTTTTTTTTCAACTTTACAAATTTAAACACTATATAGAAAACTTTTCTTCTTAATGAAAATATTACCAAGCATTGTTTTCATTTTTGATAAACAATACTGAAAATTGATCTTTATGAATAATTAGGGGAGACTGGGACACAGCAGACCACTTTTACACTCTTAATTTTTTTCCCCCACACAAAACAGAAAAGCAATGTACTTGGAAGGGAAAAAAAAAAAAAAAAAAAAAAAAAATGAAAAAAGAAACAATCTCTAAGCCTTTCTTAACATGTCTTAATTTTTTTTATAATAATTCCTACTATTCATCAAATTAGATAATTATATTACTAATCAAATACTTATTCTTTACAGTTTTTTTTTTTTTTTTTTTTAAATTATAAAATTAAGATATTATTTTAAGATATTAATATATTGCATTATATTCGTATCTATAAATTTAACTAAAACAAATATAAGTATTAAATCTAATCTGTACTTTTAGGCACATTGTAAGGTGGTCCACTGTCCCTCATTTCAGAGTAAAACAAATAATAATAGAATAATAGACTAAATATGCTAATAATTTTTTGGAATTTAAAAGCAGCAATATCTTGCCTTCCTTTAACAGCTATATAGTATTTATAGTCACTAGGTCAATCTTTATAAAATTTTTAAAATTTCAATAATTAAAAATTACTTTGAGCAGCTCAAAATGGTTATCTTACTATTTCCCATGTGGTTTTTTTGGCTGCATACAACAAGTACCATGCTGCCATACATGAGTATCCATATGAAAAAAAAAAAGAGTTAAATATTAATAGATTTAAATAGGCGTGGTTCGCTGTGCCCCATTCTCCCCTATAGCTATATCTTTCTATCTATCTATATGCATTATATAATTTTTTTAAGTGAAAATTTTGAAATGTATATTATATATTATTCGAATACTGACTATTTTAATTTAAGATAGAGATTCACGTGATGGAAACTTATTAGTTTGGTATTTTCTATTAATTTAATATTTTGTGACATAATACTGATGAGTTTAAAAAAATGCAAATTATTTATAATTTTGTATGATAAAAAGTGCTTTTACCAATATCAAACCATTATAACTAAATTTAAATCCACAATTTGGCCACTGAATATGAAGATTTTTTGCCGAACTGGAACTGGATATTCAGTGTCCTCTGCCGAATACTGAATAGTAACAGAATATTCGGTGCAATTCTAATTCTGAAATTTTGAAAAAAGTGTAAATCTTATAAATTGGTGGCAAAACAATAACATTTCTGCAAACGAATGTAAACATACCACAAAATTCAGGTATCAGCATTAAAAAATAAATGTCCATTTTATATTTATTATGCATACAGGGGTTGATCCAGGTTTTAATTTTTGGGGCCCATTTTTGTGAAAACAAGAAATGTCACTAGAATCCTTTCATTTTAGCAATTACTCTGTCTAATGTTTATCAAGTTAATAGCATTTTATTAAACAAGCATAGCCACTCATTAAAAATAATACTGTAAACATGGAAGAATTTCACAAAAGTATTATTTTCATAAAACGAAATTTTGTGAATAGGCAGTTTTTATAAATCTGAATTTTGTGAAGGGAACCATTGTAAAGATTTGAATTTTGTGAAGGGCCCATTTTAGAGATTTGAATTTTGTGAAGGGGCAGCAAAAAGGTCCCAATTTTTGCCTGGATCGACCCCTGGCATAGGATGTGTAGTTTTCTTTTACATTAGTTTTCGGAAAACAAAATGCATTCAATTTTTCTATTTAAAAATATGTTAAGTGTAATTTCAGATTAATATTTAGGAGAGTAAAGCTTTAATTTCTGTTTCAATACTTTATAATATTAACACTGTACACATATAAAGTTTTTGTACACTTAACTGGAGAATTAAATTTAAGAAAAAAAAAGTCCACCATCAATATTTAATAAATCATTGAAACACAGAACAAAAATAATTTAAGAACATTTTATATCTTATCACACAACTTATTATCTCTTTTTTTTTTTTTTTAACCAGATCTCATTTTTTTTTTTTTTTTTTTTTAACCAGATCTCATTTTTTTTTTTTTTTTTTTTAACCATAAATTTGGACCACATATTTTTTAAAATGACTGAAATGAAATGTTTCCATCTAAATTTCATACTTTAGTTAGTTTTAATTGTGTCGAAAAGCTATTAGTGCCCCTGGATTTAGAAAAATCACCTCTTTCATTTTGTACTGAATTTGTAATGATAGAACTGATATTTCTAATTTTGCAAGAGTGTTACAGTCAGCAGCAAAAGTATCTGAGCCAATAGTTCCAATATCAAAAAAGTACATTTAATACTATTTTGTTAAATAAATCCTTGTCAAATGTTATTAGACTTCCTAAATACATGACTTTACAACGATTTATTAAACAGAGCAGTATTAAATGTACTTTTTTTAGACAGAGATTATTGCTAGTGATCAGATACTTTTTCTGCAGGCTGTACATAAAACTGGTGTTAAAAGACTGCCAACAACATTTTATCTATAATGAAACTAATAGCCCTTCATCTAAATTAAAAATCCCCCCCCCCCCCAGAAAAAAAAATAATAATAATTAAAAAATCCTATTACTTTACTATGTTAATGAACTCGCCATTTGGCTTTGTCTTGTTCCTATAAAATATTTATAATAGTGAAAGCAATGAGTGTCAATTTAATTTTAAAATAATTAAAATTGTTGGCAGTTTTCTTTTTGCTAAAATTTTTATGTTAAACATTGCTTAACTGTTTGCCATTTTGTAATGTGAGGATAGAATGAAGAATCCTAAACATAAAAATATGAATCAGAACAACCTTTAAAAATTTGGCTACAGTTAACGTTTTTATGTGAATTTTTAGAGTTTGTATAAGAATTTTTTTAGGACAGTTCAATATTTGTTAAAATAAAAAATACGCTTCTGAATTATTTTTAAAATGCACACCAGTATCTGCATAGTTTTTAAATATTGTAATCAAAACTTAAATGTACTATAAATAAAGCAAGCAAACAACAAACATTTTACTGAGTTAAGAAATAAAAATCACTTTTTCTTAAGCAATGGTTTATAAAAAAAAAAAAAAAAAAAGGTTTAAAGTCGATAAACTATTTTCTGAATCAGAGATGCCAACTTCTAATGACAAAAAAGCAGGAGATTTTTTAACAGAAATCACGAGACTTTTTCCAACAAGAAAGTTTGCAAGAAAAATGAGTAAAATAATGCAAATTTAATTTTAAGTAAAGCTTTATAAGCTTAGGAGGTATTTACAAAGCATCAGTATTAAAATTAAATGAATAATATGTTTCTTGCAGTAAAACAATAAAAAAAAAAAAAAAAAAAAAAACCTCAGGCATACAGTTATTTAAAATTTAAGTCAAAATAGACAGATTTGATCATTCTGCTCTTAATATAAAACAATAAGAATCTTAATTATCTTTGTAAAAGAAAAGGTAATAAAGAAATGAAAATATCAGCTATATTCAAATGAAATTTGAATACTTTAAGTTTTCAATAGTTATAGTATTTAAAAAAAAAAATCTTTTGATAATAAGATTTTTCATTATGCAAAAATGAAAGTTAAAAACTTATTTTTAGCAAAAATTAGTTTCAAAGTATTGTATAGTAATTCACATTCAAACTGAACTTGATAAATTGCAGGGAACGATAAACTCCAATTTTCTTTTAAATTTTTTTACCCAATCCCACAAATTTTAAGCATAAATTATGCTAAGAGGAATAGATAAAAATTACATCAGAAAAGCAGGAGAAATGAGTGGAAAAGCAGGAGCATAGAAAAACAAGCAAAAAGCAGGAGACTCCTGCCAAAAGCAGGAGACTTGGCATGTCTGTATCATTAACAAAGGTAAAGAAATTTTTATTTTGTACAAACATTTTAATAAAAAAAAGGAAATATTATTGGATCAATTTTTTGGAATAATATCTAATGTTTTTGGACCATACTAAATAGCTTTTATACAAATGTTATCAAACTAATATTCTTATAATTGGTTGTGTTTTGGTGCATATCTTAATATAATAATTTCATGTTAGAAAAGCTGTTAACTTAATAACGATAAACTGAAAAATTTAATACATTAAATAAAACATAACACATTGTTTCAATGAAATAGACAAAATATTTATATATATATATATAAACTTATAAATTAATGCAAATAAAATTTTATATGTACTTTTTTTAGAATGGAAAGAAGCTGCATTTAAAAACTATAAGAAATTATTAAAAACAATAAAAATGGAAGCCCTGCATGTGTTAAATTAATTTTGATAGTTTTAATCCGAGAAAAAAGGAAATTTTATTGTCTCTAAAAAGTTATCTAAGAATGGATTATTCCGCATCTTAGTAAAAATTAAGAAATAAAAAATTATCAATTACCTATTATGTTTTAAATAATCTTAAGACAGTAGTATAATAATGAACAACGGTGCATAGACACGTGCAGCTTAAAAACTGAGTATTACTCAGCCAAGATGCTTCTCGTTACAGCTTCAATTAAAATATACATTCATACGATATGGGATTGTAGCATTTGAAAGATTTGCACTTTTCTAGAATCAATAATAATAAAAAATGTAAGTTGTTAAATATTTAGCTACAGAAACACCTGAATTTTATTAATATACCAATCGAATATTCTATAATTTGAATAATAATGTATACTTCAATGATTGATGAACGTTAGTATTAGTTTTAGCTTCAATTAGCAATTGAGATATGTTTAAAATATATTTAAACAAACTATTTTTCAAAGAAAAAAGCTTTGGAAGTTTTACTTACCTAAACGTCTAGAAGTAGAAAAGTATGGAATGAAATTAATGAAAAAAAAAAAGTATAAAAATAAGATAAGGACACGCGACAAAAACGTGGTACAGGATAACAAAATACAAGACGAAGTAAAGCAAGAGGCAACAGGCAAGGCAAGTACATAAAACCGAAATGGCGAAGATCGGCTGAGTTGAGAATGAATTCGGCAAACTCGTTTACCAATGCGCAGATGAGTTCTGCGCATTTTAGTCAGTGGAGGTCCGGTGGATTCCGTACGAAGACGCTAAAACAGGGAATTTATGTGTCCTGATAATGCCTGACAGAGGATATACTCCGGATTCCGGCGAATAATTCGTCCTATGCATTATATCCTCTGGATGGCAAGATCTGGCAGTTACAGGATATGACACTCGTAGGATCTGTAGGATCATTTTGGGACATCCTCGGGATACGTTTGGTTGTGTGGGAAGGTAAGCTCAGTATCATTTCTTGCCCCCTTTCATTCGATGAATGTTTTCTAATTTCTACACATACAGAAACAAATTTAATTTCTATGCATTGGCATATAAAAATATTATAAACTGAAAATAACTGTCTGTGTTTATTATTATTAGCTGTTTTTCATTCATATGTCTAGGTGGTTCTACCCATAACAATAACATCAAGATTGTATATGATTAGTTAACAGTTTATTGATTCAATGTCTGCATTTCTGTGGTTAAGTAATTGAACTTCTCCCAAATATTTTGTACTTTCTCTTGTTGAAAACCTGAAACTAGATATTCGGGTCCATATTTGCAATCATTTTGTGGTCGCTCTTAAATTTCAGGTTGAAGCTTCTGCTTCCGGAACCTTTTCGGTAATCAGGCCCTGATAAGTGTACTGATAGTTTACTGAGTAATGGATTAACACTAAGTGCTGATCAATGAAGAGAAGATTTAATCCACTCTTTTCTCCTCGTACTTAATTCATGTAATTAGTTACACGTCATGGTCCTTTCTTATCAGTCATGTTTTTTTTCTTAATATATCAAACATGGATGAAATTTTGCGATTTGCCTAGAAGACGGGAAGAATTTGTCGAATTCTTTTAAGTGAAAGCCATTTTGCCTTATTAATATTAATTTTTTTTAATGTGTATACTGTGTGTTGCCATGAATAGTCTGCTTGGCAAGATTTGCAGCATTATTAACTTTTTTTTTTATGTGTATATTATGCGCAAGGCTGCCACTCAATGAAAACTCCAAAAATTGTCACTTTAGTAGCCTTTCATAGGAAAAAAGTCTCCTAAATAAGTGTCCTGAAGCAGAAAATAGTCTTCATTTTACACCTCTCCCCCCTCTCCAATTTCTTCTTTTATCCAATATTAATGTTATGACTATATAAAATAATCGAAATAATTAAGCAGTAATTTTCACTAATAATGTTTTAAAAAAAGAAAAATTTTCAAAAAAATCCTGAGTATTTCAGATTACTGAAATGTATATATATATATATATCAGCAATGCATAATATAACCAGACTGGTGATGCCAGCTGCTCTTGCAACCTAATATTGGTTTAGCCTGATATTCACTTTCAATACTTTTTCTTTCAAATAACACACAATGGGTTGAATTTTAGTACTTTTCTAATATAATATTTCAAAAATTAGAGACCATAAGAGGTTATATCTCTACTGATTGTGATAGAATTAGAATATATGTGAATCATTTGAATTGAGCTAAACAAGGTATATTTAAGTGTGAGAAAGATAAATTTCAATTTTCCAGATATAGTAGAGAGTCAAAAATCCGCACAGCTCGGGACCAGAGGTTGTGCGGATTTTAGGATTTTGTGGATTTCAGGGCCCATAAAAAATGATTTTCATTTTGAATAATAAAAACAGAATATTATTCAAACTAAACACATCACATACTAGTGAATAATAACACTGAATATTAAATTACTAGGTAGATAAGAATAATAATGAACATTAACAAAAATATATAATGAAAAAAATATTTGTCAAATTTAGATAAAATCTGTTCACATGTAGTTAAAACTGCACTTGAACCTGCATGATTTATTTATTGTAAATAGTAGTAACACAGTTTTTTTTTCTTTTTTTGAGAATTTTATTGAGTTCTCCCTTATAATTATGCCTTCATCAGAAAGCATTTTAAAAAATTAGTTTGTTATTATTTACCTGATTGTTATTATCATATCACAATAACCATTATTTCCTTTTGATGAATTTAATATACTGTCAATAATTTTTTTTAGCAGCAACTTGGTTCTTGCAGTCTTTCATATTATTATTTTGTTTTCTTTTTTTGTAATCATAAAATGCAAACATAAAAATCTGTATTCAAGATCTTTTTCAAAAATTCTGATTTGCACTTTTGTAACTTAATAGTGAATTTCATCGTTTGTATCTTACAAGCTGTGTGGATTTTGGACTTTGGTGGATTTCTGGCTCTGTACTGTATTTACAATCAAATTTTTCTGAATTTTAAAAGACAATTCACATTTTTTATGAGATTTCTGCTAAGTTGGAGATTAAAACTCTTAATTCTCTCAGCTCATTAATTCTAAAAGGTATTTGAAATTTAGAATTAATGAGCACCAATGGAATTTTCTTAATGAAGAGATTTCTAAATCATCTATTGCTTCCCATTGCTGATCTGTTGCTGTTTTTACGAAGCTTTTCAGATCTTAAAAAATTAAATAAATAAATAAAAATCTTGTTATCTTTTCTTCAATACTCGCATAACGTTCTCTTGCTAAGTTTCTTTCGTTTCCTCCCCCCCCCCTTTTTTTTGTAATTTTTTTTTTTCCCTATGGTCACATCTATTTATTTATAATACATTTTCTTTAAATCTTGTCACACCAGTATTTATACTGATTTTCAGTCTTATTCATTTTATTTTGTGCATTGCTGCTTTATTTGTTACACTTTACTTTGCTCTTTGCCTGATGAAGGGTCATGATACTATTTTGATCGGAAACAAATGTAGTTTTTTTTTTTTTTCTATGAAAGTAAGTCACTTTATTTTTACATAGAGAAATGGTTTTACCCTTAAGCACAGTATTTTGCTGCTTAGAAACATGCAAACATCAACAGGGAGACATGTTATGAAAAATAATATTGCTATTGCAATGACAAAAGTTTCACCTTTTCATAATATACAGTGAGTGAGTAAAGAAGTAAATAGGAGAAAAAAAAATATCATTTTTTTTGACCAAACACTAAAATGAAAACCTTCTTAAAGGCCTATCTAATTTATGGAATTAGCCTTAAAAAAGAAAAGCTTGATGAAAAGTTATATTTTTGCCACAAGTTGTTGAAACAGAAATAATTCACTGCTAATTAACAAAATTTATATTTAATTGCAATTACATACTGAAATATGCAGATATTTCTTTTGAAAATTAAAATTTATGCATTCATCAAAGCTGATTCCCAAAATGTATTATTACTAGCAAATCCAAGCGAAATTTTTGCAATTTCTTTTTATTTACCTTTAAAATTTGAAACTTATAAGTCTTATACCAATTTCATCACCTAATTTAAATTTTAATCCATCAGAAGCCAAATTATTATTAGTTTTTGTAGGACGAAACACTAATGATAGTTAAACCAAATCATCCAAAGACAAGTTTCAAAATAAAATTCATGTTTGACAACCCAGTTTTAATATTTCCCTAGGCAGGACCACCTATAGTATAGAACCCCTATGGTGATTTTTAATTTTTTTTTCGCCATGTTGGTGATGCCTTTTGATTAATTTTTTTTTATTTATTCATTCTGTCATAATTTTTTGTAAAAAAAAAATATATATACATTAGCACCTATTTTGATTATGCTTTTAATTAATGAGTTTTTTAGTCAAGTTATGACAAAAGTTCCTATTTTACCATATTTTTATTAACTTCA
Organism: Salticus scenicus; assembly: GCA_963930645.1. Classification (NCBI taxonomy): domain Eukaryota; kingdom Metazoa; phylum Arthropoda; class Arachnida; order Araneae; family Salticidae; genus Salticus; species Salticus scenicus. Next base: position 243,992,501 of record OZ005660.1, read on the forward strand.
ATTCTTGTTCGTTTGTTTGCCCGGTACAAATATTGCAATCGATTTTTATCTAACTGCCCTACTAGCTAGACATTTGACACTTTCAGAATAACTCAGAACCCGATGACAACATAATACTTCAAAGCCCGATTTTCAAATTTTTGTTAGTTTTCTTTTAATTAATTAAAATATGAAAATAATGACCTCTTAATAGCTTTAAAAATAGACATTAAAATATTAGCTATAATTTAATTGTTGCCAAACAAATTTACAAGTTCATTTTCTTTCAACATAAAAATAAATACATTAATTAAACGTGAACATTAAAAATTGTAAAAAGTTAAATTATGCATCTCACAAAAATTGACGTCATTATCACTTTAAAAATCTTATATGCATTGATAAAGTGCTCATGTATTTCTATAGCTATGATTCAACAGAAAATTTAAAAATATAGTATATAAAAAGTTTTTTTTTTCTTATAATTATTGTTCATACATTTAAAGTATTGTTAGGTTTAAAATGATGCTTCGAAAGGTTGTAAAGATGCAACTTTAAAAATAGATTTTTCTATAAAATGTCATCAGACAAATGTCGTCATTTGTTTAATTGAATCACTGAACTGAGTTCATGTACTTAAACATTGCTTATGTATTATTATTATTATTATTTTTTTTTTAATAAATTATTTTTACAGGGTGATTTTGTACAGAAAAATATATAAGAAAGTCTTGTGGTAGCCACAGCATACTAGTTTGCATTAGGGCTGGAGTATTTATCAATATATCCCCAAGTATCAATATTTTTTTAATATCACAATAACGGTATTAAAGATCTTGCTGTGCCGATATATCCCTCTAACGATATTTCTTAGCGCACACTGAGCGATCGATCAATGCGCCGATAAATAGTGTTTAATGCCAATCTTAAATACCTTCTTCAAATTCTGCTTTCCCTACTAGCACCATCACCACGCACCGAACAAAGCAAATGCCGTATAGCTTATACTAATGCAACCCCTTGTGCACTGCACGCTCCATCCATGTGTTAGATAAATAATAATGAACGCCAATCTTAAATACCTTCTTCTAATTCTGCTTTCCCCACTAAGCATGCATCATCACACACCGAACAAAAAGAGAGCTGAATAGTGCAACCCTTTTTCTTTTTCCCAACCCAAACGATATCTCTCTTTCATTAAGAAAAAAACTAAGTTACCGCAGTGTACCTACTCTCTTTATCTTTATTCGTGCTATCTAACCAATCAAAAATATCACTGTCCAAAAAGTCTGAATGATATTCATCAAGAAAATTAAGTTATCACAGTATATTGACTTCCCACGGTATATTGATACATTCATGCATTTACTGACCCTAAACGATAATATGAAAGAATTTATACTACTACCGTTAGTATTTGATAATACTATTGCACATCACCACTTGTGGATTGTAGGTGTAATACCACAGTAACCACAGACAAGGCGATATAAAAACAAACGCTTATTATGACGAATGAAAACAATATATTTTGTTTTAGCTCATTTCCTGCTATTGGTTCATTGATATTGGTTTATTTCAAAGTATCGATAACTTCTGGCCAATAAGATGCGACCTTCAACATGTGTTTAACTCGCTTTGGGCTGTACATCAGTCAGATAGCTCCCTTTCTCCTTTCCCATGTTATCCAATGGGATTTTCGTTGCTTCGTTTTATAAAAATACCTAATTAAAAAATGAAGTTTTTCGAATTCTGTTTTTTGAATATTACTCTTTGAACAGGTCGCCTTTTAGCTTGGTGAACATTTTTTCGAAAAAATTAATTTAAATATTTTATTTCAATAAGTAAATTATGGACTCTAAGTGTAGATCTCTAAGTAAAATATTTAAATTTATTTTTTTGAAAAATTGCTCACTAAGCTAAAAGACGACCTGTTCAAAGAGTAATATTCAAAAAACAGAATTCGAAAAAGTTCATTTTTTAATAAAATATTTTTATAAAACGACGCGACAAGAATCCCATTGGATAACACGGAAAGGGAGAAAGGGTGCTATCTGACTGATGTAAAATAAAGTTTTATCTTCAGTAATTTTACAGTGACAGTTTCTTTATAGAATTATATAATATTGGATAGTTTATTTCTTTTTTTATGTAGCATTTATTTTTTCTCTTTCCTTTTCTTTCTTTCTTTTTTTTTAAGCCGTACATGTTAAATAAAATTGGTTTAAATGCAAAATGAGTTACCTTAAGTAACAAAATGAAACTTTAACATAATTTTGTTTAAATAATATAATTTTTATACTGACAATCTATACATACATATATATATATACAGTACACTCTCAAAAATCCGCACAGCTTAAAACGAAGTGTTTTGCGGATTTCTGAATTTTGCAGATTTTAGAGTAATTTCTTTTATTTACATCTTAGAACCTCATTTGAGTAGAAAATGTTTAAGAAACAATTTATATGTTATACATACAGTGCTGAAATAAAGCGTGCCTAGTAAAGTACAAATATTTCATGAAATTTTAATTTAAAGAACAATTTTTATGCATCATATTACAGTTGCAAATCTAGATTTTTGAAAAGTCTGATCAATAGTAGTTTAAGTAAGAATATACATATTTATTTTCCTATAACCTGCAAAAAAGTCAGCAATTTTTAGTCAATTACATAAAATTGTGCTATGAGAAAGTTTGAATATTTATCTTCATGAGAGAAAATCTTTCATGAAAATTGTCTTTCTCCTTCTTCCTTTAAATTAATATGATTTAATTTTTGATAATTATATATAATTACACTTATCATTTCCCGCTTTGTAATATGCTGAGTGATTGGTGATCAATGAACGAAATTTGGTATTTAGTTGTAACTTGACCTAAACTGGTGCTGATTACATTTGGGGATCAAGTACTCAACATGGGGCGCTTTCACCTAACTTTCCATATTTTTTAATATGGTAGTATAAGAAAAAATTTCGTATAAATATACACAAATGAGTTATTTTTAATGAATATTTGTAAAATTAATATGAAGTATTGATAATAGTAGTAGTTTGCTAGGAAAGAAATTGCATGCATGTAGGAGCATCGCTTTTTCCCTGGGAGGAAAGTACCCTTCGGGAGGATGTAAATTTTTAATATGGGTCAATACCCACATTAAAAATTTACATTGCAAAATTATTTTTTTACATAATAAAATTTACATATTAATATATTACGGTCACTTTTTTAAATACCACTATTTTTATAAACAATATCAGTATTATTCAAATAGAGAAAACTGCTGCATGTCATAAAAATAGTGGTATTAATAGTGATAGCGACGACCCTAGTCTCGGAAAATACTAAACTTTTCGGATTAATTCGCATCATTTTTTTATTTACAGTAGTCTAACTATTCACATAATAAAATAGGAATTTGAAATTTCATGGGGCCAAAAAGTCCTCTTAGGACCCTCATCCTTTTTTATTTTAAGAGCAGGAATTTTGCAGAAACAGACTAGTGGTGTAATTAAAAACATAGATAAAACCTTAAACATTACTTAGTGCGTCGTTGTTTAAATTTTTCAGCCGTGTACCCGGCCCTCTTCAGAACGACATCTTCTGTGGAAGACTTGAGCTTGACTGATGTTGATCATCTTTCACCATAAGGTGGCGCCATACACGGTGCAGCTGTTGTCGCATGCCTCACTATTGGTTGTAATTTCAATCGATTCTTTAAACATCGCATAGTAATAATCATCGTAATTTGCAAATTACGATGATTATTACTATGCGATGTTTAGAGAATCGATTGAAATTACAACCAATAGTATGCAACGACAGCGGCGCAGTAGCCCCAGACCGTGTATGGTGCCACCTTATGGTGAAAGATGATCAACATCAGTCAAGCTCAAGTCTTCCACAGAAGATGTCATTCTGAAGAGGGCCGGGTACCCGGCTGAAAAATTTAAACAACGATGCCAGAGTAATGTTTAAGGTTTTATCTATGTTTTTAATTAAAGTTTATAGTACTTTGTTTTTATCTATATATTTAAAGACTAGTGGTGTTTGCCACAGTCAGAATTGTTTGATTGAAACACAGCAAGGGTGAATGAAAGACAGTGAGGCTGTTTGAATAAAACACAGCAGATAATCCAGATGAGCATATTAATCATGACAACTCTGATATATCTAAAGTTGTGTGAGAAATGCAGAGGGGTTAATCAGCCAGGATGGCTCAGTTGTAGAGCATCATCATGGTAAGCAGAGTGCCCACCTGCGATTTCTGCCTTTGGCATTTTTCACACAGTTGGTATTAAAAACAAAATCAGTTTTACGCACTCCAATATCTCAAATATTCATGGTTGATAAGCAACATTTCTAAGTAATTTACATGGTATATCAGAGTTGCCATGATTAATATGTTTACCCGTTACATTGTAGACACTGTGGCCTTACTAACTAACATGTGAGAAGTGCTGAGTTGATAATCAGTCAGAGTAACTCAGTGGTAGAGCTTCCATATGGTAAGTGCAGGGTTTGATTCCCGGCTCTAACATATTTGGTAGAGTTGATATAATCAATATATATATATATAAAGTCAACCTTACACACTCCAACATCTCTAATAAAAATAAAAACATTTTAAAAGTTTAAATCCAATCAAGTTTTCCCTGGAATATGACTATGACTCCGAATTCAGTATTAAAAGGCAAACCAAGCAAGTTAATTCTTCTCTGTTAGATTTGAGTGGAAGGCTGACATTTTATACCAACTATGTGAAAAATACCAGAGCCGGGAATCGAACCCTGGGTCTTCAGCTTAACCTGCGGATGCTCTAACCACTGAGATACCCTGGCTGATAACCAGTTCGGCATTTCTCACATAATATACATTGGCAAAGTCATGCGCAGCTATATCAAGTGACAAACGATCATGGCACAAATCCAATAGGCCACTAATTTAGAAATTTTATTCATCAACCTTGAAAATTCATTTCTGTTAGATTGGAGTGGAAGGCTGATTTTTTATACCAACTATGTGAAAAATACCAGATCCGGGAATCGCCTTCCGCTTAACGTGCGGATGCTCTAGAGTTAAAAATCAGCCTTCCACTCCAATCTAACAGAAGCAAGTTAAGCCACCAGTACATAATTTCTAATTTACAATTTTTAGACACTTTGATACTTATGTATTAGGCCATTGATCTTTTCTGCAAAATAATAAGTCTTTGTCAAGTACATGTAATAGACAGTCAATGATGAAGAAATGCTATCAAGCATACATATGTGCATACTGACGATTGCTGCAATACAAAATTTCATGTATTGTTTACTGTTTTTTTTATTTTTTTTTTTTTTAGATATACCTGAAACTTACATACAGCATATATTAGTAGTAAATGGTGCAATACAGAATTTCATGCAATTTTTAGTGACAGTGACATAGGTGTATTCAGTGATTTATTTTTTTTTTTTTTTTTTTTTTTTATGTATGCAAAACATACATACGTGCACATTGATGATTGCTGCGATTGGGAATTTCATGAAATAAAACATAATGTGTATCTACATGTACATATATATATATACATTGTATGTGTATGTATATATATATATACAATATACAAACCGCTGTATGTGCCGCAGCCCTTACGAAAAAAAAAGCTATTTTTTCTTGGCTGCAGCCCTTAAAAGAAGTTCAGATAATACATATATTTTTTTCAGATAATTCATATATTTTGTATATGGTAAAATTGGATATTGGCAAGCATTTTCAAAGTGGAACACTATAAATTGGTAAAGACGCAAAATGCCAGATTGAAAGAAATAGTCCTATCATACTAAAAATAAAAAAAGATTGTTCTTTTAAAGGAATTAAAAAAATGAAAAATAAAAAGTTGTTATAGTTAGGGGGTGTCCATCAATTACGTGAGGCAGTTTTGACGATTTTTTGACACCCCCTCCCCCTCCACTAATCTCATGCAAGATTTTTCAAAATTCGTACTTTTACTGTAAATGCGTTGGATTTATTTAAAAAAGCACAATTTGCTTTATTATTTTTATTAAAGACTAGTTTTTACGATTGCATAGATCGTAGTCTAGAATCATAGTAATAAAACTGAAGAATAAAATACTTAAACAGAAACTAATCTGAGTCGTTGTGATACACTCGGCTCGTACGCTGCAATGTTCGGTGAGTCACACGTGTAGCTGGCCGATGGCGCCCTAAAACAATTGAAAGGCTGCTTTCTGGTGTTCTGATAGCTACGATAAATATTATCGTGTCAGATTTTGCCATATCTAAATCAAGAAACATGTTTTACTAGAATTTAAATAAATTTTCTCGCAATTTTACTGTTTTTTGCAGGGGAAAAATTGTGATATTTGCCGAGATCCCCCCTGTCCCCAACGTGAGATTAGGTTTGACTCCCCCCCCCTCTGAACACCTCACGTAATTAATGGATGACTCCTTATACTATAACAATTATACATAAACTGTTATAAAAACGTTTTTAAATTTAATATATTTTTTTCTTCTGCATTATCATTTGATTTCTAAAAATATAATAAATTAAAAAAAGAAAAAAATTTGCTTTCAAACGAATGTATTAAATAGAAAAATACATAGCGTATAGCTGTTGCTAAGGTACGCAGATGATTACAATGAAAGAATAAATTTATGAAAAATAAAGCATAAAAGCCAATGTTTGAACTGGAAAAAAAAATTAATTTAAAAAATTCAAATCTGAAAAAATCCCGATGAGGTGCACACCTGCAGGATCTCAGGTACCTATATGCCAAATTTGGAAGCACTGCAATCAGTAGTGTGAGCACCAGAGTGCAGACAGACACACACACACAGATACTTTTTATTTATATAGATGGCAGATAAAGTTCATTAATAAACTTTAATGATACCCTTATACGGTCTAAATATGTACACTTTTTTTTTTTTTTGGGGGGGGGGCACTACGATCACACCTCCAAATTTTGTATTTAAAGAAAAACCACCCAGCAATTATACAGCAGTAAATAACTTCTAACTTACAATTTTTATCCACCGGGTACTTATATGGCCTGTTAACCTTCTCATGCATTTTTTAGATTTATAGAGTGAGATAAGGGTACCCAGTTTTTTTTATTTTTCTTTCATGTACACAGAGCATACATTCATGTGTATAAGTGTTCGCTGTAATATAGAATCATTAATTTTTTTTTTTTTTTCTCATTCATGCACAACAAAGTAGAGTTATCTTTTGATTTTTTTTATATCTTTTTGTTTTCATGCATCTGAAGCATGCATACATGGAAATTAGTGAATGATGAAATACAGAATTCCATGCATTTTTTAGATACAATTACAAGTTAGGGGTATCCATTGATGTTTTTTGTGCACAATTGGTTTTCATTTCATGCATGGGAGGGGTACATACCCACACAGCACATACGTAGATATTTGATCCATTAAATCCGATTTACATCTAGAATACATTCATGTACATTAAATCAATGCTCATTTAAAAACATTAACTAGATGATCCAAAATATGACATCTATCAGACGTTTATATACGAACATAATATGGATAAACATTGTATGGACGTATAAATAATATTTATTTTGAAACATAAAATGAATTGTCAAATAAACTACCTCTGGATGACGTTTATATACTAACAGTTTATTAACTAACATAACATGGAGGTAAGTTGGAATTTTATTTTCAAATGTTGTTCATGTTTACTTCTTTTTGGCAACATCGATCTCGATCGAGATTTACCAGAATTGTTTACACATGCAACGTAAATAAACTTCTGCTTTTCTTACGAATAAGATATTAATACTGGATTGTTTTTTATGTTTATCAAAGTAAGGATTTAATTATGTTTCGTAAAACTAATCAAATTATTTCTAAACGCCAGCAATCACGAAATTTAAATAAAACGATTCAAAACAGAATGAATGCCATTTTTTATGCTAGTGGTTTAGGATCAATTGTTAATTCCACCGATACCGGACCTTCAAATTCCAGATTTCCTACAATGCCTGTTGAAGATACTCATGATATGTTAATTTCTGATTGTGCTGAATCTTCAACAAGTACTTTAAGTAGTACTGTTCAAACTATTCTTTCAAAACAGCATTATAATGGCCCCAAACTTTTCCCTCATGAAATTCAATTTCAGGTTACAAATTTTCCCAAATTTATGCTCACATTGAAGCCTCCTAATAAGGTATGCTGCTTATCAGATGGAAGTATTGTGATGTTTCAAATTTTATTAAATTAATGCAAGAAAATGAAAGTGGAGAAATTCTTATTGGGAAAATGTTTCTACTTTATATGTTACACCTTGCAAATCATCATTATTAGGCATATACAAAGCTTCTTTATTAAGCCCTCTTTTGACTTGGCCATTGAAATGTGTGAAGAATGAATGCATAGTTTCTTTAAAGAGGATGTATTGTATATAATATATTTCCTCTTCGCCATACCAAAGACAACCAGCAATAAAAGAAATTTTTATATCTACTTAATATCTGCTACTGTATTAAATAGTATTGATCAAAATTTAAATTTTCAGTTTTACTTGTAGTTACTTTTTATCTGGTTTTTAGCGAAACAATTTAGTAATTGCTTTTTTTATGTGGTTTTTGGCAAAAGGACAGCTAAAAAACACGAATCTTGTTGCTTTCTCTATGGTATTTGACGAAAGGACAATTAAAAACGGGCTTTTCCTATCCAATATGGCACCACCTTGTCGTGGTGGATAGGCTTTTTAAACTACGAGTGCCATAATTTTTTTTAAACTTTAACTTTAAACTACACGTGCTGCTCATCTGAACTTAGTTATTAATTTCTGTGTTTCGCTATGTTTTAATTCTATTTCTTTCGTTAATTACACATTTAAATATGCCGGATCGATGTTGCGTACCTGGATGCAAGTCTAATTGTGATAAAACTCATGAATAGGTTCTCATTTTTGCAAAATTTCAGTGTTTGGTTTCAGCGGTGGAAAAATATGAATCAGAAGTCTCGGTGTGGATGCCTTAGTGAAGATACATTTTTTGCACTATCCCAGACAACTTCTGCTATCATTGTTGTCATTCGAAACCTCCTGGAAAATGGCTCTAAACCTATTTCGACAACAAAATTTCAAACTGATACACTTGAGCGAAGATTTCCTCAATATTGACAGATGTCTGGAAGCAATTATCAAGTTTCTTGTTCAACAAATACTTGAAAGTGAGAGAAAAATTAAAATCTATTCTACAGCTTCATTCTAATGAATATGGCACAATTGCCTTGAAAAATTTTATAACAGAGTTTTCTGACACTGAAAAACTGATGCTTAATGAAGTTGACTTGTCGCCTTTTTCAGAGATAATTTCAACAGAACTGAACTTAACAGATGTATGCGAAACTGATACAGACATATTAACATATATTGCTGGATATTGTGCGAGTAGTTTAAAAATCTCTTGTAGAGGATGTTTGGATTTTTGTCTTACAGATAGAGATTTTCTTGTTCAAAACTTTGATGGAGATTTGTCAGATACTATGTATGCCTACATAGAGATAATCGACCGTGGTGGATTGAAATATCCAACAGAAAACCTGGTATTGTACGTAACATTAACTTATTTAATTTTTGAAAACATAATTACAGACAAATATGAAAAGCAATTCTTTCATTCAAGTGAAAAGCAACACAAAGTACTCACAAAATTAACTGAGAGTTATTTTAGAACAAACAATGTTGATTATTTTTGCGATATGTGTTCCCAGTGTGATTGCCCACTTGAAATTATAATTATGAAAGCAGTGAAATGTTTCATTAATATTTGTTTGAATAATTATGTAAAAAATATATCATCAAAAATGCATGAAAAGAATGAAGAGAGAAAAATAAAGAAATTTAAAAAGTGAGGATTTAAAACCACAAGATAATATTTTTCCTAATAATGTAAGTTTAGTTATTTAATCTACTATTTCTTAAATTATTTCTAAACTAATGTGTATATATGTAAACAAAGTTAGTTTTACTATTAGCTTTAATAAAAAGTTTTAGACAAATCTTAGAAGAATATTGTTTATTTGTAATATTATTAATTAAATTATAGTGTGAAAGGTTTTTATTTATCTTTTGAAATCTTCAGTTTTGAATGTTTGCATGTACTAACTACATTCATTCTTTTAAAAATTTGTAGAATTGTATGTAAATTTTAAATGTTTTCGAATAATTTTAAACTATAAACCAAAAAAAAAAAAAAAAAAAAAAAATTGTATGTGGTATTATGCAGTGGTATTATAGTTAATATTTGACAATTTTATGTTGCTTTTTCAATAATGTTAATATTTGTCATGAATTTCACTGGCAAAATGCTTTTTCTGTGATATCTTATGAATGTTTATTTTGAAATATGTACAATGTTTACACTTTCATATTTGGAAATTTTCAATAAAGAGATTTGGTTGAAGTGAAAAATTTTATCTTTTAGTAATGAATTGAACGTTTGGTTTTACTAAATAGTTAGTTGAAAAGTTTGTACACTTCATATAAAAATGAAAAATTATTAAAATAATTAAATTATTATCTACTTAATTTAATACACACATTTGATCACATGATCTTGTTTCTTTATTTTCAGAATTTAAAATTAAGAGATTTCACAATTTTAAGTTAAATTTGATTATGTTATCTGTATTACAAAAATATTATTTCTGTTCTACCATGTTGAATTGAATTTGTAATGCATTTGTGTTAAAATTTAAGCTTATTTAAGAAAAAAAATTCTTGTATAAAGGAAACTAAATATTTAGATATATATCAGTTATTACATTACTATAATAGATGTTATTATTATGAACAATTGTGAAGTCTCTTTAAAAAATATTTTTTTTAAACCAATTTAAATCAAATATTTATTTATTTATTTACTTTTTTAATTACTATCATAAAATATGCTTCTATATAAGATATAAATATATACATATGTATTTCAAATCTTTTTTTATTTTTTTTTAATATACTGTATATAATTTAAAGTAAGAAAGTTAATAAATCAGAATTATTTGTCCTGATTACATTTTAAATCCTGGTAATTTATTTTCATAAAAATGAAAACGATCTACAAAAAAAAAAAAATAATAATAATAATAAAGTGATGCCTAATTTTATCGCAATTTTGTTTAATGATTATTCACTGAATTATCTTAGTTTTGAATTTATTTTTCGATTATCAATTTAAATTACCATAAACACCGCATATATTCCTCAGAACAAAGGTTTATTTTAATATTGCCACTATTTCTGCATATTAAATAAATATTACATATTAATTAAATTCTATGAAAGATCTTCTTGCTCTCGTTTTTTGAAGAGTTCAGACGGCATTTGTGACGTCATCCGAGAACTTCCTCAGCCGGTGTCAGTGGGCCGTGGTTATTCTGATCAGTGGTTCTTTTGTATAAAAAAGAAATTAATTATAAACAATCTTCCTGTATGTAGTTTTATTAATTTCAATAAAAAATATGCTAAAAACATAAAAATTCCAATAAAAGATTTTTTTTAATTATTATTTAATTGTTACGGGATAAATTACTTGGGAAGAATTTGAAGGAAATTGAGTATGAATCTAGGATAATTTAAAATTCTTTTCATATTTTTATTCCCCCCCCCCCAAAAAAAAAAAAAAAAAAAAAAAAAAAAAAAATATATATATATATATATATATATTTTATGGGTAGGGAACCCTCCTTTTTATTACATGAATGGTTAGACCACTATAAATAAAAAATGCACAAAGATGAATATTGGTATATTTTTAAGAAATATTTTAGCATATAGATTGCAAAAGAAATGACGGGGTTCCAAATGTTGCAGATTTGGCAGGAAGTGTCGGGTTTTATTCCTGGTCGCAGTCATCGGCCTAGCAATTTGGAGTTTTCCCTGTTTTTCTTTAAAACCAGGACCCTAGTGTAGTCAGTAGTCCTTAACCCAACAACCAACCAACACAGATTCGATTTTCCAACATTGAAAGTGTTAATATAAGATATAAACTGGCTAAGCCAGTTTATATCTTAAACTATATTAACACTTTCTTATAAGTACTTAAGTTTCTTTCTTTCTTTTTTTTTTTTTTTTTTTTTTTTTGAACCTCACTTACTTTTAAAGAATATTAATGTGTAACAAAAGTCAAATTTGATTAGATAGATTCCATTTCATCAGTAATATCTCTTTCAAACCAGTGAGAAGTAGTGGTATATACAATGTTTTCTCTGTAATCAATGTTATATTTTTCTTTCAGTTTAATTTTTTTTTTTATATGAACACAATGACACAACACTTTTATGTATAATTTACGTCATAGTGTACTTCATAATCTATTTCAATAAGTGTTGTTTTTTGGCGCTCATGTAAAAAAAAGAGTTTAAATCTAAAAATCTGGTGTGAAACAACTACACGACTTCCATTACCCACTATTTCATGTATTATATGCACTTTTTGGAGATAATGTTATCAGAAGACATAGAATTGACCTAATGAAGTAGAAACCTAAAAACTTTCCGGCAAGAGAAAGTTAATATACTTGTAAAAACATAAAACAGAGTTTACATAGGTTTTTATTTTTTATTTATTTATTTTTTTTTTTTAAGGAAAAGAAATTAAAATAAAATTGGTAGAGTGTATTTATTTATTTATCTATAATTAAATCAAAAATTTCACACTTGTGATCAATCTGGTATTTTTCTCAATTTCAGGAATGAAAAATCCCCTATTGATCCTCATCCTTTAAAGATTAATTTTCTGAATAAGGAAACATAATCAAAAATATATATACAGTGAAACACCAATCTATCGTTCCTGTATCCATCGTTTTCGTACATTGATCGTTTTATTTCTATGATCCCTGCACAAACTGTATTTAAATAATGTTAACGGAACTCGCATATATCGTTCTTCAAAAAGTCGTTTTCCCGCATTCATCGTTGTAAAATTTTTCTTCTGACCAAAATGAAATTGAAAATCGAATCCATATGGCAATTAAACTGGAATTACTTTCATTTTAAAACAACTCTTTTCCTCCTCCACGGAAGATCAAAATTCTGATAGCATATCTCCAGACCATCCTCAAAGGTAAGTTCCAGACCGTCGCCATTTGCCCATATTGTAGCACTAGTGCGATGCAAAACCCAACCAACCTCAACTACTTAAACTTATGCTGCTTTAGGTGAAGAACAGGGATTGTGCAGATATTGTAACATGTGTCTATGGATTACAGAATGCAAAGGGCCCTCCGTGGCCGAGTGGTTATGTCACAACACTGTTAATCGCCTTCGAGCGTAGAAGAGCGGGTTCTATTCCCGCGCTGGCCCTAGGTGTCTTTCCATTTCTTCGTATTGTAATTCTGTCATATGCTATCTGTCTTTATCTGATGAAAATTTACAAGCGGACTACAAGTCAAGCATATAAATCTTATGTATATGTGTTATCAATCAATTATGAATACAGATCGTGTGTTGTTACTCGGAGAATAAGTTATTCTACTTTGTATAAAGAGGAGAATAGATGCATCCAGTATGGCCAGCTACTACATTTTTTCACATTCCTGAGGCTGAGCCTACGCCAGTGCTAAGTGTGTCTGCCGTAATTACAGTATTTAAAAATGCACAAACTTTTTTTTAAATGCACATGAAATTGCAGAAAAGGACAAGAAAATGTTGCAAATCTGGAAAATCCTCTTTAATTTATAAAATGAACAAAAAATCCAGCATAAAATTACTGATTTTTAAAAATTAACATCACTTAATGTTCTACAACTTTGATTAATTTTTTCTGACAGTTTGGAGAGTAACAAATTAGTTTTTAAAAGTAGTATACTATATATATTGCGTGCATTATTTAATAAACATTGTTTTATGTGTGTTTTGGCTTTAACTCGCATTCATCGTTTTCCCACTTTTATCGTTTTTCTTCACGCACCCCATGAAAAAAGATGGATTGCGGTTCTACTGTATTAGATTATGAATAATTTTTTCATTGTATTCATTGGCATGTGCAGTGCAGGGATAATATTTTTTCGTACATTTTATCACCACTATTTCAGAAGAGTAATTTTTATACTATAGCATTAAATCCTCCAAGAAAAATTTCTTTTTAATATTGGCGATGACAAAATAACAAAACGCACATAAAAATACAGGAACACTGTGACTGCTGCATGCATAGTTGCCAACTTAACACTTTTTGCCTATTGTAAAATTTTAATAGAAATTTTATTTTAATTTAATTTTTGTTGTAGAAATGTATAGAAAATTTTTATTAGAATTTTCTGGTAGCCAAAAAGGGCTAAGGCCATGAATGTGTGTATAATAGACATACATACAGATGCTGTCAAAGGTGACTTTTTTTTTTTAATATTCTTTTCGTACCTCTGTTTCCAAAAAATAAAATGCATGATATATTTATGCAGGTGAATTTGCACTTTGCCTGCATAAATTTATTATACATTTTATGTTTTGGATATAGGGGTATGAAAATAATAAAAAAAAGTCCTCTGTGGCAGCCCTGTATATATTACGTAGGTATGATGCATATATACATACATAATATGTACATAGATTTGATGTTTATCTACATATACAATACATAGATTTGATGTTTATTTACATATACAATACATAGATTTGATGTTTATTTACATATACAATACATTGATATGATGTACATCTACATCTATATTACATACATCTACGTTAATAATATATAGATGTTATGTACACTACATGATATAGATGAACATACATGTCTAGTAAAGTCAATTTTTGGTCATTCTAGATGTAATATAGATGTATATCTGATGTACTTGGAGAGACATCTGATGGTTATATCTACGTTGATTCTATGTAATAGTTACTATACTGGATGAATTCTAGATATAGTTTATGGATGTAATTTACGTCATATAGATGTAATATATACTTAATTGCGTTGTCTGGGTATGAGCACATTACGATCACTGGAATTGGGAATTTCATAGATTAAAACAAAACTTTAAAAAAATATTGCTGGATGCAAGGTTACAGTCGGCAGCAAAATTTATGAAGCCCTAGCAATAATCCCTATTTAAAAGATATACATTTCTGTTTTGTTAAGTAAATATTTGTTGAGTCATGATCTTAGTCTTATGTTATTTATAAAAAAGTAAGGTGATAAAAATTAGTGAACAAATTAAAAAATATCTATACGAAAAGTGTGAATGTGTGCATCAATAATTTTGCTACCGACTGTAATCATTGTGTATGTATCTAAAAATGTGATTATAGATATTTTATTAAAATATCTAAAAATGCATGAAAATCTGTACAGCAGCAATTACTATTGTGCATGATGCTTCACATTGCATACATAAAAAAAAACAAGTACTTGAAAATAAACATTGGTAAAAATATGCTTTAGCGCACTGCTTGGTGACAATATAATTCAAGCAGGCTTAATTTAAACATATAAATTAAGCCAGATAGGCTTTTAACAACTTGCAAAATAAAATGGTGGTGAAATAGTATACACTTATGTAATATTTATTATCTGTCAGTGTAATAAGTTCAAGTATTTGTGTAAATTTATGCATGAGCACAGAAAAATGCTATAAATAATTGAAGCAAGTTTCAGAATTCAGACATAAAGAAGAAATAATGAAGAACACTCGTATGCATAAATTTATTAAATAGGCTTTGAATGTTTCTTTTAATCATGCAGTCTATGCAAATTAAAAGTTCCAAGTTTTCATGCAATTTTTTTTTTTTTTTTTTTTTTAATTTCTGGTCATACAAATTCGAAATTTAATCATTTCATGCTAAGTACGTATGTTAAATTAGAATTAACAATAATAATCTTATGATCTATGAAAGAGCACTACACTTCTAATAATATATTTCTTTAAAGATTTTTTTTTTCTTTTTTAAAGAAATAAATATAAGAAAGAAGTTAAAATACATTTAAAAAACAAAATATACATTTAAAATTTAGACGTTTCGAAAGCATATTCGTATTTGTATGCATTACATGAATACGTATAAGTTTGTCTCGTAAATAAAACAGTTTTTGTTTTTAATATATATATCATTGAGACGGTTTGATGTTTGTGTACGTTAAAGAATAAAGAAGTGTTTATACATGCTACATTACTTTAATAAACAAAGCTTTGACCACAAATTTACTGTGATCAAAATAATTTCCAACACGACACGATCCATCCGATAAATGCGACGAGCACGAGAAACGAACTATGAACTTTAATTTTCGCAATATTTTGCTTCGAGTTTCAAAGATACTACACCAGGCGGCGATCGGATCGTTTTCATCTTGTCGGCTGAATTAATGCGGAATATGAAGCTTCAGATTTCGCGCTCGCTGGCCTATCTAGTGGTTCATCCTGTAGTCTTAATCCGTGTTTAAAACCATTACTTTTATTTATGATTTTTCTTTTTTTATTGGAAAGGGAGGGGGTGGAATTACGCAGAAATATATGGTTTAGTATTTCATTGTTTAAAATTGAAACTTCAGATTAAGTTTTTAATATTTTCCAGCAAACTTGAAAAGTGTTTATAACTTCGGATCGTTTCGCTGTCTAATTCTCGTAAATACTTTTAGAATGCCTGGAAACTTTTAAGTTCATCTATTAAAATAGTGCAAACAAAATTATGTACTGGTTTGTGTACAGAGATTCCCAAAAGTGAGGTAATTAAAGTATAGTTTAACATATATTTCATGTATAGTTTAACCTAGGCAGGCCCTGACTAACGGCAGGGCATACGGGGAAAATGCCCTGGGCCCCCCTTCTGGAAGGGGCCCCCTTACAGGCGTATGCAGAGATTCTGCAACCTAAAGAGCTCTTATGCCACTGCAAGGGGGCCCCCAGAATAGGCTTGCCCCGGGGCTCCAGGTAGTCTAAGTCGGGCCCTGAACCTAGGGTTGGCATAAACCAGGATTTTTTTTCAAAAAACAAAACAAAATATCCGTTTTTTTTTTTTTCTTTTGTAACCCGATTTTTATTATCATATGTTTCCCAGTCACATTATAGATATTTGTAAATAAAATTGCCACTTTAAAAAGTAATTAATATTACAATTTTAATTATTACTTCATCTAAACATAATTTAAACTATTAATAATAAACAGGGTTGAGATTTTTTTAGCTTTTTTTTTTTTTCTTTCCTCTTTTGTAGGTTGTGATTTTCTTTCTGTAACAATGTATACAAGAAATAAAGTTTGTACTTTCAGACATGAAATTCTCTTATGTATCTCATATAATTAAAAAAGTTTTCACATAGCCATGTTAATAAAACTTTTATTTATTTATATGTTTAAAATAAAATAATCAAACCATTTATTTCTGTAAAACAGGCTTTTGCCACCTGAATTCTTATATTTGGCTTTAATGTTTATCTTTTTCATAAAGTTTTATTTACTTTTTACACTTTTGTCGATTTCGTCCTTGAATTAAATAACTATTGTATAAAAATGCAATATATTTTATTATAGCTAAAATCTTATATTCAGAACTTCTAAAAATATTTCATAACTATAGTACTGAGTTTTCATTAAAATGATGTAAATGGTAGTAACTGGATTACTGTGAGTTGACAAAAATTTGATTTTTTTACAGTGAATTTTAAACCTAACATGCTTTTCCTACAATTTAATGATATATTGATAACAAAATAATTCTCAATTTAAGGAATTAAGGAAACCTAAAAAAACTCCAGCACAAGGAAAAAGAGTTATAGGAAGAGATATAAGAAAAAATTATGCTTTTGGATTATGTAATGGAATATCGCAATCCATTTAAAAATTGCATATTAAATAGAATTTACATTTAATATTTTAAATAAAATTAGAAGTTTTATAGCTTTTATTGAAACTAAACTTTCTATTTTAAGAAATCACTCTTCATCGGATGTAGAATCGTTTGTGATTAGAATTATTTCAATATTTTTCAAATAATAGATAATTAATATAGACTATTTTCTTCTACAATTTCTAGATTCCCCCCCCCATATATTATTGCTTTTAATAAAGCCAGGCAATCAGATATAAAACACATAACTAAAACCTTCTCTGAAGCAAAATTACAATTGAAATAAACTGAATTAAAGGTAAAAGTTATTTACATAAAAATAATTAATAAATTTGAATTAAAAAAGGGACAATAGAATAAAACTTTTGAAGTTTTTTGAAAAGGAAAAAAAAAAAAAAAATTGGTTTTTATGGAAAAAAAAAAAACAATTGGTTTAAACCGTGCCAACACTGGTTTGAGTTGTTACAACATAGCGAAATTAACATCATTCATCTGTACTGTCATGTATTAGACTTTGTTCCATGTTCCGATCGTGCCTGACCGCACGAGGTCGCTGTTTCTGTGTTGTGCAATGTGAACTCTACGTATAAACTCTATGTTAGTTGTTGTTGTTCTTCTGACGTACTAGCGTACGGTAACTTTAAGTGTTCCTGTATATAATGCTTATTTGTGTAGTTTATCGTGATTAAATGTGTGTATTAATTACGTATTCGTTATTTGTGGACCCCAACACACAAGATACAATACTGGCGACGAGTACAATTGGATGCATTTATTAATTTTCTTCTTCTACGCATTACAGTTACGATTCCTTTGTTCGAAATGTCTCTAGGTAAAGTTGAGGAATTTATCATCGGAAAATCTGTATGGATTGAATACAAAGAACGTCTGGATTTTTATTTTGCTGCCAATGGTATTACTGATGATGTTAAAAAGCGAGCAATATTTCTGAGTGTTGCGGGTCCTACACTGTATTCTTTAATAAGATCATTATGTACGCCAGCTTCTCCAAATGAAACTGACTTTGCCAATCTGTTAAAAATTCTAGACGACCACTTTTCGCCAAAACCGTCAGAAATACTATCTCGTTTCAAATTTAATAAACGAGATCAACGCCCGAATGAATCTATTGCAGAATTTGTGGCGGAGCTTAGGAAACTGTCGGAAAACTGCAATTTCGGTACGCAGTTAGATTCAATGCTACGAGATCGCCTGGTATGTGGGATTCAAGATGAAGACATACAAAGGAAGCTTCTGACCGATACACAGTTAACTCTCACTTCAGCTATGGATGTAGCTTTAGCCGGCGAAGCAGCAGCTAAACAAACCGTAGAAATTCGTGGGTCCAATGCTGTCCACCTTCTGAAAACAAAGAAAAAAGCTCCCGAAAGAGTACTGGATAACAATGCAAAGGATACGCCTCAGGGCAAGAAGCCATGTCAGCGGTGTGGGAATTATCACCCCTTTGGTGAATGTAAATTTCTTAAAGCTGTCTGTCGTTTTTGTAAGAAGGTGGGGCACATACAAAAAATGTGCAATTCTAAAAAATTCCAGAAATTTGGGGGTAAAAATAATTCGAAACTTCAAAATATTGACACAGGTAAGTCAGATATTTATGAAGATAATTCTTATATTAATACTATAAATTCAGTTAGTACAGTGCTTAATTATCCACCCCATGATGTGTTAATTAATTTAAATGGAATTAAACATAAGATGGAAATAGATTCCGGGTCCCTACATTCTGTAATTAGTTCGGATACTTTCGTTAAATTGTGGCCCATTAATCCCCCTAGTTTAAAACGTATCTCTGATCAGTGTCTCCAAACATGGAACTCTGAAAAATTAGATGTTCATGGTTATTTTGATGTAAATGTTTCTTATAAATCTTATGATGTTATTTTGCCTTTATTAGTTATTGGGGGTAAGGGTAAATCATTGTTAGGTAGAAGTTGGTTTGATGCGTTGGGTATTAAGTTAAGCACAGATAATTCTTCTGTCAATACCATTTGTGTTCAACCTCTCGAGTCCATTTTATTAGAATTTCGGGATATTTTTAATGAGACTCTAGGGAAATTTTCGGGTCCGCCCGTGTCAATAAAAATAGATGAAAATAGTACTCCTAAATTTCTTAAGGCTAGGAATAGTGTTGCAAAGGCTGGAAAAAACCCGTTTCTTCCCCGGAATTAAACCGGGTTTTTTTGGGAAGGAAATTTTGAAAATTCCTGGGAATTTTGAAATTTCTGGGAGTTTTGAAATAATTTGATGCATGGGCACATTTTTTTTTTCATTTTTATTATATTTAATGATATCCTACTTAGCATTTTAACGTTGAAAATCTAATTGAAGATTAAAGAGAGTTGACGGTACTTGCTTGTGAAACATTAAAAATGAATATTTATTGAAAAACTACAAAAAAAAAAAAATCGCTGAAAATCATTGTAGTTAAAATTATAATTTTAGTTAAGTAACCTTTTAAAGACCTTTCTTATAAAGTAATATTATTTTAACTATATTGTTAAGATTAAGACAGAACATACATAATTTAAATTTATTTGCTTTGCTAGAAACAATAATTAAAAAAAAAAAGACCAAATTTTAATAAATTTGTCAATTTGTTTCTCATTTGGAAATATATTAAAAAGGATAATGTAATGGTTGCAATGAATAGAAATAGTATTGTATGAAAATAAGATTGCTCCTGTATTTAAAACTAGTTTACACAATACTCATTGACATTTTAAGTATTGTGTATATGTATGTTCAGTGCAATAGCCCTAACTTAAAATTTTGAAAGTGACTTGTTTGTTTACTTTTAAAATTCCCAATATTTCCCAAAGTTCCGGGTTTATTCCCCAAAATTCCCGGGTTTATTCCCAGCTTTCAAAATCTGTGGGTTTTTTGCAACACTAGCTAGGAATGTTCCGCTAGCATTACGCAGTAAGGTGACAGAGGAAATAGAGAATATGGTTAGGAAGGGTATTCTAGAACCTGCTGCTTATTCTGACTGGGCTACACCCGTAGTACCAGTAGTAAAAAAAAATGGCAAAATTCGTTTATGCGGCGACTACCGTACTACGGTGAATCAAGCAGTTAAACCGTTTACATATCCCTTACCTACGGTTAATGAAGTTTTGACTACGATGACTGGCGGTACCATTTTTTCTAAATTGGATCTTTCTGAGGCTTATCTGCAACTTCCGGTGGATGAGCCGAGTTCTAAAATTCTTACTTTAAACACAATTAAGGGACTTTTCAAAGTTAATAGACTTCCATTTGGCGTTTCAGTAGCCGTCGCTATTTTCCAAAAGCGGATGGAAGAGGTCTTAGTGTTTCGTATATTGTTGTATAATCTTAAAATACTTTAAATAAAGGATAAAGAGAATCTTAAACTCTTACACCAACATGGAATTCTATTCTTGTTTATTTCCAGCTATTACAAAACTGTTGCCACAAATCACAACCTAATACTTTACGTAACATCCTTCCCCTTTTACTTATTAAAAAATTTAGATTAATAATTTTCCATACATTAGTTATACAAATTTTCACATTATACATTTATCCCTTTCCTTTTTTAACATCTCTGAAATAAAATACAACCCAATATTAGAATAAAAAAATAGTCAACAGTTCTAGTCTCTATATCTTGAAGGCACTTTTACAACTCGTCCTGACTTAGTGGTATATTGAGGTCTTTCTTGCATCACACCAGTGTTCACTTCTTGTGGTACAGAAGGATTTTTCTGATTCACTTCGGCATCTGGATTTGGTGTTGGTACAACTTCATTGGTTGACCTTCGAATTGTCTTAGTTGGAGTCGAGACATCCGGTACATGTGTTGTAATCTTCTTTTGGTGAGGCGTTCCTCGAAGAAACATTCTATTTCTCACATAGGTTTGTCCATTATCTGTAGTGACTTCAAATCTTCTCGGTGTTAAAGTCTTTGTAACTACAGCTTTCTTCCAGGTTTCATTTCTTTTGTGAGGTTGCATGTATACTACATCTCCTTGTTTATATTCAGCCAGAGCATTTTTCTTATTATCACATTCAGACTTCTTCTGTCTTACATCTTCTTTACGTTGAGTGATTTCAGGATACGAGTTGAAAGACGGCTTGAATAAAGAACTTGAAGTTGGCACTAGAGTTCTTGTCCGCTTACCAAGAAGTAGTTGCGCTGGACTTTTCCCAACATTTTCAATTGGAGTATTTCTATAATTTAAAAGACCTAAGTAGGGATCTTCTTTTGCAAAAAGGCTCTTTTTCATAATCTTCTTCACAATTTTTACAGCCGACTCAACTTGACCATTTGATTTACTGTTGTAAGGACTGGTTTGCCTGTGTTTAATATCCCAAGCTTCACAAAATTTGTTGAATTCATCAGATCTTAGTTGAGTATCACCTCCAGTTACAACTGTTTCTGGTATACCATACCTTGCAAAATGATGTTTGACTTTTCCTATCACAGTTGTAGATTTTGTGTCTGTCAGGTAATCTACTTCTATGAATTGACTAAAATAGTCCACAGTAACTAAGTAATTTCTACCTTCTAAAACAAATAAATCAATTCCAACCTTCTGCCAAGGTCTTTCAGCTACTTCATGCCACTTTATAGCATCTTGAGGTCTATGATCACTGTATGACAAGCATGTATAGCATCCACTAATGAATTGTCTAATTTCTGTTGACATACCAGGCCAAAATATGAGTTCCCTTGCTCTTCTTAAACATGAATTGATACCTAGATGTCCGAGGTGAATTTTATCTTTCATTTCTTTTCTCATTGTTTTTGGAATTACAATTCTTTCTCCTCTTATTACAACACCATCTTGAATTCCCAATTCATCTCGATAATCAAAATAACTTCTTATTATCGGAGAAACATCAACTCTATCTTTTGGCCATCCTTTTGTGATCATCTGTTTTAAAGCAAGTATTTCCTCATCTTTAATTGATGCATCTTGAATTTTCTCTAAACAGGTACCTTTAATTGGTAAAGTATGGATACTGCAAACTATATCAATCTCCTTATCGTCATGTTCTGTTGTTTCTAATGGTGCTCTGGAGAGAGTATCTGAAACAGGAATTTTTGTTCCAGGCTTGTAGATTAAATCAAAATTATACCTTTGAGCTCTAAGTAACATATTTTGCAAACGTTTAGGTGCTTTATATAAAGGTTTTTTTCTTATAGCTTCTAGAGGTTTGTGGTCATTGTACACTGTTACTTTTCTTCCATATACATAATGGTGAAATTTCTCTAAGCTCCATATGACAGCTAACATCTCCTTTTCAATCTGAGCATAGTTACGCTCTGCAGCATTTAGTGTTCTACTTGCATAGGCGATTGCGCTAGAACCTTGCATTAAGACTGCACCAAGACCGAATTTGCTTGAATCACACTCTATTTCAACAGGTTTTGTAGAATCAAAGATTTTCAAAGTCGGTGCTTTTGTAAGTAGATTCTTCAATTTCTTCAGAGCTGCATCTTGTCTCGCTGTCCAATTCCATGGAACGTCATTCTTTAAAAGAGTATACAATGGCTCACTAATTGTAGCATAGTCTTTCACAAATTTCATTTGGTAATTACACACTCCCAAGAACCTTTTTAATTCTTCTTTGTTGCTTGGCTCTTTTAAATCTACAATTGCTTGAATTTTCTTAAAGTCTGGTTTCACACCATCTTTGGATATTTTATGACCCATAAAAGTGATTTCCTGACATTGTAGTTCCATTTTTTCTTTATTGAGCTTCACTTTTAGATCTTTGCACTTCTGTAAAAATATTTTTACATTTTCATCATGTTCTTTTATGTCCTTTCCAAAAATTACTACATCATCAGCAATATTGATGAGTCCAGGAAGAGCTTCAAATGATTGCTTCATCTTCAATTGAAATATTTCAGAAGCCACATTTAGGCCAAAGGGTAGACGTAGGAAGCAATACCGACCAAAATTAGTTTGAAACGTTGTGAGTAAACTCGATTCTTTGTCAAGTGTAATATGCCAATACCCATTCTGTAAATCAAATTTGCTAAATACTGTAGCACCATTTAATTCATGTAGTACTTCTTCTAAATTAGGCATAATATATCTTGGTCTTTTAAGAGCTTTATTCAGTTCAAGAGGATTCAAACACAGTCTTAACTTGCCATTTGGTTTTTCTACACACACTATGTTACTGGTCCACAGAGTTGGTTCAGTTACTTTTCGGATGACCCCTTTATTTTCAAGTCGATCCAGTTCTTCTTTTAGCTTATCTCTCAAAGCAATAGGCACTCTGTGTACTGGCATAGTAGATGGAGGTATATCATGGTCAGTCTGAAGATGAACGACACCAGGCAATTCTCCAATGCCTTCAGCAAAAACACCACTATAATCAGTTAAGTCGACAATATTCACAGATTGGAATTCTTTCTCTTGAATTGTAATCAACTTCATAGCTTGAACAGCTTTCAAACCAAGCAGTGGTTGAATATGTTCTTTGTCAACGATAATAAATTCAATATTGTATTTTTTATTGTTTTTGGGGTTGATTACATGTTCCCGATGTAGTCCTATTGGTTCAAAAGTGCTGCCGTTCCACATCTTCAAAACTTTCTTCCATGGCTCTATACCAGTTGCATACTGTTTTGGTAAGATATTAACCGTTGCTCCAGTATCAAGTTGAAAAGTTACCTCTTTTCCATTAATTATCATCACACCCTTTATATCCTTGCCTGGATCTCCTATTTTGTTCACCCATTCTTCTTCATCTGAATTCAGCTGATGTATACTATCTTCTTTCTTTATTTTGAATGATGAACACTTGATTGCAAAGTGGTTTCTTTTTTTGCATTTAGAACATGTTTTTCCCCATGCTGGACAGAGTTCTTTGGTAAATTTGTGCTTTATTCCACAATATTTACATGATTTTTCTTTCTTGCCATCTTCTTTCTTCGTTTCAAAAGATTTCTTGTTATGATGAATTTTAATTTTGTTCACAATCTCTGGACGAAATTCTTTTCTTTTAATTTGTGCATATTCTGCAGCTCTACATGTGTCAATGCATTTTTCTAATGTTAACTTTCTCTCTCTCAGGAGCAGTTCTTGCAATTGGTTATCTTTCAAACCCAAAATAATTCTATCTCGAAGTAACGAGTCAATGCAATCCGTACAGTAGCTGCATGTTTTAATTAGCACTCTTATGACAGATAAAAATTCATCAAACGTTTCGTTTTCTTGTTGCTTTCTATTATTGAACATAAAGCGTTCATACGTTTCATTAATTTCACCTACTACATATTGCTCGAACGTATCGATTATATCCGTAGTTGTTCTTGCATCTTCTGCTGTAGAAAACGAAAATCCGTTATACCTTTGCAACGCAGCGTCACCAAGAGTATGCAATAGTAAAGCAACTTGATATTTTACATCTTGTTTCTCTAAGTTGGTTAGAATAGCATAGTTTGCCCACTTTTGTTTGAACAATTTCCAGTTCGTACACAGATTATTATCGAACACCAAAGGTTCTGGCGGTTTGACTGCGATAGGCTTAGCATCGGTACTCATCGTATCAGGAGTATTTTTCTTCTCTGAGAAAAAAAATCACAGTTCACAGCTTCACAGTACTACTTTATAAATTTCCGTCTGCCACCATGTTTCGTATATTGTTGTATAATCTTAAAATACTTTAAATAAAGGATAAAGAGAATCTTAAACTCTTACACCAACATGGAATTCTATTCTTGTTTATTTCTAGCTATTCCACAACTGTTGCCACAAATCACAACCTAATACTTTACGTAACACTTAGCAGGCATCGAGGTCGTCCAGCCGTACTTAGATGACATTTTCATTCAAGGGAAAAATACTCAGGATCATAATGAAAAATTAAAACAAGTGCTAGAACGCTTAAAAAAATTCGGGATTCAGCTTAAACGGTAAAAATGTCAGTTCGCGGTGCCAGAAATTGAATTGTTAGGTTTCCGAGTAAATAAAAAGGGCATTCAGCCTAGTTTCGATAAAATTAAAGCCATTCATGAAGCCCTAGCCCAAGGGATAAAACTGAACTTCAAGCTTTTCTTGGAATGTTAAATTTCTATGGTTGTTTCCTGAAAAACCGCTCAGATGTTTTGGAGCCTTTGCACCAGTTGCTTCGAAACGACAGAGTTTGGCGTTGGACGGCCAACCATGATAGAGCGTATAGGGCCGCTAAGGAATTGCTTAAGAAAGACGTAATTTTGGCACACTTCGATGAAAGGCTTCCCGTAGTTTTAACATGTGATGCCTCCTCCTATGGAGTTGGAGCTGTCTTGAGTCACGTATTACCTAATGGCACTGAATCGCCGATAGCATATTATTCCAGAACGTTAACGAAGCCTGAGAGAAATTACAGTCAGACTGACCGCGAAGCTCTGACTATTATTTCAGCGGTAAAGAAATTTAATCAATATCTCCAGGGGCGAGAATTCAAAATCATAACTGACCATAAACCACTTTTGGGACTGTTTAATCCTGAGAAACCATTACCCCAAATGATGTCACCCCGTGTTATTAGGTGGAGTTTATTGTTATCCTCTTACGATTATAAGTTAGAGTATAGGAAGGGTAAAGACATTAGTAACGCTGATGCTCTGAGTCGCTTACCTTTGCATTCTCCGGAAGCCAACTCGCTGGAACCGGCAGACATTCTGTTGTTGGAAAATGCTCCGCTTACTCAATTGAGTGCTAGTTTGATATCGGAAGTGACAAGAAAAGATCCTGTGCTATCTAGAATTTCACTAATGGTTTTAAACGGATGGCCTTCAAAACTGACTGATGAAAATTTCAAACCTTATTTCAGACGTAGGGACGCTTTGAGTGTTCATAAAAATTGTGTCCTGTGGGGTAGCAGGGTAATTATACCTTCAGCTCTCCAAAAAAGGTACTCATCCTCCTTCATAATGGACATCCCGGCATCGTGAGAATGAAAGGTCTTGCACGCAGCTATGTGTGGTGGCCTAATATGGACAGCGCCATTGAAAATACAGTAAAAACTTGCAGTCTGTGCCAGGAGAATCAAAGAGCACCAAACAAGGCTCCCATACATCCTTGGGAGTGGACAGAAAAGCCATGGTCACGCCTTCATATAGATTTCCCTGGGCCATTTCAAGGGAAAATATTCTTCATTGTGGTGGATTCTCATTCCAAGTGGTTGGAGGTTATACTAGCTTCCTCCATGTCATCTACAGCCGCCATTGATAACCTTCGATCTATTTTCGCTACTCATGGACTTCCGGATTCAATAGCTTCTGATAATGGCCGTACATTTAAATCTGCTGAATTTCAACAATTTTTAGCAAAAAACCAGATTCGTCAAATTTTCGTAGCTCCCTATCATCCTTCATCCAATGGCCAGGCGGAAAGAATGGTGGCTACAACCAAGCAGGCTTTAAAGCACATAATTCAAGGCAATTGGAAAACCCGGCTAGCTCGATTCCTATTTTCACAGCATATTTTGCCATGCACTACTACCGGTAAATCACCTGCTGAACTCTTGATGAATAGACGGTTTGACGTCACTCTTGGATAGGTTTTACATCCTGATCTGAATAAAGAGATAATATTCAAAAAAGGAAAGCTAGCTGAGGAAAACAAAACAAAACGCCTACGTCAGTTTCAAGAGAACGATCCAGTGTACATTCGTAATTACAGTTCAGGTCCTGCGTGGATTCCTGCTAGAGTTATAGAGCCAACAGGACCAGTCTCCTATAAGACCCAAAATTTAGCAGACGGAATGATCCAAAAACGTCATGTTGATCAAGTTCGCAGCCGGTTACAAGATGCAGAAACATCAACTCAGCCTCCTGTGATTCCATCTTCGCCATCTCCGGAAGATGTTCCAGTTCAACAAGAGTCACCAACCGAACCTTCTCCTGTGTGTCCTGTGGCCGAGGAGCCGAACTTTCCTGTTCTAAGGCGTTCTGAACGCTCCCGATCCTCCCGAGCTAAAACATTTGACTGACTATATAGTTTATTCCTAGGGGGGAGGAGTGTCATGTATTAGACTTTGTTCCATGTTCCGATCGTGCCTGACCGCACGAGGTCGCTGTTTCTGTGTTGTGCAATGTGAACTCTACGTATAAACTCTATGTTAGTTGTTGTTGTTCTTCTGACGTACTAGCGTACGGTAACTTTAAGTGTTCCTGTATATAATGCTTATTTGTGTAGTTTATCGTGATTAAATGTGTGTATTAATTACGTATTCGTTATTTGTGGACCCCAACACACAAGATACAATATGTACAAAATCATATTTTTTATAGAATATTATTGTGCCGTAAAATAAAATTCAACTAACCAGGATTCTGAATAATAATAATAATAAATATATGTATATAGCAGAAAATATAACGATATGCCAGTAAAGTAAACAGAAAAACTAAATGTTTGAGTTTAGAAGAACGATTTTACATTTGTTTTCATTAGATCCCCTAAATAAAATAATAGGCCGACGCATCACCGCCATTTTTTCGCCTCCGAAGAGGACAGAATTCGCGCTTGGCGTCCTTATCGCTTCCCTAATGATTTTAAGAAATCTTGATCTGAAGCTAATCCGACCAAGATAAGAGCAGCAAGCAACAATAATATTCCTAAAACCACATTTTTTTTCAAAGTACATTCTCAAGATGTCATTTTATTCTGAGGATATCCTATGGATGAACTGGGGTAAGATGTGTTATTAGGGCGGTTTCTGTTTCTTTTACAAAATGTCGCCAAAACTCAAATACACAGTAATAGAAGGTCTGTGAGCACTTTATATTCACTTCTTGAGTGATTATAGCAGTTCATCGCTAAACAATCTTCCATATCATAGTTCACTTAGCTGAAATTATGAAATGTAATAAAACAAGTTACTCTAAAGTAACGTAAGACGATAAAAAAAAATGTTTGTGGTTTGTTTATCAGAGAAACGCGCTGCGTACACGTGGCAACCCTAAGGCAACAAAATACCTGATGCGCCAGCGCTCGTATATATATAGGAGCCTTATCTAGCCCTTGACGGGCAACTGCTGCGGCGGGGATGACGTTTCAAGATAGGCGTGGTAAAAGTGTTTGAAGGGACCGCATTTTAATCAATGAGAGTGCATTTTACATATAACATCCTTTTAATCAATGAAAACAAATGTAAGATCGTTCTTCTAAACTCAAACATTTAGTTTTTCTCTTTACCTTACTCGCATATCGTTATATTTTCTGCTATATACATATATTTATTATTATTATTATTCAGAATCCTGGTTAGTTGAATTTTATTTTACGGCACAATAATATTCTATAAAAAAATATGATTTTGTACAGATGAATGATGTTAATTTCGCTATGCCGTAACAACTCAAACCAGTGTTGGCACGGTTTAAACCAACTGTTTTTTTTTTTTTTTTTCCATAAAAAACAATTGTTTTTTTTCCTTTTCAAAAAACTTCAAAAGTTTCATTCTATTGTCCCCTTTTCAATTCAAATTTATAAATTATTCTTATGTAAATAACTTTTACCTTTAATTCAGTTTATTTCAATTGTAATTTTGCTTCAGAGAAGGTTTTAGTTATGTGTTTTATATCTGATTGGCTGGCTTTATTAAAAGCAATAATATATCGCGAGAAAAAAATCTAGAAATTGTAGAAGAAAATAGTTTATATTAATTATCTTAAAAAATTATAAATGAAAGGGTCTAAATGCAGTAAAGTAAAATAAAATGAATAATAATGGAAAGCTTTATTTTGTAAAAGATATAAAGTGAAAATTGCATAATTAAAGACATTGCTCCGATCTTTGTTTTATTCAAAACTGGACAGATTTAGAATTATCAAATAAAAAAGAAGCTGTGTTAAAATTTGTCCAGGTAGTTAAAAAAAAAAAAAAAAAAAAAAAACACTCTGATTTTAAAATTTCATGCAAAAAGTTCTCCATTCAAGGACATTTTAAGAATTATTTCGTTAAAATGTAACAACACTAGAATTAAGAAAATGACATTAAAAATTTTAATATCCAAGTATTGAAAAATATTGAAATAATTCTAATCACAAACGATCCTACATCCGATGAAGAGAGTTTTCTTAAAATAGAAAGTTTAGTTTCAATAAAAGCTATAAAACTTCTAATTTTATTTAAAATATTAAATGTAAATTCTATTTAATATGTAATTTTCAAATGGATTGCAATATTCAATTACATAATCCAAAAGCATAATTTTTTCTTAAATCTCTTTCTATAACTATTTTTCCTTGTGCTGGAATTTTTTTTAAGGTTTCCCTAATTCCTTAAATTGAGAATTATTTTGTTATCAATATATCATTAAATTGTAGGAAAAGCATGTTAGGTTTAAAATTCACTGTAAAAAAATCAAATTTTTGTCAACTCACAGTAATCCAGTTACTACCATTTACATCATTTTAATGAAAACTCAGTACTATAGTTATGAAATATTTTTAGAAGTTCTGAATATAAGATTTTAGCTATAATAAAATTTATTGCATTTTTATACAACAGTTATTTAATTCAAGGACGAAATCAACAAAAGAGTAAAAAGTAAATAAAACTTTATGAAAAAGATAAACATTAAAGCAAAATATAAGAATTCAGGTGGCAAAAGCCTGTTTTACAGAAATAAATGGTTTGATTATTTTATTTTAAACATATAAATAAATAAACGTTTTATTAACATGGCTATGTGAAAACTTTTTTAATTATATGAGATACGTAAGAGAATTTCATGTCTGAAAGTACAAACTTTGTTTCTTGTATACATTGTTACAGAAAGAAAATCACAACCCAGAAAAAAAAAAAAAAAAGCTAAAAAAATATTAACCCTGTTTATTATTAATAGTTTAAATTATGTTTAGATGAAGTAATAAGTAATATTGTAATATTAATTACTTTTTAAAGTGGCAATTTTATTTACAAATATCTATAATGTGACTGGGAAACATATGATAATAAAAATCTGGTTTCAAAAGAAAAAAAAACGGATATTTTGTTTTGTTTTTTTGAAAAAAATCCTGGTTTTTGCCAACCCTAGGTTAAACTATACATGAAATATATATTAAACTATACTTAAATTACCTCACTTTTGGGAATCTCTGTACACAAACCAGTACGTAATTTTGTTTGCACTATTTTAATAGATGAACTTAAAAGTTTCCAGGCATTCTAAAAGTATTTACGAGAATTAGACAGCGAAACGATCCGAAGTTATAAACACTTTTCAAGTTTGCTGGAAAATATTAAAAACTTAATCTGAAGTTTAAATTTTAAACAATGAAATATTAAACCATATATTTCTGCGTAATTCCACCCCCTCCCTTTCCAATAAAAAAAGAAAAATCATAAATAAAAGTAATGGTTTTAAATAATTTTAGCAATTCAAATTGTGACTGAATAACAAAGTTATCTTTTCTTCATATAAACAGAGAGAGTGGTTATAAATATAATAAAAAATAAAAATGGTTATAAATGCACAGAAAAAAAAGCAAACCGATACCACAAAAATTGTGCAATAAAATATCCCCTATTGCATTCACATCTGTTCCTAAATTAATGCATATGATTTTTTATTTCCACATTTCTAATTTTGAAACTTTATCCTCTAGAAAATAAATCGAATGTGTAAACCACGGGACGGATTACATTACAACAAACACGACTTCCCCGCTCCAGGAGCACGCCTATTTTGAAATGTCATCTCCGCCGCAGGAGTTGCCCGTCAGGGTCTAGACGCTAGTCTATTTACACTCTCGTGTCTACTCATACATTGGCTCGAACACAGAGGGCGCAGCCTCTACACAGGTGCGTGCACACCATGGGGTCAATTCTGGGTACCTACGTTGCGATAAGTCGGCGAGTTGTGACGTCACTGAAATCCGTTATCACATCGCATGTACTCCGTGGTCGCATGCAACCAAAAGAGCTATTCTTGGACCACCATTTTCGCAAGTTCGACAAGCCAGAGTGCGACATTTAGCATGTGATAGTGTTGTTACGGCTCCTCCCAACTGTCAACCATTTTCAGCGATTACGATAGTAGATATTCCGATATAACCAATGGAAAAGTTTCATCAAAAGGATGTTGTTTAGTAAACAGTAGAGTTTGAAAGTAATGGCTGCAATGAAGCAATGTATGTTGAAATGACATCAATGCAAAGATATCACGCAACAATTATATTTTAGAGAATTGTCGTCATTTTTCTTATACTATTACGAATTGTACTGAAAATATTTGTATTACCATATTTTGTATCCTGCGATGTTTTTTATTCGAATTGTTCCATTGATTATTTTTAAGGACTCCATGCAAGTTTTTTTTTCAACGAAGTATTTTTGATGCAGAAGGGATTGTCATCTTTATAAAATGTTCCAGAAAAATAATTGAATAGAGAGTTTCTGAATATAAATTCATTGTTTTGGAAGAAATGTGTTATACCAAGCTGCACTGTGATAAATATTAATCTTTAAGGAAAGGGAAAAAGCTAGTGGGACAGTCTTGTGCACAGTGCATTTTTTTATATTAGGCAATGCATTAGATTGTCCTTCTATGCAAATATTGCTTACGAAAAACCAACGAAAGTCTAATTTTGTAAGTTTAAATTTTATTTATTTTTGCTTTTAATCAATTATCATTTGTAAAATTATGATTGTATGTCTAATATATTACTCATTTTAATAGTTAAATATTAGCTTTATACACTTATATTCCATTTACCAGTATTAACATTTTGAATATATATTTTGTAATAAGTGAATTCATCTTTTTTACTTCCTTAAAAAGTAGTGTAATGAAATGCATACATTTTACTATTATATCCTGATAATATACTAATGGCATCGTGCATATACAGTCGGCTGCAAAATTATTCGAGCACTAGCAATAATCCTTGCCAAAAAAAAGTACACTTAATACAGCTTTGTTAAATAAATCCTTGTCGAGTCATGTTCTTAATCAGTCTAAGAACATGATTCGACAAGGATTTACTTAGCAAAACAGTCTTAAGTGTACTTTTTAAATATAGGAATTATTGGCTAGTGCTCGAATAATTTTACAGCCGACTGTATGTTGCTATACCATAAACATTGCTGGAAATTGTATGTTATAGTTCTTTCGGTTGATGGTAGAACAGAGGTTCACTTTCTGCTTGGCGAACTTCCGTAGCGATAAACTGCATTTCCTTGTACACATAACTTAAGAATTCTATTATGACGCAGTATGGAGAGATTTGATTAGTTCATTTGTTTTTTATTGATTTGAGTGTATTTTACGTTGCACTAGAACTACATTACAGGAAATTAGGCGCTATTTGATTGGTTCACTTGTTTTGAGTGTATTTTACGTTGCACTAGAGCTACATTACGGGAAATTAGGCGATATTTGATTGGTTCATTTGTTTTGAGCATATTTTACGTTGCACTAGAGCTACATTATGGGAAATAAGGCGATATTTGATTGGATCATTTGTTTTGAGCGTATTTTACGTTGCACTAGAGCTAGATTATGGGAAATTTTGGTTTTAACATGCGCGATAGTGATTGCCGCGGAGCCGAGTTACGTGCGTTTACAGAGCGAGGTAGGGGTGTCCAGTGATGTTTTTTTGGTTTTAACATGCGCGACAGTGACTGACGCGGAGCCGAGTTACGTGCGTTTTCAGGTTCATGCACAGCGGTGTAGGGGTGTCCAGTGATGTTTTTTTGGTTTTAACATGCGCGACAGTGACTGCTGCGCAGCCGAGTTACGTGCGTTTTCAGATTCATGCACAGCGGGGTAGGGGTGTCCAGTGATGTTTTTTTGGTTTTAACATAGGCGACAGTGATTGCCGCGGAGCCGAGTTACGTGCGTTTTCAGATTCATAGTTTTATACAGCCATGTTTCTTTGTTGGTTCATATACCTTAGGGGTATGTCCCAATTCATCCTCCGTCGTTACAGTGGCCGGATCCGTGAACTTTTAAAACAGAGAAGCTTTAAATTGCTACATTTAACTAATTATGCATGTATTTTTTTTTCAAGCACTTTTTTTAATTAATAAGCGCTAAAAATAAAATTTAAATATTAAACAGTTTACTTTCTATAATTTTTTAAAAATATATAATATTGCGAATAAAGTAAACGTTGTCTGTAGAAAATGGGGATATTTGGTTGCCGTACTCATTGCCCATAACGTAGCATTAGTTCGACGTAAAACTCACTCACACAATCACTTGTTGGTCAAGTTTATGAAAACTAGGGAATTTTCCCCTCCGCTGAAATGTAAGTGTTAATGAAAAATTCGAAACGATATGTGTCTGGAGAAATGAAAGCGTATCATTTGATAACTTGAAAATATGTTTTTTATTTTATTTGTATATTCTCATAATTTTTATACCTATGTGTTTCGATTCATTTGAATGCGGTTTTAGAATCCTCGAATGTTACGAATTAACTGAGCGCGAAGTGAAATATTTGATATGTGATTTACGTATTATGGAGTCAACAGAAATTTCAAAATGAAAAAATAAAATAAATAAATAAATAAATAAATAAAATAAATAAATAAAATTCATGTTGCATTTATTGTAAGTTTTCATGCTTTTTTAATTACTTTTAAAGTTATATTTTTATTCTGAATTTTCATTTATTTAATTACATTTATTGTGTTGTTGAAATCAATTTGCTCTTAAAACTTCGATGAGAAAACGTGTATTTTGTTAAGTATTTGTTTTTTATTAAAATATTGTAGTTAAAAAGTTAATTAACCATCGCCATTTTATGAAATTTCTTCGATAATTTTATTTAATTACGTTAAATGGTCGTCTGCATTAGCTTTTATTTCATTTCGAACGTAAACAAACGTTTTGTAAGTTAAAAAGTTAATTAACCATCGCCATTTTATGAAATTTCTTCGATAATTTCATTTATTTTCGTTAAATAGTCGTCTGCATTAATATTTATTTCATTTCGAACGTAAACAAACGTTTTTTCAGGTTGCCATAAGATAAATTGATTTCCTTGGTTCGTTGGCGCACGGATAATATCGCCAAAATGTAAACAAACGCCAGTGAACCTCTGTTTGTAACATCTGCCGTTCTTTTCCAGAATTGTACATAATAATTCAAATGCATTAACGATTCCTCACATAAACATACAAACTTGGAAAAAAATACTTAAAATCGTATTATAGTTTTTATTTATGTTTATTAACTGATTCAAATTTCTTTTACACATCTTGTAACTAGTGCAGAAAGTCAAGTGGCTTTACTCATAAGCATAACTTATCCAAATACGTGGTGGTGTGGTCAGGGGAGGGAAATCAGAAAAACAACCAATGTGCTTAAGGAAAATGATTTACTAATATTTTCGAATGATGAATTATTTACAACCTTTTCTTAAAAAAATGATTGTGTAGGGTTCTTGCCTTTAGTATTTTTCTAATATTTACCTTTCATATTTTATACTTAACAATCAAAATGTTCATTTATTACCAAAATAACATTTCATTCAAGCCCCAATCATATAGACATTTAGTATAAGTGCTGAAAACAGTTTTGGGAGGAGGAAGATATTTATAGTGGGATCCTTTGTATAAAGTGAAATTTTATGAAAGTGCCCTTCTTAAGAATTTCAACTTTATAAAGACATAACTAAATGGCCTTAATAAAATAACCCCTGACATAACATAAATAAATTCTGTGTTTAATGTATAAATTGAACTTTTCAAGTATGTGTTATCATAAACCAACAATTTTATGCATACTTATAATTTTATGATAAGTACATATGTAATACATGGTGATTCATAATTACCTCCAGAATTGAAAAAAGTTATTCTATGTTATGAATGTGAATAGTAATTGAATATCTGTAAAAAATGCAAAAAATTAAAAATAATTTTCTAATAATATTTCCAATTACCAGAAGCAGGCCTCAACAAATTTAAAAGTATTTGGCCGCCACCTAAACTTTCTAGTAATAAAAATTAAAAAGTTTGTTCTGACCATAAGTTTAAGAAAAAGTAATTTAGGATTTTGCCAATTTTAGACGCGTTGAAACAGAAATTGGTAATTTTCCATGATAGATTAACTATTTTTAGTCTAAAATTTATCGAAGTTATTCATTAATACATGCACATTAGGTTCTATGCTATAGCTTTTTCATAAAAGCTGAGCCACCTTTTAGGCGATAGGGAAATACTGACAAATTTAAGCATGACTTAGAAAAATATAGTGTAATTAGTAACATTAGATTTTGAGATACAGCTTTTTCAGAAACAAGGAAAATTGTAGTATAACAGTTGGTAGTATAACCTCTTGGCAAATATACACACAAATTTTAACAAGAGTAAGAGGGGGGGGGAATGATGTAGTTGTGTACATTAAAATTTGAGTAAAAGCTTTTCAGAAAGAAAGAAAATTATAACATAGCAGCAGCACCTATTGACCAATATTCGCATAAATTTAAACAAGAGTACTGAAAAAATGGTGTGGTTCTGCACATTAGATTTTGAGAAAGCTTTTTCAGAAACAAGGAAAATTACAGCATGGCAACACCACTTTTCAAACAACATCCACATTTTAAACACTGAGTAACAAAAATAAAGCAAGATATACATTTTATTAATACTGTATTGTTTAACAGAAGTTGAGATATAGGCTCTACCTAAATATTGGAGGATAGTATATGCAGAATAGTATCACCATGTTATTATTAGGTTTTGGGATGTAAGAAAACAATAGTGGATACTTTCGAAAGTGTAAATTAAACAAATATTCACTTACTAAAAATACAAATTAAAAATGGTATAGTTAAGTACTTTAGATTTCAAGATACAGCTTCATTTATAAATAAGGAAAATTACAACATAACAACTCCACCTTTCAGACAGCATCCTCACAAATTTAAACATTGAGTAAAAAAAAACAGAGCAAGTGATACATTTTAATACTGTAATGTTCAACAGAAGATGAGATACAGCCTCCACTTAAATGGTCAAATATGCAGAATAGTAGCACCATAGAATTAGGTTTTTGAGTGTGAGGAATCAATTGCAGATATTCTTGTATATGTAAAATTATTTGGAGGAAGGGCAAGGAGGGGCAAAATTTAAAAAAAAGAGGTTAAGCC
The DNA here is from genome assembly GCA_963930645.1 of Salticus scenicus. NCBI lineage: Eukaryota > Metazoa > Arthropoda > Arachnida > Araneae > Salticidae > Salticus > Salticus scenicus. The sequence continues at coordinate 244,029,433 of OZ005660.1, forward strand.
TTGAAATTCGGTATTACTAAAAAAAAATAAACTGGATGCATTTACCTTACTATGCAAGAACTATGAAATATGGAAAATGATTATTAATATACATTCTTCAAAAGAATTAAACAACAACAAAAAAAAAATATATATATCTAATACCATAAAACACATATGAATGGCCATTGCAAAAATTAAATTCCAATATGCAAAAAAGTGCCAATACGTGTCAAGCCATCAGTGGCAGCTCGTGCACTAAAAATTGGTGAACAGACACGCTGTATTCATTTATAGAATATAAATTTACATATAAATAAGTATTTTCAGTTAATTTTGGTTAGAACTATTCTTAATAAATATTATGATTAAAAATACTTAAATATTATTTTTGCGCTCTTCACCTATTTTTGGTTCACGAGCTGCCACTGCAATGCATCGAGAATCTTCACTTTTCATTTTAAAATGAAATTGTCCAAGCTTATCAGCACATTGAATGGGCAATGGGACCCCTATATTGAAGCTGGCAAACTAGAATTGTATTAAAACTTACATGCTTATATTCCTGTGAACTGTTTTTTTAAAGCAAGTATCCATAAGTTATTTATTTACAACAACATTACTTCAATATAATATTATGAATATTCATATATACAGTCGAACCTCATTAACGTGAATCTCAAGAAGATAAAAAACTTGTTTATATTATCAGCTGTTCATGATATCAGTAACTAATCTTCATTTTGATGGGGAATGTGGAAACAGTTCATATTAAAAGTAATTCACATTAACAGTGTTCTCGTTAAAGAGGTTCAACTGTATATCACTAGGTATCGCTACCTCACTAAGCATGAATCTCGAAATGCATAAAATTCCTCATTGCAGGATTTATTAATATGCATATATGTATGCTATGTGCACACGAAAAACCAGAATAATATTTCTACTGGTGTGCATGAATCTAAAAAATGCAAAAAAATCCTACGTTGCAGCAATCGCTAATACATATGTATGTACGCCATACGTATAGCCAAAAAAATCATCACTGAATGCATGAAATTACATTAGTCTCTGTCACACACATATAAATGTTTTATACCAAAGCACTGATCATGTGCAAAAAAAAAAAAAAAAAAAACTTAGTAACACATTCCTCACTTCCTACTTTTGAATCCTTATCAAAAGCACCAATTATCAACTTTTTATAAATACTAAATACATACAGAAAAAAGCAATTTAATAATATCAATTATAATTTGAAAAACATACAAATTCAATGTCAATTTCAAATTTATGTAATCTTTTGTTTTCAAAATATCATTACAAACATATATGACAAACATAAATACACAAAATATGTTTATTATATACATAATTATTTAGACATTAACATTAATTTACTAAAGTACCCTTAAATTTCTTATTAAATTAATTTGTATAAATAAATTACCTCTAATATATTTTACAATCACAGTTCCTTAATGCATGCATGCTTCTTAAAGTGATAGAAGAAAATTCTACTACAACACAATAAATAAATATCCAAGAAGTTTAATAAATTTCATTCAATTTCCCTTAATTACTTTAGATTTTACACACTAAAAATATCACAGTTGAAAGATATGCCTTTAAAATATTTCTATAACTTCACCATTTTGAAATCATATGCATAGCTAAGCTTCTCTTGAAACAGATGACAAAATAAATTACATAATGAAGCAGAAATTAAGAAAGCACTTCACTCAGTCTGTTAATTTCTGAAAACTAGTGCACTCACACAAACATGAAATATGCAGATGAATCGAGCACAGCACACTTAACTTAGTTGCAGCCAAAAATGCAAATTTAAAAGTAAACAAGAATTTAAAAGCAATATAGCTTTATCAAAATTATAAGCCTTATTCAACGATTATATATAAAATTGAGAGTGATAATGAAAAGTGTCATATTCGTTATATAAATGCAATTTTTTTTTCAAATAAAATAAATTATCTTTTGACAATAAAAAATGAAATCCATGAAATAAAATGGATTCTACCTTGTAATGGAATTGTATTAAAACTTACATGCTTAGATTCTTGTAAACTATTTTTTAAAAGTAAGTATCCCAAAATTACTTATTTACAACAAAATTACTTCAATATAATATTATGAAAATGGTAATACTTGCCTTTATTTAATTTGGTTCAAAACTAAAGGATATGCAAATATTTTAAAATACTCTTCTAATTCCTTTTACAGAATGAGCATGTTATTAATAATGAAAAACAAAATTTTAAAGCAAAATTGTACTTACAAAATTTACATGTCAAATTCTCCTTTCAATGTTTCAATTCCCCCTCAATGTTTTCTTCCCTTTAGATGAATGAACAATTTTATCCGAAAGAGAACTTAATATGTTACGCTAATATATTAAAACTGGCATAACACACCAATTCTCATTCAGAAATTACTAAAACTTCAGGGTCAGAATCAGCGTTTTCTTCACATCAGATAAGATCCTGGCTAAACTCACGTGTTCACTTAGAATACTTACTGATTTGCCTTTGAAGAATAAGCATATTATCAATAATAACAAAAAATTAAAACAATACTTACCAAAAATAAGCTCAATTCTTTTTATATCTAATTATATAATGGAAGATTTTAGGTGTAAAAGAAATTAGTTTTTTTATATTAGAGTTGATTCTCCGAATGCAAATTTAAGCAGCATTTGAAATATTTCATATATCAATTAAATATAGACAAGTCATTAAAGATAGGGAGAGAAAAACAGACATATTAAAACTTTCATACAATGTACATCTTTAGCAGAAAATAATATAGAAATGTTTAAATACTATCACACTTATTTTATATATTCTGAGATCTGAATAGAAAATAATATAGTGTTAATTATATATGTAAACTTTTCGGCGGTGATGCAAATATACTAACACTGCATACATTACACTGCATATAAGCACAGATTAAATAAATATTTTTAGTTATTTGTACATAATATGGAAACAGATAAGATACATCAACAACTATAAAAAAAAATAAAAAAAATAGCTTTATTACCTGGTATTTATGTTGATGATTGAACCATCAGTATAATAGAAAATTACTACTGATTCAAAATTCGTACTATGTATTTTTTTAAAAATAGATACGTCATTTTAAATAAAAAACGATAAATCTGTTGATTAGGTATATAAAATAAATTGAAAATATACGTACATACTGCATTAAAAATATATATATACATTCACACTTAACAAAATTAAATTAATTACTTACCTGAAGTTAATAGGAAATCCTTAAAATTTTGAAGGCCCACCAGCGGCCGAGCGGTTCTGCGCTCAAAGCTGGTAGATGGGAGGTGCCGGGTTCGATCCCAGGTCGCGCTCATCGACCTAGCCGTTCGGAGTTTTCCGTGGTTTCCTCCGAAACTCGCGTAAATACGGGCTAGGACCCCTTAGAAAGACCCCCACGGAGGGCATCCCCCCTAGGCCTAGGACACATCAGGAGTCAATCGGCCTTATATCCTACAACCAACCAACCTTAAAATTTTGATTCTACATAGCAAAAAGCCAACATTCAAAATACAAGAAACTTTAGAAAATAAAAAAAAAATGAGCAAACGCATGTAATGTAATGGACGATGGCTGAATTTTAGGATGCGATATCAGGTTTATCACGCTTTTTTGAACGGTGATATTCACTTGCGAATATATCGTAACTGGCGGAATAATCGGATGCGATAAAATTGGTCCTAGAATTGCTTTGCGCTTATGGGATAGGCGGATGACATCAAAATGACGTCACTAACGAACGTATCGCCATTTTATCGCATTCGGACTAGAGCCCCTAAATAAAATAATAGGCCGGCGCATCATCGCCATTTTTTTGCCTCCGAAGAGGACGGCATTCCCGCTTGGCGTCCTTATAGCTTCCCTGATGATTTTAAGAAATCTTGATCTGAAGCTAATCCGGTCAAGATAAGAGCAACAAGCAACAATAATATTCCTAAAAAACACGTTTTTTTCATATTACATTCTCAGGATGTCATTTTATTCTGAGGATATTCCATGGATGTACTGGGGTAAGATGTGTTGTTAGGGCGGTTTCTGTTTCTTTTACAAAATGTCGCCAAAACTCAAATACAGAGAATTGTGTTATTTTAATCATATTATTTATTTTACTATTGATAAATCGATTCAAGAAGACCTTTTATTACTGTGTATTTAAGCTTTGGCGACATTTTGTATAAAAAACAGAAACAACCCTAATAACACATCTTATTTCCAATACAACCACAGTATATCCTGATAACGTAATCTAAAATAAACTGAAGAAGTACTTTAAGTAATACTTTAGTAGAACTTTAAGTAATACAATATATATATATATATATATATTAGGGGGTATCGAAAAAAGCAAATTTTTTATGATGCTTTTGGGGTAGAGCGGAAAACTGCCTCTATACATAAGTAACTTCTGTTCAAAATTTCACCACCCTAGGATAATGTCTTCTGTTCTGGAAAAGGACGTGAAATTTCAAAAAGTTAGTATAATCGGAATTTTTTTTTTTTTTTTGAAAATTTTTTCAAATTTTACAGCACTTTGCGGTAGTGTGCAAAAGTTGCACGTATGTATGGTTAATTACAGTGCAAAATTTGGCGTCCCACGGACAATATGTTCTGTTCTGGCTAGGAGCCTAAAATTACCCCAAAATCGACAAATACACTGTTTTTTCATTATTTAACTAACATTTATTAAACATAAACCAGATTTGTCATACACTCGCATACTATTATATATAAGAAATAAGTATTCAAAATTAAAAGTACGAAAATGTGTGTTTTGTTAGGTCTTTAGGTTTTGTACTGTCTCTTGCACCTAAATTCAGGCATGTTCTTTCTCGATTTCAGTATGGAGCGAATAAATCCATCCCGTTTTTTATGACTACACACTTTCTTTGAGGCCTCCGTAACCAATTTTACTGTTCTTTCCACAGCTTGAGTGTGGCATGGGAACTTTGTAAAATTCTAGTCAATTGGTACTGGTTCTTTCAGCATACTTTTCAAATCTTCTGTAGTCATATCATTCAGTATTGGTGGTGGTGTTACTTCACTGGACGACCAGTCAATTAGTTCGCTGTAGTCGTTTGCTTCGAAGTTTATTTTATAATATCGAACTTTCTAATCCCAACGTGTCCAACCGTCTCACATGATTCTCGTGCTTTTATGACTCGATATGTGTTCTCTTATCAGTCAGCATAGCGAGCAGAATGTTTTCTGGAGATGCGAAGTAAGCATTCCGAGAAATCACTAGGTCGATGACGTTGCGGTTAACTTGATCCAAGTATCTGGATGACTGAATGAAATGGTAAAGATGCCGAGCTGCATCCTTAAGTGAATGATGGATTTTGATGCGGAATCAAGATGGCACATACACCCTGATAACGAACTCTACTATGGTACGTAAGTTGTCTGATGGTTCCGTGGTGGAAACATACAATCTTAATATCCGGTTGGCTGTTGAAAACCAGCGGGACATGTTAAGGGGACCTGGGTCGCGTTTAGCAAGACCTGGAGGACACATGCCTGAGCTAACGGCGAGAACAATATCCCTCAGATACTTCTGGTCCTTACTCAAAGTGAATATATCATCTGATGGCAAGGTGCAGTTAACTGGCTCAAATGTTACCACTGGAAGCCGCTCACATGCCTTCAAAGATTTTCCAAAGCAACCAGTGAAGGAATTGGGTCCGGAGGTGGGACCATCGAGGGACTCGAACAAGTGGCGGAGAGGCAATTCGTTGAAATGTAGTTGACAAACTGCCCATTGCACAGCTCTCCCGATCTTCAGTTCAAGATGACGCAGTACCCCATTGTGAATTCCAGTATTTACGACCGTTCCATCACACTCTAGAACAAGAATATGGATTAAACCTCCGGGCACTTCTGCTGTGATAAAGATGTAAATACTTTCAGCAATGGACAGACTTGATCCTGAAGCAGGTGTAACATGTCCAACGTAGCTAGATCCTGGTTGTTTCACCAAGGAATAGTGTTCCTCTACAATTGTTCTTTGGTAGTATTTATCATCCTCCTTTTATGTTGACAATGTTTTGTCACGTCGGTCCTCGAAGTAAAGAGCTGTTAATTGTTCAATGGCAATGTCCGAACTCTCACTTTTAAGCTCTTGCATGGTTTGAAACCTTTCTCTAGCAATTTTGTTATTATCAATCACTAAAGATGTATCCGATTCAGAGACTAGGCCTACGTCGTGCAGAACGCTAGAAGCTAAGCAGCCGTGGCTTGAAGCGACACCCCAAATCTTTGGCTTATAAAGGCGGTATTTGAAAGTTTCTTTCGCATTTGCGAAGAGAATGAAGTCGGTGGTGCGGGATTGTAGTCGTAGTCATCAGGGTCAGGTTCCTTATCCTCATCCATTGCCTCATCATCTTCTAATAACGTTGATGTTGATGAGGGCTCATCACCATCAGGCTGCGATGAGCAGGACGCAGTAGATTTAGAACTACGAAGGAATTCTTTTGTCTTCCTTTCAGCACGTTCTTGGAGCTTTTTGGTTTCTTGCAAATCGAGCGATCCAATGCACATTAGGCGCTTTGTTCTCTGATCAGCAAGTAATGTCTGTTCCTTAATGGGGACCTTGGATTCCTTCGGGCAATTGCAGTCTGTAAACGTGGAGCACTTACAAACTGCTATATCAAAAAGAAAGCACGATTCTTCTTTAAACTTCTCCACCCTTGCTGTAGTTGCCATGCTTTTCTCTATTCTTTTATAAACAGCCTTGATATCGATATATTTCATGTGATATGCATGAATCATATCAAGGAGCTCCCAATGATTTAGTCGCTCCCAATTTTTGAGGAGCGACAGAGGAAAACTGTCGCTCCTCAAAAATTGGGATATTTCAGGCTATCAATATTTTAATAGCTACACACATTATACAGACTTTAATAATAGAATTCAATTTATTTGTATAAAAACTAAATTTTCCTGACAGTTGTCCTTTAAGTTATTAACAGATTGTTGAAAGCAAACTCTCATTATTGCAGTTTCTTATAACTGTAAAAAAAAAAAAAAAAAAAAAAAAAAATATATATATATATATATATATATATTACTTCCTTTTTTTTTTTTTTTTTTTTTTTTTTTTTGTATAAAAATTTTTTTATTCTATAATTTTTAATACTGATTTTTTTTTTCCCGACTAAAGATTGTATGAGTAACTAGCATAGTTTATCTGGAATAATTTATTAAAATGGAATGAAGTTTTAGCTTATGATATAATGTAACTATGCGTTTAAAAATCACGATGAAAGAGAAATGTCTGTAAAGGAAGGACAATTTTATTTTCTGCCAATTTGTGAACTACTGGAAGAAATAATGTTTCCCATTATATATATATATATATTAATTTATACCTAAATAAAGCATGCTTTATTACCCATTTCAAGATCCCCCCCCCCCATAAAATGGAACTAGCTTAAACTTATGCATTTTTGATATTTGAGCACATAGTTTCAACCTAATGTAATAAAGTAAAAAAATGCTTCTCGGATATTTACCACATAATTGGTAGTGCTTTTCTATATTGATATTGTAGCAATCGTCTTTGACTTAAACAAATTTTGTGCAATGACAAATTCAGAATTAAATATAAAGCAGTAAGTATTGTGTTGTTATGAAATTAGCATGGTAATTTTGCAAATATAAAATTGAGCACAAGTTAAAGAGCATATTTTTTTTTTGTAGTTTTGTTTCCTATTTCTTTGAATCACTTACTTATTATTATATAATATAAGATTGTGCTATTGCATCAGATAATTAGAATAAATATGGCACATCATACAGCAGAAACATTCACGATTATTTTCTTGTATGAAAAAAAAAAAAAAAAAAAAAAAAAAAAAGCTAATTATATTTATTTATGGTTACATTCTTTGATTAGCTCTCATCCCTGTGGTAGAAATTATTACTTGCTCATAAAAATTAAAGGTACTCCTAAATTTCAGTAAAATATAGAAAGTGATATCTTATTGAAAGAATCTTCAACAGTCTATTAATAATACTGATATCTTTATATTTATAAGTACAAATTATGTGTAAATTAGAAAGTATGTCAATATTGTCTTGTAGAAAAAGTTTACACGAATAAGGCTTATCGCAGAAAGCATAAAAGTATTCTGTCACAGGGGCAGTCGTTGAAGCAAATCAAAATATGTGATTTTCAGATCAATAAATCACTGTCATGAAATAACTCATTAGCTTATTTCAGTTTGTTAGTAATATTAGTTTATATTGAATAAATCATAACAGAGGTTAATCCAGAACAAATTTAGTGCCGCATTTAGGCACCATCACAAAATCAACTTTCAGCAAAGAAGCACTTTCACAAAGCCAATTCTCAGCAATATAGCTGCACATTAAACTTTGTATGAGCTTCGCCGTATCAAACTTATAATAAATACCCTTAATTTAGATATTTAGTGTAGGCAATGGTAATTTTCTAACTAAATAACTTCTTATATTACACATAAGAAATAACTCATCCACATATGTATTTATTTTATAACTGTTTCGTTTTATTTTTTAAATGTATTTTTAAATTAAATAAACTGCTTTATGCAATTTGGTTAATTGTTCAAAAGCATTATTAATTTTCACAAACTTACTTGAATACTTACTTGAACTTTTCGTAAATTATTTTATAAATTGACAAATGGGGTACTAGTTTAAAAAAGGTGGTTTAAACCCTGCATAAGCTCTGACCATCTTGTGATTTAAAGCAAAGGCTATCCTGTTTAAACAATTTAAAGCTGTTTCTTCAGAGGAATGAAAAATTATTATTTTCGATGCATTATTGAAAATAACTCGCTCCTGTTGTCTAATAAAACCTTTTAATATATAGCAGTAAGCTCATATTCAAAAGCAAGATGAACATTATTAACATCATCAATATATGTACATACATGCATATATTATATGTTGTAAAACTACATACTGTTTATTTTTAGGGTTGTGGATTTTCAAGAAACTTTACAGCTTTTTCTAAATATGTAGGTTTTTTAAAATAGAACATACATTTAATAAACAAAAATATTCAAAGAAAAATATAAATAGTTAATTTATAAAGTAATTAATAAATAAAACATAAAAATTATGATTTAATGGTTTAAAACATGCATTAAGCTAGAAAACTATGATAATTTCTAATGACTGTTTTATAATGTAGAATCGATGTAAATAAGACGTCTCTGTGCGTTCTGTAGCTCTCGAAGATTTGCTACATCTCATTGATGGTAGCTCAGTCTCATTCACTTATATTAGTGAAAATGGTTTTAAGAATTACTTAGTGTTTTTTTTTTCCCTCAATAAAAAATCTTGAGGTTGGGAAGTATTCATGTCACACTAATGCTATGGTATCGGCAAATGACACCCTTAAGAGTGGTCCTCCTCAGAGGGGATGGCTTCAGTGGCGGCTTGCGGAACAAAAATAGGTGAAGAGGCACTTCACAATATTTTATACTGTATTCATTTATAGAGTATAACTTCACATTCAAATAAAATGAGTGTTTTTAGTTAATTTTTAATTAAAATTTTGCTTAACAAAAATTATGCATTAAAAATATTTAAGTATTATTTTTCAACTTCGGTTCATGAGCCGCCTATGGATGGCTTCCTTGTTTAAAGCTAAAAATTTCAGAATAATTGAATTTGGTTTTTGCATATTTTTAATAATTCATTTTGAAGCTATGGAGTAGAAAAAATTGAACGAAATGCCTTTTTGCCCTTAATAAGTTCTAAATGAAACAAACAAACAAAAAAACTGTTTTAGAAAAACAAGAAAAATTTAGCAGTTGTGAATTTTCTGAATTTGAAAAAAAAAAAAAAAATAGATAATGAGTAGTTTTTATAACAAATTTCTTCATAGAATAACATGGGTTTTGGCTGCCATTGGCGAAAAATTATACAAAGTAATTGGCATGGGACATGTAATAGACTCAGACCATGTAATAGTGCATTTCATCAAAATTCTTTTGATTCTTAATTTATTTGTTTTATTTTTAAGCATAACTTGCAAACACAAAATCCTAGTTCTGCTAGCATTGGATAATGAATCTAATTCTCTTCGCGCGTACATTCTAAAGTACGCGCGGAATCATCTGTCGCAGTGACGTCACGTGCGCCTGCTCTATTATATTAACCTTCTCTTTCTTGAGCAAGTTGCTCAAAACATATGTCTGGTAATATTTTAAATATCTAATAAAAAACTTTTGTTTTTCATACTATCCCACCAAAACGTATACTGATGGGCTCGTTCTGGCCTACAGCTGGCATCTTGCACTTGCCATCAGCTACAGGTTACCACATGTAGCTGAAGCAGTGGGCCGCTTACGGCTGCCAGCATTAAAGACAGCCTACAGTGAAAAGGCCGGTGGCTCAGAAGCGGCATAATGACAGCTGGCCGTTTGCAGGGTACCAGCATACGGCCAACATTATGTTTGCCATGTTGCGGCCACAATTTATAAGGCCGGTACCGGACCATCACTTGCAATTCGAATGCATAGATGGCGCTGCGATACACCTGCTATTGATTTGAAATTCCCTCTCATTTCGATTCGCCATTTCGTGCCAAGTCTGCGGCGTACAAGATACGAAAATGTTAAATAATCTCATAAAAAGTGAAAGAGTAAGTAATTCCTTTTTTAATTTGGTTTTGTGTTTTTTTTTTTTTTTTTTTTTTTTTTTTTTTTAATATCATTTTTAGAAGCCTTTGATTTCAGATTTATTATTAAAATATTAGGATTTCAGGAAAAGTACAGCAAATATCTCGTTGGTCCGTTTAAAATGAGTCATGATAGTCATAAATTTTCTAATTATATTTTTATTATTTGTTATTATCATTATTTTAATAGAGCTAATAAGTTTATGGATCCAACTTTATATTTGTACAACTGTTTATGGGAAAGTTATTAGGACAATTATAAATTTGTATCCTTTTTTATTTATTTATTTTCACTTTGTTCTGCATGTATAAGAAGAAAGTATTTGATACGTAAAAATTTTCGACTCCCGTTTTTTGGTTATTTTACACGTTTTGATATGTTCTGAACACGATTTGAATTCATTAAAAAATAATCTGTATCAGTAAATTTTTTAACGCTGTATTCTATAAACAATTGAATAATACAATTTAACTTAACTTGATATTTAGTTGGACTTTGACATAAATTGGTGCTAATTACATTTGAGGATCAATCCTTCAAAATATGCCACTTTCATCCAATTTTTTCCCTACTTTTTAATATGGCAGTATGAGAGAAAAATTTGCATAAATAAACATAGTGAGAATTAAATTTTAGATGTGAAATAAAATAAATAAATGTTTATGTTAATAACAGTCAGCCAATATTTTTTTTTCTTCTTTTTAATCCAGAGAGCATCACTTGAAAAAAAATAAAAATAAATAAATAATTCTTAAAAATTATCCATTCTGTATATATTTGACTAGAACCTTATATATATATATATATATATATATAAAGTATTTAAAAAAAATACTTGTAAAATAGTAAAATTGTAAACGGCATTTTAAAAATTCCCATATGTTAGAAATATAAATGGAAAAATGAAGTTTTGTCATAAGTTAATTAAAAGGAAAATAGCAAAAAGTATAATCAAAATAAGTATTAGATTTTCTATTATATCCCAAAGAAACGTCACCCAAGCATGAAAGAATTCTGCTTTTTCTGCCAAAAGTGTTTCAATACAGAAATTTGTAGCATATTTCTTATATTATTTTTGTGATTTTTTGAGCAGAAATTTTTTATGGAAATTAGTTGTGGCGAAAAAGCGGAACTCTTTCATTCCTGATCACCAGCATGATTCAAAAAGTCAAGAATCATGAAGGCGGTCCTATACTACTAAATCTGAATCAGTTTATTCATATTTCATGAATAACAAGTGCATTATTACCTTTTAAATTCCGAAATTATTATTATTAACACAAATAACACTCACAAACTAATAAAATTTTCGCCGCATAAAGATGTGAGACAAAATAAATAAAAAATAAATTCAATTAAATAAATAAAGACAAGAAGATAAAATAAAAATGTCATTTAGATTAGAATAATTTTCTGTCAAATACTATATACTTATCCCAGACGTTAATCTTTGAACTGCATTGTTATTATCATGATTATTATTATCACTATACTGCATCATAAAATTATATATCCTGTTTATATTTGTAATTTAAATGATCACTTTTGACTGTTAAACTTTAAATGCGTAAGACACACTGAGTAAACTTTAAATGTGTATGACTATAAATTTTATAAAATGTTTATCCAGTGTCTCTGTGATTCTACAATGGTTTTCAAGTAAAAGTAAATAATTGAAATTCTTTACCTTCATCCCGTATTTTTATTTTTTCAAATTGTTTTATTTCTCAACAAATAATAATAACAATTAAGGAAAATTAAGGTCTGTTTAGAAGGAAATATAAATCATTGATGTACACCCACTACTAAATAATTAAAATAATAGTCATTCTCATTAAATGTGTGTATAAAACCGATTTTTTAACATCCTGTTTCATTTTCGCTATGTAAGATTTCAAATAAGTAAGTTATGATGAAATCTGTCAGAGTCAGAGCAACTGAAAACATCTTACGTCTTTATTTAACCCTTTCACTACCAATATATTTTTTTTCTGAGAAAAATAAAATAAGTATTAAATAATTTATCTGAAGTGGTCCATTTAATAGACAGTGAATTTTTTCAACTGACATTTCTATCCACCTATTCATGGTAGTTACAGGTCTAAAAAACAAGAACAGAAAACATTCAGAAAAAAAATTTCATATTATATTTTAATTTAAGCTTGGGACATATAAGTCCCAGTGGTAGCGAAAGGGTTAATAAATTCATTTTAAAGTAAACCAAACCAACATATATCAGTGCAGTACAAATGTGTTAGTTTCGAGTTGGAATATTTCCCTTAGTCAGCAGTTATCGAAGCCAGATGGCCGCAGCGCAGATGCTTCTTCATAAGATCTTTGAAGGTTAGCAACAGCGCTTACCTCTTCAAAGAATGCCATTTGAATCTTAAATTGTAATCTGTGCTTTAAATAATAAACATGGCAGTTAATTTGTTTTTTGATTAAAAAAAGTAATCCATAACTTTAGATGAATTAGTCATTTAAATAAATTAATAAGAAAAAAAAAATGGTTTTCAATTGGTTTCCATGATCATGCATGAATGTTTAATTTAAATTTTTATGACAGCAAAAATATTTTTAAAAAGGGGGAAAAATGCGTACATATATAACTTAATTTAAAAAAAATAAAAATAATTTAAATTGAAATTAAATTAAAAAATAATAAATAAATAAAAATTTTAAAGCACATATTTATTACAGTAATAAATGCACCAAAGAACCGGTATTAATAATAAAAATCTTTGTAAAGAAACGCAATAATTAAAAAAAAAAAAAAACTGGCAACATTTGTTTCTGGTGATACATGACTCTTCATTAGGTGAACAAAGTAGGCACGAGTGCGGCAAAGTACTTTACTACACTCGTGTCCACTTTTGTTCGAATAACTAAGGGATATAGTGGTGACAGCTGTTGCTTTTTTTTTTTTTTTTTTTTTTTTTTTTCGATATTTATGGTAACTTAATATTTTATTTTTCAGAGTCAGAACTCCGTATTTTATTAGTTTTTAAATCCCTTTTAAGGGGATGACGAAATTGAAAATCGTACTTTTAAATTAGCGTCTTAGAGTTCTTAAAGTTTACATACATATGCTTTGAAATGTATCAATACCAAGCATATTAAAATTTCTGGAAAACTATTTAAATATTTAAAAAAAAAAAAAAAAATTCAAAAGGTTTTAAGTTTTTTATGCGATTAATCTTTTTTAAAAATTCTCCACTTACCCTGATTTTATTGTATTGTAATGTATCAATATATTCGAAATAAATTTGGTTTTTACTTTGTGCATTGTTTGGTGAGGGTTTTTTTTTTTTTTTTTTTTTTTTTTTGGTTAAAAATACTTTTATTTTTGACTTTTAAAAATTTGCATGAAAATTTAGCACACAAGTACAAAGTACTTTTCAAAAAGTAACTTCTCAATCAATCCACATAGTTATACCCAAATATGTTTAGAAAATTTCGATAAATTACAATGATGTAAAATCGAGTGTAAAATTCAAAAATTGTGTTGCATGGAATATTTATTTATTTATTTTATTTCAATAGTTTATGAGAAATTTTAATGTACTTAATAGTGATACATTTCAATACTTATACATGAAATCACGACATTAAGAAATAAATTTCAAAGAACGATTTTCAATATTTACCATCTCCCTAACTCTGAATTAAATATTTTTTTATTAAATGTTCTCTATATTGCATACTTAAATCAGAAAATTTTTATTTCAATATTTTATGTAGTCACTTGCAACCTTACATTTATTTATATAAAATTACTTAACACAATTAAATAAACGTTTTGAAATTTAACACTTTGAAACAAAATTTACAAAGAATATAATATTTCATAGAACAAAATGTATATTTATCTTATCAAAATCTTATATTTGCATAGAACAAAAGTAATAATAAGCTTATCATAGATTTATTTTTAATGAGAACGGATCGGCTGAATATTTCTCACGCTGTACTAGAAATCCTAAATTTATAAACATAGTCTAAGAATCAAATGCTTGTAAAAATTTTATTGAACTATAAATGCAGTGGGTAATCAATTATTATTATTTTTTTTAAAACAAATGCTGGATGAAATGGTCTTGAACTTCTGATATGCAAAGAACATTTAAAAACTCATATTTTCCACTATCGATTTAGTCAAGAGTGCAATTAAAGAAGCAACCACAAATTGGAGAAAAGCACAAATACTTTGGATCACCCTATATCATGAAAAGCTACCGATGACTTGTAACTTTAACGCGCTGCATATACTATAAGATAAAAATTTTCATCACATTGGTTAAAAGCTAGATATATTGGGCAATTTATATCGAAAGTTCATTTCAATACAGTAAAAATTAAGCAAGTTGTTGCCAAAAAATGGGGTAGATTTTAGGTATATACACATACAGGTTTGAAAATTCATAAGGGGTTTTTCACATGCCAAGCATTTAATTTGAAGATCCAATTTTTTCAACCGTGTTTCAAAATTTCTTCTTTGTGAAAAAATCCCTCTGGACTTGTAATTCTAACATACTTTTATTTATTTAGTGCAATCTGTGAGTTCATAAGGGGATTTTTACAAATATGAAATTTTGTAACATGGTTGAAAATATCTAAAATCTAGCTCGTTCTTTAACCAATAATTTGCTTAATTTTTATTCCATTGAAATAAACTTTTGTATAAGTTACCCAAGATATCTGGCTTTCGACTTACGTAATAAAGAAATTTCTATCTTTCGCGCACGCTCAGGAAAAAAAAAAAAAAAAAATGAATGTAAATACTCAAATCTTCTCGAAAATTACACATATGAATTTTATGTTTCAGAATAATGTTTCTTTAATGTTTTATCAATTTTTCTGCAAGTTTTGTAAAATTTTATGGAAATTCCTTCTTGTTATAAGCAAAAAACTTGCCAAAAATGTAATAATAATAATAATAATAAAAAAATTATATCTGCCTAAAAAATTGTGTATTTCCCATGCAAAAAACTTACAAATATTGTATATAGTAAGGGCAATAATATGTTAAAATTGCAAGTCATTTGTAGCTGTTTATGACACAGAGTGATCCAAAATGCTTGTGCTTTTCTTTAATTTATAGTTGATAACTTAATTGAACTTTGGACTAAATCGATAGTAGAAAATGTGAGTTTTAAACGTTTTTACAAATCTGCATTTCAAAATCATTTAGTCAAGCATTTTTTTTAATTTTTTTAAAATCAAAGTAAAGAAATGTTAAAAATAAATAAATAAATAAATAATAGTTTGATCACCCTCTTTTTCTACAAAACCAAATTAAATATTGGATGCATAGAAATAAGCATTAATAAAACGTAAGGTATCACAATAAATATATAAATAAATAAAATAAAATAAAATAATAGTCATAACCAAACCACTGTTGGCCCATTAACGGTCCTCTTCAATTACCGTCGCCGGAATACCGAGCCAATGCCTATGGGGAAATTTTCTTTACAAATAACTTATTAATGAATACATATTTTTAAATTCTATTTTCACATTCAGAAAATTCCCAAATGTTATATTTTTAAAAAAAGGTCCGTGAATTTAGATTTTTTAGTTTTTAATACTTTATTTTGTAATTGCAAAATTTCACAAATTTCACAAATTGAAAATTCGTATTTTGAAGCTTCAAAATAAAATATAAAAAAATAAATTAAAAAAAAAAAGTTCCGTCAATTTAACAGCTGGGAATTTTATGAATGTGAAAACAAAATTTAAAAAATTTAAAAATATGTATTAGTTAATAAGTTATTTGTAAAGAAAAATTTCCCATAGAATAACTTTAGCTTCGGCTTCCGGCGGCGGTGAGGGAAGCGGGCCCTTAATGTGAAAATATAAAGGGGCAATAAAAACAACCAGAGTAACATAATTATTTATGTTTGCCACAACTGGCCCACTGAAGGCTTCTAGCAACAATGCGAAAAAATTATGTTTGCTATCAGGTGGCCCGACACTGGCCCACTAACAATTTTAAACCTACCCAAGCAGCACCGAAACGTTCTCTGAACGTTCAAATATTGTTCTGCAAACACGTTCTAAGAACGTTCCCTTTGAACGTGTTATAGACGTCTATTTGTCCATCTTGAAGACGTACAATAGTACGGTTCAGGGAACGTTCAATGAACGTGTAGCTATCACCATCGATGTTACAGAAGCGTTCAGAGAACGTTCTATGTATACGGTCTCAGAACGTTCTAAACGTTTTTAGAACGTTTTCAAAACGTTATACACATTTTCAGAACGTTCTAGAAAACGTACTGTAAACGTTCTAAAATAGTGTAGAAACGTTCTATACACACGTTCTCACAACGTTATGTAAACAATTTTTGAACGTTCTTTGAACGCTCTAAAAATGTATTTCATGTATAATAAAATGGAAGAACTCGCAACAATTGTTTCGGGTCGAAAGAAGACACGACCCTTCGTCAGACGAACATAATAGGCACGAGTGCTGCAAATACAAGAGCTACGTTGCAGATTTTTTGCAGCAGTCGTGCCTACTTTGTTCGGTTGATGAAGGGTTGTGTCTTTTCTCGACCCGGAACAATTGCTTCGAGTTCTTAAATTTTATAGTGTCTGTTTATTTTATTTACTTATTTTTTTCTTTTTTTCCTTCCTTTCCTTTATTTATCTTTTCTTTTCTTTTTTATTTTTTGTGTAGTTTTTATTTTATCTTTTTATTATTATTATTTTTTTTTCATAAATTATTGTATTAGAATAAAATTTTACATACATGCATTGAAATATAAGATCAAGTATTTTGAATATTCTAGATAAATATTTGAATTCAAAAACAAATAAATAAATAAATTCAAGTTCTGGAATATTTTGAAAAATTTTAAGATAATATGCCCCCTGCTAACTAATTATTATTCCCCCCTAGATTTTGCATCATTATAATTTAACAATAGAATATAACCATATTTGGATATTAATTTTAATAAGTTAACGGCCCTCTTCACTTACCGTCGCCGGTAGACCGAGCCAATGTTATACTATGGGGAAACTTTCTTTACAAGTAACTTATTAACTAATACATATTTTTAAATTCTATTTTCACATTCAGAAAATTCCCAACTGTTAAACTGACGGACCTTTTTTGAGAAAAGTTTTTTTTTTTTATTTTTAGTATTTTATTTTGAAATTGCAAAATGAAAAAAATTCGCATATTGAAAATTCGTATTTTGCAGCTTCGAAAATTAAAAAAATAATTTTTTTTAAAAAAAGGCGGCAATTTAACTGCTGGGAATTTTCAGAATGTGAAAACAGAATTTAAAAATATGTATTACTTAATAAGTTATTTGTAAAGAAAAATTTCCCATTGAATAACATTAGCTTCGGCTTCCAGAGGCAGTGAGCGAAGCGGGCCCTTAATAACATTAAATTTTGACCCAAACATTAAGTTTGTCATAACATCAAGCTTTTTAAACAAATTACATCATTTGCTGCCGTGTTTAACATTTTTGTTTGATGAAGAGTCGTTGTCGTAATTAATGGTTTCAATTAAAAACTGTGGTTGCGTGTTTTTAAATTACGTTATATTCGTTTGTAAAAGGCCCTTAAGCAAAAGCCCTTAAGAGGGCCCTTAAGCAAAAAAAAATTAAAAATATTTATGTCTAAATTTTGAAACTTATTGCAAACTTTTAGCATTCAAACACAAAAGTATTTTATTAAATTTTAAATTATCAATGAAATCTCAAATTAATGCTTATGTTACATATTCTATTTTTAAACTATAATAATGCACAATCAATGGAAAACAAAAAATAAAAATTAGTTAAAAGAAGTACACAAGTGTACAAAATTTAAACAATAAACTGTTTTCTCGTTTTCTTTTTTTTTTCCACATAATTCTTAAACAAATAAACACAGAAGTATAAAATTTGGATTGTATGTTTTTTAAACTACCATAAATCGAATTTTATATAACTTTAGCATAAGTAATAATTTTTAAACCAGTAAATTTATTATCAGTAAAATCATTATCAGTAAATTTTTCTCAAAAGTAAACATTGAAAAAATGAAAAATTTCAGCAATTTTAGAAAAGAAAACTTAATGAAAAATGGTCATGAAGATGCATTACAGATAGGTTAAAAATGTACGCTCATCCATGCGTTAGATTAAAACCGTATATTTCTTCATGTAGTCACTTTTTTGTTTCTTCTTTTTTCTTCATTTTTTCGCGTGTGAATAATTTTTTATAAAATTTTACATAGAAATATGAAAATCGTATAAGGCGTTCATTATTAAATTATTTATCAACATTTTTATTATTCTGGTGATGATCACAGTTTATACAAATTAGTAATTTTTTTTTTTTTTTTTTTTTTTCAAAAATTCCGTTATTAAAATAAAAGAAAAGTGAACACAGAAAGTAAAACCAGGATTTTGTTTAATATGTGAGGGCATGTGCGTCTTCACTTGTCTATAATGCATCATTAACACATTTTTTCATTAAGTTTTCTTCGCTAAAATTGTTGAAATTTTTAATTTTTTCCAAATCTTACTTTTGAGAAAAATTAATAATTATTAGTTTTAAATTATTACTTATTCTAAAATTATGTAAAATTCGATTAATGATATGATAACGAACATGACATCCAAATTTTATGTCCATGTGTTTATTTGTTCAAAAGTTATGCATAAAAGAAGAAAATGAGAAAGCAGGTTTGTTCCTATAATTTCGAACAGCGGTGTATTTTAAATACGTTTAAAAATATAAAAAATAAATATTATTATTATTATTATTTTTTTTTATTTAAATAGATTACGTGAAATTTACTTAATATTTTCATATTTCAAATCATGCGTATGCGAAATTTATTTAAATTATTGATTTTGAGTTGATAAATTTTACGTACACATGCAGTGAAATATGACAGTATAAAATATGGTGAAACATTTTGAAAAATAAATAAATAAATAATTAAAAGTTTATTCTGTAAACAAATAAATAAATAAAAATAAAATAAATAAACTTCAAAATTTAAAACATTTAGCAATATTAAGATTCACCTTAGTAACTATTTCTTTTTTAATACTTCTCCCTGCTTTTACATTTCTACAGTGTAATGTAAAATGTAAATATACATGATCAAATCTATCTATATATTTCTTTAACGTGGATCAGTTGCAATTAATTTTTGCCGAAACGATATAGTAGTGTAATTATTGAAATACGCGAGGATAAAAAATAATATTTAAAAATGAACAATATTTAAGCATGCGGACTCAACTCAATGAACTAATAAGAAAAAATTACGAAATTTGTCTGCTTACATTATTTTATGGAAAACTGTATTTTTAAAAATTGCTTCTTCAATCTTTATAAGCGTCATTTTAAACATAGAAATACTTTAAAGATTATACAGAATATGAATAATTGTCATAAATTGACTAAAAATCATAAACATAAAAATATAGTCAAAATAAGAATTATTATTATTTTTTAAACAAAATACACCAAAATAAATAAAAAGTCATCACCAACATCGCGACAAAAATTTAAAAGGCATCATGGAAATCCTATACTGTAACTGTACAGCCTGCGAAAGTATGAAACTGGGCCTTCAACCATGAATTTTATTTTGAAACCTTTCTTTAATGATCTTGGTCTCACAATTGCACACTATTAATTTGGCACTAATAATAATTTGGCTTCTGGTAAATTAAAATTTTAATTAGATGGGGAATTCGGTATAATATTTATGAGTTTCAAATTTTAAAAGTATATAAGAAAAGAAAAGTGCGAAAAATTCGCATGGGTTTCTTTAAACTACAACGTTGAACTGTAATAATAAAATATCGAACGAAATAAATTTAGGAGTTAGCGTGAAAGATGTAAAAAATTAAAAAATTTCAAATTTAATTTTAAAATATTATATGTTTTTTTGATAAATTTTAATAAATTTTGTAAGATTTCAATGCATACGTATGAAAATTTTATAAAAAGGAAAAGTAAGTGAACGAACTTATCTGTCTGTATCTTGAAGCTGTTTGCTGTTGTAGTGTATCCGAACGAAAGATAAATTCAAATCTGAATGTAAATAGAAAATATGATGAGTAAGCAAGCAGTAGGACTTTGGATCCAACGAGCCACGCCAAGAAATACCAACTTCCTGTGCAAAAACAGAGCAGATGGCTTTTACACGCGGCGAAACTTTCTTATCGATCAAGCAATTTATTCAATAACACCCGTTTCTAATAAATATTTTTCATACTGTTCAAAACTTAACCTTTTTAAAAATTATTATACTCAGGCCATCATAAAACTTTCTTCTATATTTTCCTGCGCAGTTCGATGTCATAAATATTATTTGCTAAAATAATCTATCAAAATTATTTTCCATGGTAAATATATACGATTTTCATCTCAAACAAATACAACACTAAATATCCAAAAAAATAAATTTTATAGTATACAAAATATGTATCTTAAGAAATGTATTTTACATAATGAAAAATGTGAAAAGTCGATAAATTTGTTTTAAATTATCACAGATTTAGGGTTCATCCTTTCGCTTTAAAAGTATAGACGACTTTTCTGGCAAGAATATTGACAATTTTAATACAATAGCGAAAGCGATGAACTATACAAATTGCCCATATTTTTTTTTAAATTAACTATTACTAATATAAATGTATATATATATATATATATATATATGTAATATATCTCCTTTTTGTAGGATGATGAATTCCAGTCACTCCATATTAAGAGAGTTCACTCAAAGAAATACTCCACAATTGATGATGCAGTCGTTTATTTGAAGACAGTCATATTACACTTTATTAACAGTCACATCATTTTGAGCACGCTGTACAGATCCGTAGCCGAGTCGGGCCGAAAATCGTTCCATTAACGGCGGAACCGCGAATCAATCCCCTCCTGGGACCGTTAACTTAAACTTGTTATTGACGTGGACTATTTAATCAAAAGATTCCATGGAAAAAGACCCCGATTTTCGGGTGCTCCCGTTTTTATATGGATATTTCGGCGGGAACCCAAACTATTTTTATTAATGCTTATTGGATAATTAGGTCAGCTAAAATCCAGCCCACATTCTTTTATTGGCCGACCCGGATATCCAGGATTTCGTATTTCGCAATGCATTGCCGCTAATTTCAACTATTGCATAATTTTGATTATGAAACTTCTTCTAATCGCGATTCCCGCGCTACGACGTGCTTTGCTGAAAAACTAACTTTACTGGGGCGCTAAAAAAAAACTCTCACAAAGTTGTTCTTAAAATTCAGATTTATTCTGAGCTAATACTATTAAGATATCATTTAATATTAATTTAAATATTAATTTAGAGTCTTGCTTATTTTATCCTTTCATATCCCCCCCTCCAAGCCGACGCTCCCCCATACTTGCCTGCAAGTATGTGGGAAGTCCCTCAGAAGTAGAAGATACTCCAGGAGAAAGTTAAACTTAAAATGGAAAATTTGACAGATTATAAAACTTAACTTTTTGACTAATTTATTTAAAATGGAAAATTTTATTTAAAAAATGGAAAATTTTAATTTTTAGAAAATTTTGTCTGAATAATTTTGTTATGGAATCATTTTTAAGTAGGAGTTATGGCCTTTCCCTTTATTTATAAAAAAAATTAATTTTCTTTTTTAATTTATTTACTTGTATGTTGGACTGGTCAACGTGCTCGCCTGATACATATAATGGTATTTACAGCACTTGTTTACACACATAAGAAAAGTTTAATATAATATATGAAAACGTATGACATACTGTATGAAAAAAAAAAATTATAACATAACATGTTTACCGGCATAACATTTTTGACAAGATATCTTTCTTATGTACAAACTAGTTTGTTGAGGAAGGTCTTTAAAATGTAAAGTTCCTTTTGGCCAATAAAGTTTTTAAATGTCTTGAATAATAACGTTGATCGTTGACAATAAATAATTGTTGTAAAAAGTCTGATCTTGGTTATTGAGTCCATGCAGAATATGTATAACAATAATTATAACACTGTAATTTTAACAGTACATTGTAAAAAATGTTTTGTAAATTGTAAACAAACTTTTCTTTTCAGAAAATCTGTGTTTTTCTTTGTGTATCTTTTTAAAAATGCAAAGATATTTTAATCAAACATAAAGTATATGAAAAACAATTATATCATAGTACATTTTTAACAATTTCTAGAAACTTTATTTACATATTAACATAAATAATTTTTTCATAAATATAACATTTAACAGACACATAAAACTATTTAATAAATACAATAGTGTTTATTACACTCTAATAATACTACTACTAATATTAAGAATACCAGTACTACTAGGACTTTTCTTTTTACAAAACGATTTACATAAAACCAACTTAATTACTTTATTTAATAATTAATTGTTTTAAAATACCGCATTGGCATCATCATAGAGCTTGGTCAGCCATTGGCAAGCCAACAAAAAAAATTGTTTTTGTGGGTAACTTGACCCTTGAACTTGTGAGAAGTCAAGTCTTTCCAAAAAGGTGAGTTGGGATAAAGGTGGTAATTGGTGAATTTTTACAGAGGGCAAAAACAAATCATTTTTCCCGCACTCTCTGATCACTTTATAGTGGTGAAGATCAGAAGATCACGAGAATGATAAATAAATAAAAAAAAATACTTGGGGCATGGAGTTGATCCCTAACTAAGATTATTCATGACTTAATTTGAATTTTTGAGGGTTATTATAGTATCTTAACTTAGATGAATGAACAATTTCTGAATTTCTTTTAAAATGGGGACTGGGTTTGTCTATTTCAAAATTAACTTCAGATATTTGTTTTAAGATTGTGTAAGGGCCTGAATAAGGTGGACTTAATTTACGTGTGTTGGGGTATTGGAATTCTTCATAAATAATTTCATCACCAACTTTAAATTTAACAGGGAGAAATCGAGCATCAAATCGGATTTTGTTTTTTTTTTATGATATTGTATTGTTTTTTCTTTTGCTATTTTTCTAGCTTCATCAACTGAAGGATAGTAACTATTGTTTACTAATAATGGTTCATATGGTAATTCTCCTAATAATAAATAACTAGGTGGGAATTGAGTTACAGAGTGAGGTGTTAAGTTATATTGATTTAAAACTTCATCAATTAATTTAGTCCAGGGAATTTTATTGGAAGAAGAGTTAACCTTACATTTTAGGCGCGTAAGAATAGTCTGATTGAGGCGCTCGACTTTCCCGTTGCATTCGGGATGATGGCTATTTGTTAACAAATGTTGTGTATCATAATTTCGAAGGAATTTTTTGAAACGGGATGCCGTGAATGCTACATTCCTATCTGTTAACAATTTTTTAGGTACTTGAATTTGAAAAAGTTGTTTTAAAAAGTTTGTATAAGTTTCAGTGGTAACGCTTTTTGCTGGAAATCCCCACACATAACGGGTTGCATGGTCCACGACCAAATGCAAATATTTTTTTGTAGAATTATAGTAGTTAAACCCACCAACAGTGTCCAAAGACAAACATTCAAAAGGTTTATCTGTTGGCGGTACTTCCTGTAATGAACCAAACCGTTTTTGTCTACATTTTTTATTTATTTGACAGGTATGACAATGTTTTACAAAATTTTCAATATCTTTATTAATATTAGGCCAATAATACTGTGGTGTAATTAAATTTATCATTTTATAAATTCCTGGGTGTCCAAATTGAGTGTGGGTTTTCTGTAGGAGGCTTAATCTTAATGACATCGGGACTATTATCTTATACAAACCTTTCTTTTTAATGACAATTACATCTTCAATTTCAAGAATTTTCTTAATGTTAATACCTATGTTTTCTTTTTTCTGGTTTTCTTTAATTTCATTTAAATCTAGGAGGTGTACATGGTGTGACACATTTTCCAAAACAGGCAATCTAGATAGCATATCAGCTTCAATATTTGTTGATCCTTTTTGATATTTAATTTCATAGTCAAACATACTAAGTTTAAGGGACCAGCGGAATAATCTTCCTCTTAAATTTTTAACATTTTTTAACCAAGTGAGAGACGCATGATCCGCATGTATGACAAACTTTTGACCGTGTAAATAATGATAAAAGGTATCTAAGGCATCAATAATTGCTAAACATTCTAATTCCGTAATTGCATAATTTTTTTCATAATCTCGTAAATTTCTTGAACGATATGCCACTGGGTGTAAAGTACCATTCACATCTGCCTGTTTAACAACACATCCCACACCATGACTCGAGGCATCAACAAATAACTGACAGGGAGTTCTGGGATCATAAAGTCTTAAAATAGGTTTACTTATAAGAGCATTTTTTAATTTTTGGTAGGATTTTTCACATTTCTGGTCCCAAACATAGGGGACATTTTTCTTTAATAAATTATTTAAAGGAGCTCTTGTTTCTGCATATTTTGGAATAAATCTAGCATAAACGTTAACTGATCCCAAAACTCTCTGCAATTCCTTGACATTTTTTGGTGGTTTCAAATTTTTTATTACTTCAATGTTTGGATTATCAGGGGTAATTAGGCCATTAGTTATTTCGTATCCTAAAAAGTTAATTTTTGTTTTGACAAAATTGCATTTTGATAGTTTTAATTTTAAGTTTTCTTTAACACATATATCAAAAAGTTGTTGTAGGTGTTGGAAGTGTTCATCTTCTGACTGTGAAAATACAATTATATCATCAAAATAATTACAGGCAAAGTCTATTTTGTATTTATTTAGAATCCTTCTAATGGTTCGATTGAAGATAGCAGGGGCATTTTTAAGCCCAAAGGGAAGGTATTTCCACTCATATAATCCGAAAGTTGTAGCAAAAGCCAATTTTTAAGTATCTTTTGGGTGGATAGGAATGTGCCAATATCTACTTGCCAAGTCAAGAGTGGAAAAAATTTTTGCTTTAGCTAGTTTATCTAACAAAGTATCTATTCTGGGAAGTGGTTCAGCATCTGTTTTAGTGATCGAATTGAGTTTACGGAAGTCAATACATAATCGCGTCTTTTTGCCTTCTTCCCGTTTATACACCAAAGTTACAGGTGCGGAATAAGGCGAACAACTTTCTTTTATAATACCGGCCTGTAATAAATTTTGAACTTGGGTTTTAATTTCTTCTTCTTCCTTAGGGGAAGTTCTATATGCTCTGAGAGAAATAGGTAAATCTGAAGTTAAACGAATCATCTGTGGTTCCATATGAATTCTTCCAACATCATATTTAGATTTTGCAAAAATTTGGACATATTTTGATAATAAAGTAGGAAGTTTTCCTTCTCTAGCAGACTGAGGATTTACGTGGTTCTCAGTGGCTTGAGTGTACTTGAACTCCCTTACTCTATTGTTTGTTGGAATATTAAAATTTTTCTTTTGACTATTGGTGTTTTCACTTTCAGAAGTTATATGTAAAGTTTGTGTACATTTGGATATATTTTTTAACAATGGGAGAATGGTATTATTTTGTTTTACCAGCTTTTTAGCACAATCAATAGTCAATTGAAACAGACAACAATGTGATAAGCTAAGGAGAGCATAAGGTAAGTGATTATCTAATATAAACATTTCTATATTTTTTGTAATATTACCAATTTGTAATTTAAAGTGTAACATTTTTCTCGAATTGTCAACATCCCCTGTGTTTGAATGACGTGTAATGGTGAGACCCTTTTTGTTTGAAGTTTAAATTTATGAACAAAATGTTGAGGAATAATGCTTAAGCTGCTGCCCGTATCGAAGATTAAAGGAATGGTAGAGTACGATTCTGGATGTTTAACACCTTGATTAGTTTGCTTGTTTTTTCTTTGGATATCCTTGTATATAATGCGACCGGTCGCTGCAAACTGTCAATAGGTGTTATTTGTTCCTTCTGTTGTATTATCTACCACTGTTGACTCTTCTGTGACATGAGTTGGATTTTCTCGTTTGAAAGGGCATTCACTATGCCTATGAAAAGCATTAGGAATGTTGCGTTTTGAACAATGTTTACACGGGAAAGGAGGCAAAGTGCCTTGAAAGTAAGTGTGTGTATTTGGGTTTGAAAAATGTGGTCTAGGCCCTCTTAGATTGGGTCGAGTATTGTTTGTCCAATTTGGTCTGTTTTGATTAGGGTATCCCATATGTGGTCTCTGCACATGAGGAAACCGGTAACTCCAGGGTTGTGGTCGGGGAGCATATTGAACTGGGTTTCTATTTTCCCTGTCTTGTGGATAGGTGAACCTTTGAAATTGACCTGGCAACTTGTTTGGAAGGGGATCAGCAGATTTTTCAGATATCTGCAGTTTATTTAATTTGTGGACAAGATCCCTCCATTCGTTTAATGTTTTTGGCGCATTAGCCACAACAAGTTGTCTTAAAGTCAGTGGCAATCCGTCGGTTAATCCCTCCATGAGAAATTTGGGCTCTAAGCCTAGTGCTCGCCCTACTTGGAGTTTTTTCTGATAATACTCCATGACATTTTCACCTGCCTTAAAGCAAATGCTCGAGAAATCTGTTAAAGATGTTTCACCTCGTGTCGTGAATTCCTCTGTAAAAATTTCAACCAATTCCTCCCAATGAGGCATGTTTAAACTGTTGTTTATATACTCTGTGAGAGCTTTACCCTTCAAAAATCTTTGTATATTACGGACTCGCCAAACCTCATCTTTTCCATTCTCCTCACACCAGGCTTGAAAATACATTAGCCAGGACGTCCACATCATGCCGTTTTCAGGGCAAAAAGCAATGAGGACATTGTCCTCTGTTACAGTGGGAGATTTATTTATATTTAAAGATTTCTTTACATCATTTGCACTACTCATTGCCTTTACTAGTGTGTTTGGGGAGGGCAATTTACTCACATTAAGTAGGTTATTTTCTAAATTGGTATCCACAAGTAAATTTTCCTCTGTTCCCTTAGGGGGTGTCAATAAACATGTTGAAGTGTCACTTTCGGACATGTTTAATTGCATCCACAATTCAAAATTTTCGAAAAAAAAAAAAGTTTTTTTTTTTTTTTTTTTTGAAACAGGTATTTTATTTAATTTTGCTAATTAAATTCGGTATTTATTAATTATCACAGCTTTAACAAAGTATTCAATAAATTAAATATCACAATCATAATCAATATAAACAGTCTATTTTTTTTTTTAATCACAGTTATTATATCACCTAAATAAATCCAAATAATAAATAAACATAAAATAAACAAATAAATCAAATTTATTGACGTTCAAAATAAATATTTCTGAAAGTGCTTGGTCTAAATTCATCTAATAAATCCTACTAATAAATAAATATAAACAACATATAACAAATAAATAAATCAAATTTATTGACGTTCAGCATAAATACTTCTGGCTACTCTTTGTCTATAGTAATACATAGCACACAACAAAATTCTTATTTCTGAAAACAATGAATCAAATTTTACAACAAAAAAAAATTTAATTTTTTATATAAATATTTATGAAAATTTTATTTTTAAATCTCTTAACATAAAATATAATAACCAATTAAGAATTTATTTTATTTCTTTATCTTCTTTTATTTTATTATTATTAATTAATTAATTAATTATTATTATTATTTTTTTTAATCAAATTTCAAAAATTTTAGTTTTCTATATAAGTATTTATGAAAATCTCTAAATTTAACATATAAAATATAATACTTTTGCAAACTTAATAAAAATCTCGTATATTATTATTATTTTAAATCTATTATTAAGCTTAAAACATTTTCAATTCAAATCATAAAATATATCGCGAAAATAAACGATGTCAAACATTATCACAATTCATTTTTATTAACAAATTAAGATAAATATAAAGTCAATAAAAATCATCCTTCCTAAATATAAATGAAATGAAATCACTCACCCCTTTTGTTGATTTACACTGAGATGAAAACACAATAATAAATTATAAAAAAAAAATAAAAAACCTATTTTTATTTCCTGTGGAACAAGAGAATTTTATTCAAAACATCTGGGCTAACACATTAAAAAAAAAGCAGGTGTTTCTGGCAGGCTTGCGACACATCCCGAAGAGGCCATCTGTTTTTATATCACAGCACTTGAAACACGGCACTTAAGAGAGCAATCGAAACAGCTTGGGTCAAAACTGGCGTAAGTCACACGTTTTTCAGAACGTAATCGGAAACATTTGAAGCAAAGTGATGTAAGTTAAGTCTTTCCTTCTTTTTCCTAAAAGCACTGTCTGGCATCTTTCACACAAAACTGGTGTAAGTCACACGTTTTTCAGAACGTAATCGAAAACATTTGAAGCAAAGTGATGTAAGTTAAGTCTTTCCTTCTTTTTCCTAAAGGCACTGTCTGGCATCTTTCAGCTTGATTTAGAAAAGTCTGGTCCGTTTTTGCAAATTTCCGGATGGTTTGGAAAAAATTCCCGTTTGGTTTTGGAAAGTTCCGGTCCTAGGAGGACATATTGCAAAATATTGCAGTTCCATTCAAATAATTAAAACTAATATAAAGTGCTGACCACAACTTATTTCATGCTGACTTGTTGGCTTTCCTTTACAGGTAGACTATCCTGCCGGATCCTTGTAATATATATCCTTTTTGTAGGATGATGAATTCCAGTCACTCCATATTAAGAGAGTTCACTCAAAGAAATACTCCACAATTGATGATGCAGTCGTTTATTTGAAGACAGTGATATTACACTTTATTAACAGTCACATCATTTTGAGCCGCTGTACAGATCCGTAGCCGTGTCGGGCCGAAAATCGTTCCATTAACGGCGGAACCGCGAATCAATCCCCTCCTGGGATCGTTAACTTAAACTTGTTATTGACGTGGACTATTTAATCAAAACATTCCATGGAAAAATACCCCGATTTTCGGGTGCTCCCGTTTTTATATGGATATTTCGGCGGGAACCCAAACTATTTTTACGAATGCTTATTGGATAATTAGGTCAGCTAAAATCCAGCCCACATTCTTTTATTGGCTGACCCAGATATCCAGGATTTCGTATTTCGCAATGCATTGCCGCTAATTTCAACTATTGCATAATTTTGATTATGAAACTTCTTCTATTCGCGATTCCCGCGCTACGACGTGCTTTGCTGAAAAACTAACTTTACTGGGGCGCTAAAAAAGAACTCTCACAAAGTTGTTCTTAAAATTAAGATTTATTCTGAGCTAATACTATTAAGATATCATTTAATATTAATTTAAATATTAATTTAGAGTCTTGCTTATTTTATCCTTTCATATATATACATACATATTTAATTTTCCATGGAAAGTTAAAAACAATGCTCACTCATGTACATTTATACGAAATTTTGACCTATTATGGCATATAAAAAATTCTGAAAATAATAGTAGTACAGCGCTACCTATTGAACGATTTATTAACAAATATAATCGCCACCAGTTTAGGTCATAGTCCAAGTAAACCAAGTTTGAATAAATTACGTTCATTAGTTCGTGAGATACAGCATCCATAAAATTTTAAAATTTATTAATTTAATCATAAAAATTTGATCAACACAGGTTTTTATAATTAAAATTTTTATATATGAAATTGTGTACATTTTTCACCAAAAAATGCTGAAATACAGATATCTGAAAAACCGCAGAAAGCAATAGCAGCACCATCCGTCGGTGGATATATACGGAAACTGAAGCAGCACATTTTGTCATTATATATATGTCTCACATACAAGATTTGATAAGTATTCGTATTATAGAAGGTGAGATACAGGCTTCCCGTAAGTTGAAACGTAACAGTGCCACCTGTCATTTGATATGTACCAGTAAATCAGTAAAATTTACGTAATATCTATTTCACGTACCAAATTTAGAGCATTTATAAATCATAGAAAATGAGCTATTGCGTTCTGTTCCCTTGAATAAAATAAAATTGCAGCATACCAGTGTCTCCAGTTGTCCGATATGCACGCAAAATTATTCTGCAAAGTTTTATATGATATTAATTTTACATACCAAGTTCAGTGTATTTATAATTATTTATATCACAAAAACTGAATTATTGCCAATACGTTAACGGGGTTAAATTGCAGGAGAGCAGCGCCACCAGTTGGTCAATATATGCACCCGAATTAAATCAGCGTAGAGTTACATAATATCTGTTTCACATATTAAGTTTGGTGCATTTGTGCACCGTAGAAGCTGAGATATAATCTCCCCATAAAAGCGAGAATTTACAGAATAGAAGCGAACCCTATCTGGTGATACATTCCAGAGGCTAATGAGCACCAAAGCTGATATTTAGGTCAATATCTAATTAAATATTCTTGATATTTAGCAAATTAGTTTAAAGTCTAACTAAACATCAAGTTTGGTTAAATTCCGTCCATTGGTTTGTGAGATACAGAGTCCACAAAACTTTGATAACACACACACACACACACAAAAACAAAAAAAAAAAAAAAAAACAGACAGACTGGCATTTTGAAAGAATGCTAGAATTGTGTTCTGGACATCTCAAGAGTGTATAAACCCATGGAAAACCGGAGATCAAAAATTCCCAATTATCCAACACATTTTCTTGGTATATACAAAATAATAATAATAATAATAATAGTAAATAAATAAAATAAATTAATTTTTCGTAACTTAATTTATTAACAATTTAAGAAGCAAATAATAATGAATATCTACAAAAGTAATCTGGAGTAATGTGTTTGACAGAATTCAACAACATAAAACTTAAATAAAATAATAAATAATCATAATGATTATAATAACATATAATTAAAGTTTAAAATTTTGTATTTTTTTCTCACCGCATCTCTATTACATTTCAATGATTATTCTACATGTCAACAAAATTTGAAACTGAAAATAAGGGAAAAAAACTGAAAAAAAAAAAAAAAAAGCATTTTCTCATATTCGTTATAACCACACTGTTACAGAACGTGCTACGACGGTGATACACTTGAACGTTTTTCATAGAACTAGACTTGTACGTTTTATACATGGTACAAAGCAAACCTTTTCAGAACGTTCTAAGTAATACTATTTTTGAACGTCTAATCGAACGTTCTCTTGACACGAAACACGGTGTTTGAACGACTGTAACAGTTATTAGACGTTCACAGAACGTTCCCGTGCTACTTGGGTATAGTTGGTTGCCAACAGTAGCCCACAACCTTTTTCCAACCGATAGCTTGCTGCCAGCAATGACCCATCAGTGGCCCACTGACTTATTCCAATCGTACTGCAGGCTGCCAGCAGTGGATCGGTCGAATGTGGCCATCTGATGGCCGGCGTAACATATTCCCTTCGGCACCTTAACTTTTGCCACCAACGGGCCAGCAGCTGTTATTGTTGGCAGCCAACACTTGGCCTTGTGTTGGCCATCATCCCAGGTTTTGCTGGGATATCTAACATCACTGAAACTTAACTGTACTGTGATTAGTGTAAAAAAAGTTTAAATATGGGCTGTAAAAAATTTACTAAAATAATTGCTTTTTTTGCTTTGGAAATTTTCCTGAAAAACACAGAAATTTTTTTAGCCTCACATCACTACTCATTTTAGTTTATTCTTTTATTATGAACATCTTAATGTGGCATAAGAATGTAGAAAAAATAAATAAATAAATTGTACTTAAACATCCTACCCCCCCCCCCCCCACGGTGGGGGAGCCCCACCACCACCACCAAAAAAAAAAAAAAAAGGAAGCACAGATTTCTTACATGTACTTCTACAGTGGAATGCTGCTGTAGTGCACTTTCTTCATTTTGTTTGATTTATCTAATCTTTCTGTCTTAAATATAATATTTCTTTTATGAACTGAAATCAACAAAATTTGAGCTGTGCAGATTTTGTAGTTCTCAACTGAATATGAAAATGTGAAATGAAAGATAGTTTGTGACAAAAGATGATGAAGTCTAACAGTATTTTTTTTTTACAGTATCTGCTTTTAACGCTATATACATTAAAACAAATAATACTTTAGTCTAAAAACACATCATAACCAAAGCCATTTTCAGATGATGGGGGGGTGGGGGGGATTCAAAATTCTAGAAAATTTTTTGTTATATTACATTTTTAACACTTAACATTGTGTACTATAGTTTGTGAACCCCTTCTAAGAAATGTCTTGTTTATAACAAACAGTAAGAATTCACATTTATTTCAATTTAACAACACACACAAGGCCTGTAATAGTGCCTTGCCCTTTAAATTGAGTAATTACACAGGTCTACATGAAAAGCATACTGCAATCATAATGAAGGAAATATTTAACATACTGTAAAATAACTTTATAATGCAAACCTAAAAACACGAGGTTGTGCATTATATAGAATTTTGCATTATATGTATCATAATAAGTAAAAAATTTTGAATAAACACCATGAAATGCAAGAACGCTTTGTTTGCAGCACTAGTGCCTACTTTGTTTGCCTCACGAAGGATAATATCTTTTTTCAACCTGAAACAATTATTGCAAGTTCTTGTATCTTATGATGTTTATTCAAAGGGTTTTACGTATTACTTTTAAATGTCAGTTCTATCCCAGAGAACACAGAGAACTTGCATTCAGCTATCATCAACATTGACAACTCAAGTCACGAAACTTGCCGTGATCTTGACATCTCAAGCCTGTAAGTTTAATGCAAGTCAAGATCAAGAATCCTAGTTTACACTTGTCCCACTTGCTTTTAGACTTGATAGTTCAAACATGAATCAAGTAATATGTATTAAGCATGCACTAAGTTTGCCACAGCTCATACGAATCAAGTAATACACATCAAGTATGAATTATACTTGATGCACGAAGCATGAATTATACTTGATGCACCAAATATGAATTATACTTGCTGCATCAAGTATGAATTATACTTGATGCAGCAAACGTGAATCAAATTTTACTTGCCAAGCCTGTTCTTAACATGATACACTCGTCAGCAAAAGTATCCGAGTACTAGCAAAAATTCCTATGTAAAAAAAGTACACTTAATACTGTTTTGTTAAATAAATTCTTGTCGAATCATGTTCATAGACTGACTAAGAACAGAACTCAACAAGGATTTATTTAACAAAAGTGTATGAAGTGTAATTTTTTTACATAGGAATTTTTGCTACTGCTCGGACACTTTTATTACCGACTGTACATCAAACGCAAAGGAACTTTCTACTTATCGTAGCCGGAAGCCAGCTGCAGAGAAATAATCCTCTTCTCTACTCTACAGCATACATGAATCAAATATTTCTTATCAAACATGCATTTAATGGCATGCAATCTTCGCCGACAGCTAAATCTCACGTATCATGTTATTCTATGCAGAAATTTATTTACAGAATGACTCATAACCTAGTGTATTTATTTAAATTCCTTTTTCACTTTTGGAAAAACCACAACCGATAAATACGTTCACGTTTTCCAAAAAATTATCTTTTAAATTTCAATAACTCCTCGTACAGAAAAAAGAAGCAAAAATTGCAATTGTTTAAGTTTTCGTATTTTTAAAGTCAAAATTGAAAACTTTATGAAACTACCTTTAGAAAACATATATAAATTTAAATATTGTGAATTTTCCCAGTATGAAAATGGATAAAAAAAAAAAAAAAAAAAAAAAAAAAAAAACATAAGTTAATGAATTCTATAAATAAATTTCCCCATAGAATAATATGGGTTTTGGCTGTCGGAGAAGATAGTTATTCTACGCTCTTAACCTGATGTAGATAACTTAGTACATTATTTTTTCTGGGACGATCAATCACATTTTATGTAGATTATTGGTGAGTCATCCAAATTTAATTTTTACAAGAACAGAAAATCATTTTGTCCAGAATTTGAACTTGGGCATTTATGTTAACTCCCAACCGTCTTTCAACTAAGTTCTAGGATGATAACTCACATGGCTCATTCATATGAAAGTTAAAAATTTTCAATTTATCTGTTTTGGGAATATGAACTCAGTCTTCGAAGAAAATTATTTATTTTAACTCCATAGCTGTTTGAGGGCAATTAGATATTTCGGATAATAATTTCCACCATTCATACAATAATTTTTTGGTGTATTGAATAAATTTTTACAGGAGCGAAAAGTGAGACAGCGTTAGGACATTAACTCAGAGGATCTAGGTCTGAACTTGGCCTGATCCCTTTTTGTTGTTGTAAAACATCGACCAATATATTAAAAATTTATTGCATAAATGATCAAAATTATTTTTCTAATTACACTGCTCAGCAGGTAAATTGCCTCTGACACCATTTCAGTATATTCTTATGTAAAATGACCTCCTGGATCAGAATAGGGCGCCCATTTTGCCCTATCACCCGCAATTTCTTAGGAATGGACCCCTAATTTATCATTTTTCGGTAATTTTATAGCTATAAATTTGATATTTAGGAGGGGAGAGGATTATTTTAACCGTTAAATATCTTCTGAGGGGCTACAGAGTTGGCAAATTCTAAAACGTGTATATTTACGACAAGGGAAAAATTTGGGGGGGGGGGATTTACTACTGAAATTACGCATTACATTTCTTATATTTTTTAAATCTCTTTTTAATGTTATTTTTTAAACTTTATGTATTTTTTTCGTTTTTAGGTGTTAAACTAACTATTTTTCATTCTTCAAATCAAATTCATGATCATAAAATTATCGAACAGGGAAAGACATTGAGGGGGGAATGGTGTATTTAGAAAACTGTGGGTGACTGGGCAAAATGGAGTTATATTCGGATTCAGGAGGTCATTTTACATAAGAATCAGCAAAAATGGTATCAGATCTCGATTTTTTTTTTTTTTTTTTTTTTTTTTTTTTGCAGAGCAGTGTTATTCATTACTATCCAGTAATGACAAAAAACTTACTTTTAATATTGAATTGTATTGCCACGACACTTTATAACATGAAATACACGTCGTTCCATAGAATTAATTAAGCATTGAATTACAGAAGGAGATATTTCATACTACATTCTGTCAATTGCAGTTTTTAAGTCATTTACTCATGTATACTGCTTTCCATTTTCATATATTTTACGAGAAAAGATCTCCCAGTACTTTTTGAAATTCTGGAAGTTGATGCAATTGCACGCACAGATAAATTATCAACTGAAGCCTTATTTAATAACATTCTATCATCACGTAACGTTGTTTTCTTTGGTTTCCGACTCGCTTTCGAATATTCCATGTTACACCTGATCTCCTGACTCTATAAATACTGCTCAAGGATCTCTTTATTCTTCTCAATATTTGTACAGGATTTTGTCCTTGCGCTTTTAATTGTAAAATCTTAATAATTTCACCTTTAGAAATTTCTTTAGAACGTGGCATTTTTTATCAGAATACGCAGGAAACGTCTTTTCCGAATCACAAACAAAACAATACATTGAACTCATTGAATTGTTATGCTAAATATATAGCAGACGATATTTCAATTAAAGGAAAAAATTATTCTGCATTTACAGAAGCAGACTACAATGAAAATATTTTTTTTTGTGAGCAAAAAATGTAAAAGAAAACATGCAATGCTGTATTGTGTCTATACATTTGGGACAGCACGTTTTTATATTATTTAATGTACATTTTATAATTTTAAACCTTTGATCATTCATTGGTGTATATCAGCAAAACTGTTTTTTTTATTGGCTATCTCACGAATTTTAATTGTACGTTATTACTTTCTATGTTAATGCAAATTTTATTGCTTGTCTAAAATTTTGGGACACGGTGTACACATTACCGCTTGCTTTATTTTATTTTATTTAGACAAATTATTATAAAAATAAATCAATAATCATTTACCTTCACTTTAATGTCACCCGCACTTGCTTCGTATTTCGCGAGATGACATGACAACAACATGATAGAATCGATTTAGCAAGGCTACTATGGGCGTGTTCAGTAGAGCTCCCGATTCACGACCGGTCGATTGATTTCGAGCCAAAGCGTTCAGTGGTGTCGACCGATCCAGAGTCACATCGTTCAGTGGAATGGACCGATCTCGACTGGTCGTGGATCAGAAAGCCCAGGAAAATTTCTTGATCCATTGGGTCACGTGATGGATCAAATGCGCAATAGGATTAAAATCAGGCTCTGACTGACACTACGCAGTAAAAACCTGAACAATGAACATCACATTTATTGAAATTTTATTTTTCCGCCTGAGTGAAAATAATGCCTGGACCGGGACTCGAACCCCGGATCTTTGACTTACAAGGTCAAGGCTCTACCAATTGAGCTATCCAGGCCGACATCCCGGTCAGCATTACTCACTCAGTTTTTACTGGTCTCGTTTTTGCTTTCGTGGCAAAACTTTCACTGCAAGAGGAGATGTAGTGCTTTCTTTAGACTCTTAATATTTCGATATTATTCAGCCAGTATTTTTTAAATATTTCACTAAATGTCTGTTAATTTATGTTAAAGTAGTATACCATGAGTATAAAAATAAGACAAACAACAACGCCTAAAACACCAAATAAAAATATTAGTAGAACAGCCAGCTGTTTCAGTAGCATTTAGCATGAAGACTGTACGTTTACCGCTACCGAAACAGCGGTCTGCTCTACTATTATTTTTATCTGGTGTTTTAGGCGTTGTTGTTTGTCTTATTTTTATAATCCCACGCCAAGCACCATTAATATTTAATATACCATGAGTCTATGGAGAAATATAATAAAATTTGAATATCACTAACACGCATCATCTAATGTTGCAGATTATATAGAAAGCTCTTAATTAGTGTTTCGCCAAATAGCACTTAGGCCGAGTATCGAGTACTCGGCCGAGTACCGAATACCAAGTAGTTGTAAGAATGAATAATTGATGTACATATGAAGAATTTAGCATATCTTGAAATTAAAAAAAGGCCTTTTGAACACAAAATTAAGTTAAATGGCAAACAACATGTTTTCTTGAAATGTTTCAGAACTTTTGTCGTGTATATAATATACACAATTAGGTTAATTGTTATATTTTATACTTCCAGCTCAGTGGATTATTAAAACCATAGTAACTGATAACTATGAAAAGGAGACTGGCGCTGGATTATTAAAACCAATAAAAATTACAATGTCAGCAATGTCGAAGAGAACAAAATATGGGGAGCATACTGCTGTTTTGGTAACCTTTAGCGTACCGCTGTATGCTTCCCATATTTTGTTCTTTTCGGCTTGCTGACGTTGTAATTTTTATAATAACTTCATACTTAATTATATAGTTTTTCTCAGATGCGAATCATTCTCAGATGATTCTTAGAGAATATAAAAGTTCCTATACACTCAGGCTTAATTTAAGATGCATGAAATTTACATATGAAATAAGAACATTAAAATAAATATTTTATCATTTCAAACATGATAGACTTCATTAATCTTCAAATACTAGAAGAGTAAAAAGGATAGGTGGTTTTGTGCCATAATTTTCAAAGCAACAAATTTGATTATTAAAATATATTTGCAATAACATTTTTGTTTATACCTTTTCCATAATTATTATTTTTTAAATTAAAAATTAATATTCTTTTACAGTTTTGAAAGTGTCTTACATTTATTTGCACAAATATATAACTAAAGTTTTATCTACTATATTAATATTATATAAGGTTCAGGGTTTAACCTGGTAAAAAAAATTACTTTAACATTTTAGCGAAAATAGGCAAGCACTATTTTAGCTTTTTCGAAAGTTAATTCTTTGGATACCATTGATTTCTTTTACTTAGCTTTGTTATCCTCAGTTTTGTTTTCTATTCCTTTTGTTCATTGATGATTTTAACAAAGCATCCATATTTGTGACTTTAAAAATATGAATCAGGGAAACTAGGTTTTGATTTTATTAATAGAAAAAGAGGTATTCATATCATATGTCTAAAATGAAAAAGCAATTTAAAAATCAAGTAAAGTGTAGTGGTAGATAATCGTGAAATACTAGTGCTAAAAATGCTTCTATGAAGCAAATTCTGAATTCTAACATACTTTTAAATATTTTTGCATTTAAATTCAATCATTGAAAATTAAAAATAAATCCACATTACTATATAAATAAGGATTCCCAAAAATTTCAGTCGTTTCGTAGTTTTTGCCTGCAAATATTACAAAAAAAAAAAAAAAATCTGACTAATTATATAGAGATATTTTATACAGTTATCCAGTTTTAGCTTTTTAGCGAAATTCTGACCGACTTGTTTTAGCAAAATATGATATCTTTCAGCAAAATGCTAAAAAACTAATGGCAGTTTAAACCCTGATAAGGTTCTTTTATCTAAAATATTTTATTTTTGTCTGTTTTATAGATATAATTTGATGTACTAAGTTTTATATAAAAAAAATGCATATTACACACATACAAGATGGTTATTTTTAAATTCTTGTAACTAAAATGGATAAGCTCATATCATGAATCGTCTCTATACCCAGTTGGTGACCATCTACTTGCCCGTTTCAACTGCAGAACGCTGTTTGCAGTTTAATGACTCTATATTTTCAAATTTTTTAGTTTAGTTATTAATAAACAGCACTTATGAATGCATCTCTGTCAATAATACATATTAATAATGAAATTCTTACAACTACTTGGCATTGGCCGAATACTTAGTCCAAATTTGGCCGAGTACTGAGTACTCGGCAAATGGACGACTAGAACAAGGCAGAGTTTCCCTTTGTTTGTGGGGAAAAGCTGCGCTATGATTCGCTATAGTCCTTTATTATTTATTTGTGGGCTAAATTAAGGCTCCTATAGGTAAAACACCTAAATAAAATAATAGGCCGGCGCATCACCGCCTTTTTTTTGGCTCCGAAGAGGACAGCATTCCCGCTTGGCGTCCTTATCGCTTCCCTAATGATTTTAAGAAATCTTGATCTAAAGCTAATCTGGTCAAGATAAGCACAATAAGCAACAATATTATTCCTAAAAACACATTTTTTTTTCACAGTACATTCTCAGGATGTCATTTTATTTTGAGGATATCCTATGGATGTACGACGTGTTGTTAGGGCGGTTTCGGTTTCTTTTACAAAATGTCGCCAAAAATCAAATTCACAGTAATAGAAGGTCTTGGTCTGTAAACACTTTACATTCACTTCTTGAATGATTATAGCAGTTTATCGCTAAACAAACTTCCATACCATAGTTTACTTAGCTGAAATTATGAAATATAATAAAATAAGTTACTCTAAAGTAACGTAAGACGATAAAAAAAATGTTTGTGGTTTGTTTATCAGAGAAACGCGCTGGGTACATATGGCAACCCTAAGGCAACAAAATGCCTGATGCGCCAGCTCGTATATATAGGAGCCTTACTATTGGTTAAATTTCGTCATGACGTCGGATGACTACAGAAAGTCAAGTCGTCAATTGGCCGAATATGCTGAGTACTCGGTACAGCTCTACTCTTTATAATGGATTATCTTCTTAAATTTTTCGTACACATATTATACACATATATATATGTAGGAAAATGAAAAGAGAGAGAAGAGAAAAAAAAAGTCTACTGAAGTATAATCGAAACAGATTGTATCATCCAGGAGACAGCCGGTCGCGCTGCGAGGATGAATCAGAACTTTTTTTTTATTTTGTTGTTCTTGACTTTTCTACGTGAAAAACAAATATCTCTGTGAACATTAGTTACGAGTTACGATTTGACTATGTAAGCATTAACATACCTGCCTGTGTGGCTTGATTATTTTACGTACTAATTAATCTGAAATGAATCCTAAGTGGACACATAATAGTTTTCTGGACCTATGTGGTCAAATATTGCAAATAATCTGTAAATATTATTCTTTTTATTAAACTTTAATTAATTTAATAATTAATTTTCAATGCTCTTTCTAGACTCTCTCTACATTTGGGGGCTTGAGCCGCGATAATGAGCGAAAAAAAAGTAGTAATTAATTAATTAATTACTCATTATTCAGTAGTAATTAATTATTTTATTATTAGTGCTATTGTTTAATTGAATATCTTTGATAAATGATTGTGTATCAAAACGAAATTAAATGACTATGTGTCAAAACGAAATTAAATGACTCTGTGACTATTTGAAAACTACTTTCAGTTTGTGCCAACAGAAAATCAGTGCTGAATACAGCGTGTGGAAAAAGTATCATCTTGTGGA
Organism: Salticus scenicus; assembly: GCA_963930645.1. NCBI lineage: Eukaryota > Metazoa > Arthropoda > Arachnida > Araneae > Salticidae > Salticus > Salticus scenicus. The sequence continues at coordinate 244,070,190 of OZ005660.1, forward strand.
TTTATAAATCTGGATCCTTAAGCCGATTATTATTCGTCAAGGAACGAAACTGTGAGTACACTTTTCTAGATTTATTTAAAAATGTCTTTTCTTGGGAAAGCCCGAAAGGAAGATTTGCTATGCGTCGCTACAGAGTTGGATCTAGAAATACCAGAAAATGCTACTGTAATTAAATTGAAAAAATTAATTTTGAAACAAAAAAATTTTGATGAAGAATTCACCATAAATTTAGTAGATAGCGTGATCTCTGAAAGAATTGAAAAAAATGAACGGGAAAAATTATTACTCGAACAAGAAAGAAAGCAGAAAGAGCGCGAATTTGAGCTGGAGAAATTGAAATGATACTCAGGGAGCAAACCCGAACTCTAGAATCTTCTAGTGTTCCAAACAGAAGTAAAGAGTTAGCGAAGATAATGAAATGTTTTGATTCAACAAATCTTAATAATGATATTAGTACATATCTTGAGCGTTTTGAGCGACAAGCTTCAAGAGTAAATATAGAAAAAAAAGATTACGTAACGCATATTTTGGGATTGCTTCCCTTGGAAATAGCACATATTGTAACACGTGTACCAGTTGAATTTGAGAATGATTATGATTATATTAAAAATATGTTGTTAAAACGATTCAAGCTTACACGGAAAAATTTCGTCAGAAATTTTTATCTCATAAAAAAGAGAACAATTCAACTTGGCGAGACTTCGCCTTTGAACTTAATCATTTTTTCGAAGAATGGATTAAAGGTTTGAAAGTATGCGATTTTAATGATTTAAAAGAGCTGATAGTTTCAGATCAATTAAAGAGTTACTCCGTTAGAAATTCGGACTCATTATTTAGATGAATGGCATAAATTAAAAAATACAGAAAAATAGTCGAAAAATTAGAAGAGTATGAGAGTGCTAGATTTAACATCGGGAAACCGGAAGTAAATCTAGAATCGAAATAAAGCAAGATGTACGCACATAATGTTAAGAAAAATGTATCGAGTGACTCGAACCAGAGAAATAAACAATCGACCTTACGTGCTTACCCAAATAGTAATAATGCTACTAATGATTATTTTGTAAATAAAAAGTGTTATTTTTGTTCTAATTATGGTCACATAAGTTCTCAATGCAAATTCAAATTTAAGAAAAAACAACATAACAATGAACATAATGTTAATAATTGTATTGTAAACCAATCATATGCAAAGTTAGAAAAAATTATTAAGATTAATGATATCTCTAAGTCAGCTGTAATAGATACTGGCTCTGAAATTACATTGATTAGTGAAAGTTATTATAGAGATCTAGGATCACCACCTTTAAGATATAGTAAAATATTTATTAAAGGCATAGGTAAAGATACCGTTAAATGTAAAGGGTATTTTATAGCAGATGTAGCTGTTGATGACATTTTACTTAAAACTAATGTTTTTGTTGTAGAAGATTTACAATATTCTGCTATTATGGGAATGGACATATTATCCAATCTAAAGTTTAACTTTTCGAATGGAGAAACTGAATTCAATACTGTAAATGTAATTGATTTAGTTCAAAATAATGAAAAATATTGTAATTCTAGAGATGTTATACCCTTTTTGAAATGTATAAACCAGAGTCAGATGTGCGTAACCGTAAAAACAACAAAACCGAAAGATGTTTCATGTTTCCTCCGGTCAAAGTGACGATTCATCTTTCGACCCGAAGATTTTGAATTATTTAATGGTTGATGTAATTGATGTCTCTAGAGAAAGTATTTTAGATACTAGCCGTATATTAAATGCTAATTTCCGTGAGCAATTGATTCGCATGATTACAGGGTACACTCCACGTAAAATACAAAGTACGGATGTAAAAATGAAAATAATTTTAAATGATGAAATCCCGGTATGTCAGAGAGATAGGCGCCTCCCCATAACAGAAAAAGCTATTGTAGAGAAACAAATTCAAGAATGCTTGAACAAAAATTATAAAACCTAGTTGTTCAGATTTCGCATCGCCAATTGTATTAAGTAAGAAAAAAGATGGAAGTACTAGAATCTGTATAGATTTCCGTAGACTCAATAGGAAAGTCATTAAAGACAGGTTCCCGTTGCCAATCATTGAAGACGTAATCAATAAATTGGAAGATTCATGTGTATTTACGACACTGGACTTAAAAGATGGTTTTTTTCATGTTGACATTGAAAAAGATAGTACTAAATATACATCATTTGTAATTCACGAGGGACAATACGAGTTTTTAAAAGCACCATTTGGGTTGTGTACAAGTCCATCAGTATTCGAGATATATATTTTTCATATATTTCGAGATTTACTTAGGGATAAAACCGTAATAATTTATGTCGATGATTTGATAATACCATCAAAAAATGAAGAGGAAGGGCTGCGTAAACTTCAATTAGTATTATAAACAGCTGCTAACTACGGATTAAACTTAAGTTTCAAGATATGCCAATTTTTAAAACGCAAGATAGAATTTTTGGGATACCTGATTGAAAACGGTACTATTAAGCCTTCGCCATCAAAAACTCTGCCCGTAGAAAATTTTCTCACCCCTAAAAATATTAAACAAGTTCAAAGCTTTTTAGGTCTAACAGGATATTTTTGAAAATTTATTAAAGATTATTCCAAAATCGCGAAACCATTGAGTGATCTCCTTAGAGAAAATAACGAATTCCATTTTGGCCATGAACAAAAGAAAGCTTTTCAGGATTTGAAGAAAATACTGAGTTGTGAACCAGTGTTTCATATTTTTAAACAAGAACCTAAATTAGAATTGCACACGGATGCTAGCAGTTTCGGGTTCGGTGCACTATTATTACAATTAGGAGATGATGAGAAAATGCATCCAATCCAGTACATGAGCAAGAAAACTAATGCGCAACAGGAAAAGTACTCTACTTATGAATTAGAAATTTTAGCAGTGATTGAAGCTTTGAAAAAATTCAGAAATTATTTACTAGGAACAAAATTTAAGATATTCACAGATTGTTCGGCATTTCAGCAGACTATGTCTAAAAAAGACTTATCGCCTAAAATAGCTCGTTGAGCATTACTTTTAGAGGAATTTGAGTGTGAAATAATGCATAGACCCGCTTCACAAATGAAACATGTAGATGCTTTAAGCAGAAATGTAAATGTTGTCGACACCCAATCCTTAGATGACGAGATAACACACACACAAAAAAAAAAAAAAAAATTTCTCAAAACAATGACGAAAATATACGAGTAATAAAAGATTTAATGGAAAATGGGAAAGAAGACAATTATTTAGTCAAAAATGATGTATTGTACACGTGCAGGTATGATGCGAGTAGAGAATTGCTAGTTGTACCAGAAAATATGCAGTCAGAAATAATAAGACAAATACATCAAAAAGGACATTTTGCTTCAGCGAAGACAGAAGACATATTGAAAGGAGATTTTTACATTCCAGGTGCGAGAAAGAAAATAAAAAATGTTATAGCCAATTGCGTGAAATGTATTCTATGCAATAACAAAAGCGGAAAACCCGAAGGATATTTGAATCCTATTCCGAAGGAAAATGTACCGCTAGGCACCTATCATATTGATTTTATTGGACCGTTACCATCTACCAATAAGAAATATCAGCATATTTTCACTGTGATTGATGGATTTACAAAATTTGTTTGTCTATATCCGGTCAAAACCACGAGTGCAGAAGAAGCTTTAGATAAGCTGAAATTTCAACAAACAACCTTCAGAAACCCATCACGAATTATAACAGACAAAGGAAGTGCATTTCGATCTAAGGAATTCGAAGAATATTGCCATGCGGAAGACATCGAGCATGTTCCAATTACGACGGGAGTGCCAAGAGGAAATGGGCAAGTCGAACGTCTGCACAGGACTCTAATACCCGCCTTGTCCAAATTATCCATTGAAGATCCTACTAAATGGTACAAGAATGTCAGTACTGTACAAAGAATATTGAACAGCATGACGACAAGAAGTACAAAATTAACACCTTTTCAACTACTAACAGGAGTTAAGATGAAAAACAAAGAGTATCTGATCGTCAAAAGTCTTTTAGAAGAAGAGTGCAGAAAAAGGTTCATGGAAGACAGGGAAGAGCTAAGAGACGATGCTAAAGGACAAATCTAGAAAATTCAGGAATCATACAGAGGACCTAGTTGCCATCCAACGTACCCAATTTGAATCAGGTCTCAAACTAAGAATTAAATACTTTGGTCCCTATAAGGTGACAAAAGTTAAGGCAAATGATAGTTGGGCAAAAAGTTGGTCAGCATGAAGGACCAAATATAAAGTCAACTGCCGCAGACATGATGAAAAAATGGACAATGTTTAACTAGACAGAAAAAAACTTTTTATTGTATATATAGTGTATACATATTTTAGAATCTCTCTGTCGCTTGTTTTTTTTTTTTTCTTTTTTGTGTCTTTCAGATCCTTGGTGGATAGACTTGATGTGTCCCAGACTTGCAACTTCGAGGTCGAAGCTGTCGCAGGAAGGCCGACTCTGTAGGAAAATGAAAAGAGAGAGAAGAGAAAAAAAAAGTCAACTGAGGTATAATCGAAACAGATTGCATCATCCTGGAGACAGCCGGTCGCGCTGCGAGGATGAATCAGAACTTTTTTTTATTTTGTTGTTCTTGACTTTTCTACGTGAAAAACAAATATCTCTGTGAACATTAGTTACGAGTTACGATTTGACTATGTAAGCATTAACATACCAGCCTGTGTGGCTTGATTATTTTACGTACTAATTAATCTGAAATGAATCCTAAGTGGACTCATAATAGTTTTTTGGACCTATGTGGTCAAATACTGCAAATAATCTGTGAATATTATTCATTTATTAAACTTTAATTAATTTAATAATTAGTTTTCAGTGCTCTTTCTAGCCTCTCTCTACATACATATATCTATATATATATATATATATATACATACTTATTTAATTGGGCTTTTGCCGGCATTTTTTGCTTGACACCTGGAGGCTTCATCTGCAATTTTACTGATCAGGGTTTTTATTGTTATCCCAGGTGCCAGCCCCTTCCCTGATCTCAATTAGCAGAATCATTTGCCCGATCGATGGTACTCAGAAAATGTTCCAAGTTTTCTAGATAATTTTCAAGTTATGTAATCATATAAGGGCAATGCTATGGTTTGATTTCCCACTGTTAAATTTCCGTAGTTTAAAATGAATCCAGAATTCTCCAAGTCTCTAAAGATAAATTTCTTATTGGGGTGAGGTGAAATAAATTGAGTGGAACTTCAATGTAGAAAAAAAAAAAAAAAAAAAAAACTTCGTTGAGAAAATATAAAAAGCTAAAAAGTTGAGAACTAAAAACAGTTTTACTAGAGGCAATGCCACAAACAAGACACTTGTCTTGGATCCATCTGTAAAAAATTAAGCTCAATAATGAAAAGTATAAAGAATCTGAGAAAAAAACAAGCAGTCATATTGAATTTTTAAAAAATCACGTTTTATGCCGAAATTAATAACTATGAACACATTCTACTTCAAAAACATCATTATGAAAACTTAGTTATTTGTAATGTATGATTTTTTTTAAACATGGAAAAATAAGAAAAAAAAATCCACATAAACAGGAATTATGAGGAATATCTTAATCATAATGATATTAAACTAGTTTTAAAATACAATTCATGACAGTGGTATAAAAGTCATTGTCTCTGAATATTTTAATTGAAAATTTCATAAGATATTAAAATTTCAGATTTTTTGTAACATAGGAAAATAACTCAAAATTAGGGATGAAACGGATAGTGATTTTGCCAGCTATCGGATATCCGGAGCTCTTGTGCCTGCCGGATACTGATATCCGGACCGGATAAACGTCGGATATCCGGCATTAGTTTTGTTTTTTGTATATTTATTTTATTTATTTATTTATTTTTTTTTTAACAATAAAATATAAACAGATTTCATATACTATTCTTTTAAAACATTTTAAATATAATTTACTTAAACATATTTAATATTTTATTTATTTGTGCAATATCACCATGAAGATTAAAACTTTAAGACTAACATACTCATTCGTATACTTGCAGCTTGCCATGAAAAGTATTGTCACAAAAATATAGGTTTTGTTCAGAATTACAAGACTAAAACTTATTATTTACATATTTTTTACAGTACTAGTATTAAAAAAGTGAACTAAAATATTTTAATAATATAATCAGAGTTGAAGGGTTATTTTCATAGGAAAAGTAATATGTTGTGGCAGCCACAAAACTTTCTGTTATATCATTCTATATAACAGTATCACTTACTGTTTACATTGTACAAAGGTTTAACCATAGCTTCTCACAATAAATATTTTGCATATGAAGTTCGGAGCAATTTTAATAAACAGATGCTGAGATATAGGCCTGTGAAAAATTATAATAGCAGCTCCACCTATCGGCTTATATATACCTAAATAAGGTCGAAATTCGTTTTCATAATGGTTGTCTTACATATCAAGTTTTATGCACCTATGTCATAGAAGTTGAGACTTAGCCCATTTATGAGGTGAATTGCTGAGCACTATTGCCACCTGTTGACCGATATGCACCCAAAGTAAATCACAATAGTGTTTCAGAATGGCTGTCTCACTCACATACCAAGTTTTGTGCAATTATACACAATAGAATCTGAGGTATAGCCTTCTCGTTTTGGGGTAAATTTCCGCATAGCAGCATTACCTATTGGCCAACATGCACTCATATTCAATCAGCATAATTTCTCATAATGCCCTTCTAACATAAAGTTTCATGTAATTATGTGCAATAGAACCTAAAATATGGCCTTCCCTGAAATTGCAAAAAGTGCTGTGTAACAGTAGTACCACCTGTTGAATGATTGGCAACAAAATTCGATAGGCACATTTATGCTAATAATACACATAATAATGCACATTTATATGCACATCTGTACAAGTCGTCTTTCAAGGCACTATGACGGCTTGCAGTCACGTGGACAGCATTTTAACGCCGGTTGTGCTGCCTATTCTATCAAGCCGCCTAGATGCCATTTATCAGCAAGTCAACGTTCGCCCACATACTGCTCGACTCTCCCAATAAAGTCTTCAAGGATATGACGTACATCCATGGCCTACCAGGTCATCAGACCTCTCGCCAATAGAGCACGTCTAGGACGTGCTAGGAAGGCAACTGAAGCCATGCCGGAACACTGGTGAATTAACTGCTCAGTTGCAAAGGTTATGCATATTTTCTGAGGGGGATATAGATGACCTAATTGATTCGATGCCACGCCGTGTTTCAGTTTGTATAGCTGCCAAAGATGGCTTTACTACCTGATTTGCAACAATTTACATCCTATAACTTCTCAATAAAACGATCTTTTGTTCTAGATATTTAATCATTTGCTTATCTGTCCATACACTACACACATGTTAAGTTTCGTGATTGTAGCCCATCTCCTTCTGGGTGCATACATTTTTCTGTGACAGAGTGTATAAATTATAAAGTACTAAAATAGCTTAAAAATAATTTATGATTAGCGGGTCAATGTCATATCGCAATGTTAGTTTTTAATTTCTACTTTTATATAATACTTAATACATATATGAGTAAATCATTTTTTATACTTTAAATGCTGCACCACATTAGATTGCATCTTGTAAATTAATAAAAAAATTAATTAAACACGTCATTCATTTTTATCATACGTGACAGAATGGCCTGCAATCGATATAGCTCTCAATAACGAAAAAATTATGCCAGTGTAGTAACCTTTATTATTGTGAACAGCATAATTTTATCCTGTGAAAAGCAGGTATTACCATAGAATAATAATAAAGGAAGAAGGAGCACGCCAATACTCTTATTGCTTACAAACCCCTTCTAGTGAAATGCCAGCGAAAGCTACTTTTGCTCCTCTCAACCTTGAAGTAGGGCACCCATCCTCAGCGCTATTATCGCTGTTTGTTGTGGCAACACAACAGCTTATGTAGAAACACTTATGCTCCTTCTTCCTTTATTATTATTCTATGGGTATTACATGCATAAATAAAGTTCATATGCAGGAAAAACCAAAGATTTTACTTATAAAATTTTATAAAGAAAAAAAAAAAAAACTTACTTTAGGTGCAGAAAACGAACTCGGACATTATTTCTCTCCTGAGACTTTTTTTTTTTTTTTTTTCCTTATCACTATCATAGCCTGTTTTACAACTAGGAACGAAGCATTTATTTGAAATATCTGAATTATGCAGTTTTAAGCACTTACAACAAAATTAAATTGCTTAAAATTAAAATTTAAAATGTACTTCAGCAAAATTCTATTGAAATAACAGTATATCCGCGCCGAGATAGGGAGTAGTGACAAGTGGCGCCATCAATATTTACCAAAAATTTACATCACAGTTTCGTAGCTTTCTCCCATTGGACCTTCAACTGCCATTAATATTACTATTATACGTGATCTTAGTATCAAAGTTTCCTAGATATACTATCAAGCCTGAAGGTTCCCTTCGTGACGTCACGACCGCGGTCCTTCCGTATCGCTTACTTGCGCTTGAAACCTCCTTAAGATCTCTAAATGCTTCATTCCTTCCTCAATCCTCATAAAAACTGATTTTTTATTATTATTCCGTTAAAAAACATTATTTGACGTTTATCGTTAGTTTCAGCTAATTTATTTCAGCTAAAACAGATATATTTTTCATTTTATTTATATTTATATGTATTTACATAATTAAGCATTTTTAAAAATCAAATATTTGATGTTATAAAACTAAGTTTGTACGTGTTATTTTAATAAACGAGGAAAATACACCGAATTCCATCGGAATGATTTATTTTATAACTATTACACCAAGGAAATAACAATAAATTTTGACACACGTTCTCTAATTTTAAATTTCCAAATTTTAGCATATAAAGATTTAAAATTGAGTTAAAAAGAAATGACATTTAATATTGCTTATTTGAAAATTAATATAAATGAAAATATTTTATATATATTATCAAATATTTATTTTATTTATAATTATATTCACATATATAAGTGTATTTTAAAATCAAATATATAATGCAATAAATCAAGCTTTGTATATTTTTACATTATTTTAAAAAAGTATTATGATATATGCAGAATTCCATTAGAATCATTTAACTTCAAAGTTTTGTACAAAGAGTATTAAATTAATATTGAAAAAATAATAAATATTAGTAATTTTTAGATATACATGCATTCACTCTTTCTAAATTTAAAAACTGTGACTTATAAAAATTGAAATATGAATCTAAATTCAATCTTTAAAATTAACAAAAAATATTTTTTAATGCTCCATATTTAGCTATGTAACATATTTGAAAATGTTAAGTATGCATATTTTACAACATTTTTATACATGAATTTGAAAGGTTATTTTCTGAAATGTAGATACACCAACTCTTTAGTACATGCTTATTTGTAAATTTTGAAAACAATTTCGAGTCATAAATACAAGATGTTTGAATTAGTATTTCAAATTACTAATTTGTATTGGGCAAAATTAAAATCCTTCAGTTTACAAGTTATGTCGAATAAATTTAAAATAATGTTCGCCAAAAGATTTTTTTTTTTTCTTTTTAAGAGAGAGAGAGAGATCTCGATAACTTTTGAAATTATCGCAGATACATGGCTCAACTATTAGTTTTAAAAGTATTAATAAGTTCTTTTAAAAAACATTTATATTGAAAGTTTTCATCATTCGGCGAGATTTTCCTCCAAGGGTACAAAGATGTTACTATATGTATTAATTTTTCCTGTAAGTATTTCGGCCCACCAGCGGCCGAACGGTTCTGCGCTCAAAGCCGGTAGACATGAGGTGCTGGGTTCGATCCTAGATCGATGGCCTAGCTGTTCGGAGTTTTCCGTGGTTTTTTCAGAAATTGTGTAAATGCGGGCTAGGACGCCTTAGAAAGACCTCCACGGAGGGCCCTCCCCTCAGGTCTAGAACCCTAGTGCAGTCAATCGGCCTTAATCCCAAAACCCAAATCCTTATTAATATGAAATTTTTATGCATTTTTTTAGCATTTCATTACAATCATTTTTCATACATGAATTTTAAAGGTTATTTTCTGAAATGTAGATATAACAATTCTTTAGTGAATGCTTATTTGTAAATTTTGAAACCAATTTCGAGTTATAAATACAAGATGTTTGAATTAATATTTGAAATTAATCTGTATTATGAGCAAAATTAAAACCATTTAGTTTATAGGAAATATAGAATAAATTTGAAATAATGTTTGCCAAAAGAATAATGAATTTTTGACATGCATACAAACATTCACTACTTTTAAATTTCCAATTTTTAATGTATGAAGATCGAAATTTGAATGTTCAATTTATATTTTAAGGTCAATAAAAATTTATATTTAAAATTATCCCCTATTTGCAAAGCACAAAACCTCAAAATGTTTTACATACGTATTTTAGAAAAATTTTCATTGATGGTTTTCGAAGATTACTTTATAAAGCATAAATACATCATTTGAGTTATTATAATTATTTTGTAAACATTTAAAGTAAAAATTTGAAATGGTAAATATAAGATGTTTAAAAAATATTTCAGATTAATATGTAAGAAAATTTTGGATTATTCAACTTAAATTTACCGAAAAATAAATAAATAAATAAATAAATAAATAAATAAATATATATATATATATATATATGTATATATACATATTAAAAAAAAAAAAAAAAAAAAAAAAAAAATCTGTTTCAGATAAATTTATAATTCCTAAACAAATTCACGCAATACAAACTACTTATCAAAATTAATTTCCACAGTGAATGGAGACAACTTTCATATCAAAGAAGTACAATACTAAATTTAAAAATAAATAAATAGATAAAAATAAATAAATAAAATAATAATAATTTTATGCTGTACATTCGAGATTGTAGAAAGTGTTTCTTTCTTTTTTTCTTAAAAAAAAAAAAAAAAAAACGATAATTTTGTTTGAAATTATTGAAGATGCATGGCTCAACTATTAGTTTTAAAGGTATTAATAAGTTCTCTTAAAAAATGTCCTATAAGTATTTCAACCCACCAGCAGCCGAGGGGTTCTGCGATCAAAGCTAGTAGACGTGAGGTGCCGAGTTCAATCCCAGGTCGCAGTCGTCGGCCTAGCCGTTCGGAGTTTTCCGTAGTTTTCTCCGAAATTGCGTAAATAAGGGAAATGAACCCTTAGAAAGACCCCCATGGAGGGCATTCTGCTCAGGTCTAGGACCCTAGTGCAGTCCCCGCAACTCAACCCAACCTATAAGTATTTCTTTTAATTTCACGACGCTTTATTAAAAGTAATGGTAATTGTGCTGTGTGTAATTTATACAAAATTTTCTCCTATACTGCCATAATAATTATCATAAAACTTTACGGTATCTTCACCTGTTGGCGAATTTTTCCAAAAATTGAAATACATTTAAGTTAAGAATCAACTTAAATTTTTATGAAATTCTGTTCATTAGTTCCTGAGATACAGATACTACAAAATTTTGTCACACACACACAGAGATTAATATTTTCTAAAAATGATCAAATCGTGTTTGTACCTTTCCAAAACGCGTAAATCCATCGGAAACCAGAAATAGAAAACCTTTTCTACTGAATTCAGAAGAAATAAAAAAAATAAAAATAAAAATGAAACAAAAATTTGAAAATTCCCAATTACTCTATTAATTTTCAAACGACTGTACATTCATTATTTTTAAACTTTCAAACTTTTATTGCATAAGTAGATTACAACTTAAATGGCGAATATTTTTTCTTTTCTTTCTTTCCTTCCCCCCCCCTTTTTTTTTTTTTTTAGCAAGGAATTTTATATTTGGAAAAGCAGACTTATTGAAAGTATAACTGAAAAAAAATTTATGTATGTATCTTAGACACTCATTACCTTCTTCTATATTCAACAGAAAAAAAAAAAAAAAATGCTGGTTACGTAAAAATTTTCTACTTCCGGTTTCCCATAGATTTAAACATATGAGAGATCCTTAACATGATTTCACATTTTTTTCAAAATGTCTGTTAGTTTGTTTGCCTCTCTGTGTGTGTGAGAGACAAACATTTTGTGGTAGCTCTAGCTGAAGAACTAATGCAGAGTATTTCATTTAACTTTATAGGTAGTTCTACTTTGACGTAAATTTGTGCCTGTCAACTTTTAATAAAAATCTTTTAACAAGTGGCGTAGCCATTCCGTTTTACATAATTTTTAATGTTCCCGTATAGGACAAAATTTCGTGTAAATGAGAATAATTTCTAATGAATTATTGTAAAAATAAGAAAGAATTATTCATAACAGTAACAGCCAATCAGGATAAGAGTCAACCTTTCATGGGTGTGTAAATTTTCAATAGGGATATCTTTTAAAAGAACTCGTCAATACCTTTAAAATGAATGGTTGAGCAACGATTTGTGATAATTAAAAACAAAGTTGTGTTCTTTTTTAATTTTTAATTTTAATTTGGAGAAAGTGTCCTCTGTAGGGGGTCATTTTATGGAGTTCTAGCCCTATATTTAAGCAAGTTTCAGGGAAATACAGGGAGAACTCTGAAAGGATAGACTAACATGTGTCACCTGGGATCGAACTTGCCACCTAATGTTTTTCAGAGCAGAACCTTTCGACCACTGGTGGAAGACTTTCGTAATTTTTTAAGAATTTTTACATAATTTCTATCATTTCTAAAGAAATGTTTAATATTTTTAGAAATATTACAAAAATTTAAAAGAAATGAATTCACGCTTTTTTAAATCACTGTTTGACACTTATTTTAAAATCGATTATTTAAAGTTACTAATTTTTACAGTCTGAACATGATATGGAAGCTCTTCTTGCTACATATCCTGCAATGAATACTAATACTTTCATATTCGAAATTGATACATCAATATTTTCAGAATTCGTAAGTGCTTCTAAAAATACAGGTGAGATTTCAGGAACATTATTTTCGTTTTCTTGGCACGATACTAAGAAAATTTTTAAATTAAATGATCCAAATTTTGCTAACTGCAGATTTAATAGACTTTGAACCTTTAATTTTCTTTCGGATTCTAAGGTTTTAAAATCCAAAATGTAAATGAAAATTAACTCAATCGATATATATTAAATGATGGAATCTAAAAATTCATTCACGAAAAAGGCAATGAAAAAATAAAAATTTAAATGTATGGGAAGTGAGGACAAACATTGTTGCTACACCTACACGCATTATAAAGTAGTAAAACATAGTAAATGGATGCGATGGACATTAGTTTCTCACAGATAAGGAACCCGGGTTGTGACGTCACACGCTGTCCGAAGTGATACCTTCAGGTTTGATAGTAGATCTAGGAAGCTTTGTTAGTATACATTCATTCTCTAACATAGAACGAAAGATGTACGCTTGAGCAGTGTGTTCTAAATTTTTTTCTAAAAAAGTATATCTAAATACAAGACAAGAGTGAAAAAAAATATGCATTCATGCACTGACCAAGGCGAAAAGCCATATTTATGTAAAATATGTTCTAAACGATTCTCCAACAAAAGTAATCTACATAAACATTTACGCATTCACTCCGAAGAAAAGCCATATGTGTGTGAAATATGTTCTAAAAAATTCTCTCGGAAAGGTTATCTAAATACACATTTACGCATTCACACAGAACAAAAGCTATATGCCTGTGAAATATGTTCTAAAAAATTCTTTCAGAAATGCAATTTAAATACACATTCACGCATTCACACAGAAGAAAAACCATATGTGTGTGAAATATGTTCTAAAAAATTCTCTAATAAATGTAATCTCAATACACACTTACGCATTCACACAAAAGAAAAGCCATATATATGTGAAATATGTTCTAAAAAATTCTCTCGGAAAGATTATCTAAATACACATTTACGCATGCACACAGAAGAAAAGCCATATGCATGTGAAATATGTTCTAAAGAATTCTTACAGAAATGCACTTTATATACACATTTACGCATTCACACAGGAGAGAAGCCTTATGTGTGTGAAATATGTTCTAAAAAATTCTCTGACAAGAGAACTCTAAATACACATTTGCGTATTCACACAAAAGAAAAGCCATATATGTGTGAAATATGTTCTAAAGTATTCTCTGATAAAAGTAATTTAAATAAACATTTACGCATTCACACTAGAAATGCCATATGTGTGTGATATATGTGCTAAGGAATTCTCCTACAAGAGTGTTTTTAATACACATTCACGCATTCACACAAAAGAGCAGCTGTAAGTATATGAAATTTGTTCAAAAGAGTTCTCTGACAAGAGTAAACCAAATACACATTTGCGCATTCTCACCAGATGAAAAGTTATATGTGTGTGAAATGTGTTCTAAAACGTTTTCAGTAATGAGCGCTATGAATGCACCTTTACGTATTTACACGAAAGAAAACCCGTATGTCTAAAATCTGTTCTATATGTATTTTCTAGAAATGGACACATTCACACAAGCGAAAATCCTTGTGCGTGTGAAATAAGTTAAAAAAACACCTAAGAAGTGTGCTTTGTATGTGCATTAACGAATTCACACAGGGAAAAAAACATATGTGTGCATATGTTATAAAAGGCAGTGGCGGCTCGTGCACCGAAAATTGGTAAAGAGGCACACTGTATTTTATGCTGTATTTATTTATGGAATATAAATTTACATTTAGATAAGTATTTTTAGTTAATTTAAGATAAGACCATTCTTAATAAAAATTATGATTAAAAATACTTAAATATTATTTTTTAGCTCTTCACCTTTTTTCGGTTCACGAGCCGCCAGTGATAAAAGATTCTCACAAATGGGAGAATTTAATTGGTATTCATGCATCTATGGAGGTGAAATGTCATATGGTTGAAATTTGCTCTAGAAGGTTTTATTTCAAAGGTAATTTGAATACACATTTACGCATTCAAACGAGAAAAATAATAAGAATGTGAAATATGCCATAAAATGTTTTTTGTAAGGGAGGCAGAGGCTTAATAAACGTTTACGAATTCACATATGTGTGTGAAATCCGTTCTAAATGTTTCTCATAAAGTAGTTATAAATATATGTACGCATTGAGACAAGAGAAAGGCCATACGTTTGTGAAATATGTTTTAAAGGATTCTCTCAAAAAATAATCTAAATAGACATTCACGAGCTCACACAGGTGAAAAGTCAGATGAGTGTGAAATTTATTCTCAATTTTTTTTAAGACATCTAAATACACATGTATGCATTCACACAGAAGAAAAACCGTATGTATATCATTAAAATATGTTCTAAAGGATTCTATGAGAAAATAGGTCTAAATAGGCATTCACACACACTCACACCTAAAAACCACATATGTGTAAGATTTATTCTAGAGAATTTTCTTTTGTCGGAATCAGATTACACATTGACACAGTTGAAAAGCCGTATGTTCGTGAAATATGTTCTTCAAAGTTTTCCGTAAGCGAGACTCTGAATAAACATGTACGAACTCAAACAAGAAGAAAGCAAATTGTGTTCTGGAGGTTTATCTCGATCAAACGGAAAATCTAAATAGATATCTACGTATTCATGCAAGAAAAAGCTACATGTGCGTAAAATTTGCTCTGTTGGTTTTCTCAAAAAATTATCTCAATAACCACTTACGTATTCACGCACAGAAAAATGCCATGTGTATGGAATGTACTTGAAAGATATAGCTGGTATTCTCTACGGGGAACAGATGAAGTAACTGATTTTGTAACCACAACATGGCGGCCACATTTAAAATATTTCATTTCTTTATATTTTTTATAAGAATAATTTTTATAATGGATGTATTTGAAAACGCTTTTTAACAATAATTCATGCTTTGACGCCCATGCTGTACATAATTTGTGATAATGTAGAATTAAATAGTATTCTTATTACTTTCACTTTCACTTACAGAATATATAAATTTAAAATACATATAAAGACGCAAAATATTTCTTATTTTAGATAAGATTATTTTTACTCATTTCTTATTTCTGTCTTTATCTCACACACATATATATTTTTATGCTGTAAATAAATAAGAAAATTTCCCATATCTGAGTTATTAATCTAAAAGTAATGAAACTCGAAATACTAATTTTTTTAAATATCAGGCAGGACTTGACTGTTTATCTCTGTATAACACATAGAAGGAAGAAAAAGATCTATTTGTATATGTTTAAAAATGTAATGTTGCTTTGGAATATGATTAAATTTAGTGAATATATAAAAGAATTTTAGAAAGTATTTTGTTAACATCTCAACACACAAAATGATATGAGTTACTATTTTTTTTTTTTTAAATTATTCATTATTGCCATTGTATAGTTGGTTGGTTGGTTGTAGGATTTAAGGCCGATTGACTCCTGATGTGTCCTAGGCCTAGGGGGGGAATGCCCTCCGTGGGGGTCTTTCTAAGACCATTGTATAGGTTTCTGCTTCTACGTGTGTGAGAGAGGGAGTGAGGAAGATTAACACTCATTCCTGTATTTTAAGATTTTAACTAAATTTTAGAAATATATGTTCAGAACAAATATATATTTTTGACCTTCAAAATAAACAAAAAAAAATACTTGTCAATTGAGTTATTCTAGTGGTAAAATACTAGGAGGTTATGTCAAAGGACCCAGGTTTTATAACTGACCTGGATATATTTTACTGCTATCAAACCCAGTTTGACTTTTTTATTAAAACTATGTTATTTACATTCTGTCAAAGTGATAACTATATTGAAGCCTTTCATTATCCAATGAATAAATAAATGTTTCTACAAGGCATAGCCAGCGGGGGCCCACATTTCAAGAAAGTCCTCCAGTTGGTCTATCGACAGATTCACCAAATTAGTTTTTTTTTTCTTTTCCCAGCCGGATTTATTTATGTGTTATTCTTTGAAATGCGTTACATTTCAAAATGGAAAAAAAAAATCTATAGCCGGAGGACGAATATCTTTCATTTTTACTCTAAAGTTCAATTAAAAGAACTCCAGTTGGCTTACTAACAAAAACCCGATTAATTTATATACAGTGAAACCTCTCAAGTTGGACACCCCTCTAAGTTGGACGCTTTTTCTCGGAACGGAATGTATCCATTAACATTATGTCTAACCCCTATAAGTTGGACACTTTTTCTTGGAAACGTAGGTGTCCAACTTAGAGAGGTTTTACTGTATATATATATTTGGCATAGAATTCTGATGAACATTTATAAAGGAAAATAAATCAAATGTAGTAGTCGGCCTAGTTAGAATTTGAAAAACTCTACTGATAGGCCGATTGGAGTCTCAAAACTCTGGAGTTTGAAATCAAATGTGTTTAGTCGTCCTATATTTTATTCTACTTTTTCTAATAACACTGCTCTGCAAGATTTTTTTTTTTTTTTTTTTTTTTTTTTAAATCTGATACCATTCTTGCTGATTCTTATATAAAATGAACCCTGAATCCCAATAAAGACTCCCATTTTGCCCAGTCACCCACCGTTTTCTAGATACACCACCCCCTCCCTCAATTTCTTTCCCTTTTTATGGCCATGAATTTAATTTGAAGAATGAAAAAGAATTAAATTAACACCAAAAAGCAAAAAATATATAAAGTTTAACAAATAACATTAATAACAGATTAAAAATGTATAAGACATGTAATGCATAATTTCAGTGGCAAATAGGGATGTGAGCGGGGAAAAAACCGGGTTTAAACCAGGCAATAAACCCGGTTTATTAGGAAGGGAATTTTAAAAGTTTCCAAAACAAGGGAATTTTGAAAATTTTCAAAAGTTGTGAATTTAGTTTTTTTTTTTTTTTACCAATATTAGAGATGTTCTACGTCATTCCAAAACGTTATCTTACATTTAGTTGGTTTTTATGATCTTTCGATTATAAAATAGTGCTTTTAACGTCTACAAAAATAAAAATTACTAGTATAAAATTTCAATAATTAACGGACTTATTTTTTGTTATTGCCGTGTATTTACATCTTAGTTCTGACTGTATAGTGTATACACACTGAGTTCAAAGTAACACTTCTTTTTTATGGCAGTCGAAGCTCATCATATTTTAGTTGTATATATATCTATGAATGTAAATCTTTAATATTTACATTAAAGATTAATGTATTTTAAGATTTTAACTAAATTTTAGAAATATATGTTCAGAACAAATATATATTTTTGACCTTCAAATAAAAACAAAAAAAAAATACTTGTCAATTGAGTTATTCTAGTGGTAAAATACTAGGAGGTTATGTCAAAGGACCCAGGTTTCATAACTGACCTGGATATATTTTACTGCTATCAAACCCAGTTTGACTTTTTTATTAAAACTATGTTATTTACATTCTGTCAAAGTGATAACTATATTGAAGCCTTTCATTATCCAATGAATAAATAAATGTTTCTACAAGGCATAGCCAGCGGGGGCCCACATTTGAAGAAAGTCCTCCAGTTGCTCTATCGACAGATTCACCAAATTAGTTTTTTTTTTTTCTTTTCCCAGCCGGATTTATTTATGTGTTATTCTTTGAAATGCGTTACATTTCAAAATGGAAAAAGAAAATCTATAGCCGGAGGACGAATATCTTTCATTTTTACTCTAAAGTTCAATTAAAAGAACTCCAGTTGGCTTACTAACAAAAACCCGATTAATTTATATACAGTGAAACCTCTCAAGTTGGACGCTTTTTCTCGGAACGGAATGTATCCATTAACATTATGTCTAACCCCTATAAGTTGGACACTTTTTCTTGGAAACGTAGGTGTCCAACTTAGAGAGGTTTTACTGTATATATATATTTGGCATAGAATTCTGATGAACATTTATAAATGAAAATAAATCAAATGTAGTAGTCGGCCTAGTTAGAATTTGAAAAACTCTACTGATAGGCTGATTGGAGTCTCGAAACTCTGGAGTTTGAAATCAAATGTGTTTAGTCGTCCTATATTTTATTCTACTTTTTCTGATAACACTGCTCTGCAAGAATTTTTTTTTTTTTTTTTTTTTTGGAAGATCTGATACCATTCTTGCTGATTCTTATGTGAAATGAACCCTGAATCCCAATAAAGACTCCCATTTTGCACAGTCACCCACCGTTTTCTAGATACACCACCCCCTCCCTCAATTTCTTTCCCTTTTTATGGCCATGAATTTAATTTGAAGAATGAAAAAGAATTAAATTAACACCTAAAAGCAAAAAATATATAAAGTTTAACAAATAACATTAATAACAGATTAAAAATGTATAAGACATGTAATGCATAATTTCAGTGGCAAATAGGGATGTGAGCGGGGGAAAAACCGGGTTTAAACCAGGGAATAAATCCGGTTTATTGGGAAGGGAATTTTAAAATTTTCCAAAACAAGGGAATTTTGAAAATTTTCAAAAGTTGTGAATTTAGTTTTTTTTTTTTTTTTTTACAAATATCAGAGATGTTCTACGTCATTCCAAAACGTTATCTTACATTTAGTTGGTTTTTATGATCTTTCGATTGTAAAATAGTGCTTTTAACGTCTACAAAAATAAAAATTACTTGTATAAAATTTCATTAATTAACGGACTTATTTTTTGTTATTGCCGTGTATTTACATCTTAGTTCTGACTGTATAGTGTATACACACTGAGTTCAAAGTAACACTTCTTTTTTATGGCAGTCGAAGCTTATCATATTTTAGTTGTATATATATCTATGAATGTAAATCTTTAATATTTTATTTCAAAAATAAAACAAAAATATTCCGAAATAACCTGTGTTCACTAAAATGATCAATAATATTACACTGAAAAATATTATTTCAATTAAAATTTCAACAATATTAATATGGAATAAGTAAATACATGAATAACATCCAAATTGTTAATTATTAGCTACTGAAAATTTTATGTATTAATCCAATGTATTCAAAAATTATTGCTGGAATTTTTAATAACCGAAGAACTTATGTTCGATTTTGTTCCTCGAGCTCTTTAAATAATTATAACAAAATTTCATCAAATTATGTGAAATTTTGTTAAATCAATAAAACAAAATTTCGTAATTTTTAAAGAATTTTTATCATAATTTAATTTTATTATATTATTTTTTATAACGTATTTTTTTATGGTATTCATTAATAAAAAAAAGGGGGGGAGGAAAAGTTCTAAAAGTTATTTAAACAGGCAGACAAAACTTCATAATTTATTATTTTTAATAACGTAAATGTTTAATCTTTTTTTATTATTTTTTTAAATAATCACATAATTTTCGATATCACTTTCATTTAATCAAGTAGAATAAAAATTATATTGAAATAAGTTATTTGTGCACTTAAAAGAATAAAATTAAATCTAAACATTCAGTATTAGTTTCTTCCCATCAAATATTCCAATATTCCCAAAATTCCCGGTTTAAACCCGAAAATTACCATGTTTATTCCCCTGAATCAAAATTCCCTGGTTTTATACGTCTCTAGCTGGAAATATCCCCCAAAATTTTTTCCGAGCTGCAAATGTCGATGATTTAGAATTTTTCAACTCTGTAGCCCCTCAGAAGATATTTAACGGTTAAAATAATCCTCCCCCTCCTGAAAATCAAATTTATAGCGAGAAAATCATCGAAAAGTGATAAGAATAGGGGACCATTCCTAAAAAATGGTGGTTGATAAGGAAAAATGGGCGTCATATTTGGATTTAGGAGGTCATTTTACATAAGAATATACTGAAATGGTGTCAGAGGCAACTTTCATGTCGATGTATTATTTTGGTTCACGGACGAAAATCGTTTTACTTTCGGATATAAAGGTCCATAGAAGTACTTTAGTTGACTTATTAAGAGGCCCAATTCTTCCAGTTGGCCTAAGAAATAAAGGCCATCAAAACTACAACTAAGGCGACTGGAAAACTATTTAACTGTAAAGCTAAATAATCCTCTCTATGCCAATTGAATTTTTTCACATGGATTTTATTCTTGGTGAAAGTTTTCAAACTATAAATCGATTGACAAGGATAAATCGCTTTTTAAATTTGGCTCCAAAGCTCAATAAAAGCAATCCAATCGATTTTCTGACAAATAAACCGATTGATTATTTTCAAATTGTTCTTTAATTCTGATGACATTCTTTCAACTTTGAAATGGCCGACTGGAAAAAGATTTGGTCTTTAAACAAATCTTTTTTCAATTTCGAATTCAAAATGCTCAATAAAATTAAAAACACTCCAGACGGCTTATTTGCGTATAGTTCGACTACTTCTTCGCATTTGGCGTTTATCCATACAAATTTTTTTGAAAATGAAAATAGATGAAATTTTTAAAAGATATTCGAAACCACGGCAAACATCCATGCTTAAATTGAGATTCAAATCTATTATCTATAATGCTACAGATTATGTATTTAGCTATTAGGAGATTTCCTTTATATATTGGACTCGAAATGTTGATAAAAAAAAAAAAAAAAAAGTCAACTTGTTTGTTGATAATATGTCTCATTATTTTCCTACTGGCTTTTAATTCTGTTGAAATTTTTGGAGCTGCAACCAGACCTGCAAGTTCATTCTGTACTTACCAGATTGGGACCTATGATTAAAAGTTAATTCCAAACTATTACGAACATCCATACCTGAAGCGGAACACGAGCTTGGTACTTAAATGGAAATTAATACGACGAATTTTAAGAACATTTTAGAGCCATTGTTTAATACTTAGAATTGGCTCACAAAAAAAGGATGATTATAACCAACTACAATTTCTAATGACCAAATGATACATATGAAAGCTCATCAAAATTCATAAAACTGTTTGTGAAATGCCAGCTGAAATTAAAATAACGTCCTAACTACTTACAGTTTTTCCAATTTTCACCAAAAGTTGCTAAACTCATTTGTGCACCGGACCTGTCTTAAATTTCGTTGTTTTCTCTTTAGTTTTGGAAGAAGAATAATCATAAGATTTTCCGCACACTCATACACACTTACGTACAGACACACAAAAAATTTTTTTTTAGACTTAAGAGACCATCAAACATGTAAGTCATGAAAACTTGATATAAAAATTATTGATTAAATGCAATGTTTCCATTACCTAAAGATTGAACTATTAAACTTAAGAATTAAGGCAGGTCTGGCATACAAATAAAGATGACTTTTTGAATTTTTGGTGGAAATTTCAAGTGGGTCCATAAATCCGTATTTCGAAAATGGCTCTAATGATTATCTTCAAAATTGGAAAATCGATAGGCATCCTATATAAGTAGCTCAATTTAAGGTCTTGCGTGTTCCTTTAATAAAATTTAAGTAAAAAATTATTTTTAAAGTTAGAAGCTTTTTATTGTGAAGCCCTAAAAAGCCTAAAATAAAATTTATTCTGGCAAAGACATGCTACAAAGAAATGAAAGTTTGAACACTAACAAGGAAACATTCAAAAGGTGTCATCTTCAAAAAGTATTGAAAAAAATATATGTGATTTTACTCTTCATAAAACACCGAAAAATGAAAAAAATATCGGCTGAAATTAATTACAGCGACCACAAAAAATTATCAAAATTAAGCATATTTGGCGATTTAGCGCTGTTAGGCGATATGTTTGCTAGCACCGAGATTGCTGTGTACGAACAGAACCGTGCTTTGCTTTTTCGCGAAGTACTCAAAACCAATCGCCTAGCAGTGTAAAATCGCCAAATATGCTTAATTTTGATAATTTTTTGTGGCCACTGTAATCAATTTCAGCCGATAATTTTTCATTTTCTGGTGTTTTATGAATAGTAGTATCACATATATTTTTTTCAATACTTTTTGAAGATGACACCTTTTGAATGTTTCCTTGTAAGACAATTTTAGAGAAAAATGTAGGGTTACATTCAGACTGAAACATTGTCATCACAAATAGGTAAGCAATCACGAATCTGGCTGTCTTTCAATCCAAACGCAACATTTGTTTACAAAACTGATCGCAAAGTATTGAACAATGAGATGGTAATTTGTGACTGCCTCCTGAGAGCTCTCACAACTCGATCGCAGGTTTACTATCGCCTCAAAAAACATGGCCGCTGTTGTCAAATGTTATCGAAGAAAGTAATACTCACAGACAAGGATATATTTGTCTGTGGTAAGAATCATTCATGAAATAATAATACATAATCCGAAACAAATAATTTATTATGATATTTCATTAATCTACAATATGAGTTAAATACTAACCAAAATAGCGAAACTCTTCTTTGCTAGGAAATGATACTTAAAGCTCTCATTGAAGATAAATGTAAGTGTAAAATATGTTATGTTATGGTTTTGTTTATTGATGTAAGTAAGATTAAATGTTTAACATTGAAATATTATCTATTATGCAGAAAATTATAATTGTAACATTTGTATATTTTATAAATGTTTGGCTTATTTAATGTAAATTAAACGTAATATATCATGTTTGTGTAATAATTTATTTATAATATAGAATAATATGTTCTATTATTTAATGAGATGATGATAATATTCGTTAAAACTTTACAAACTGGTATGATATCATTTGGATAAATATTCTTCTCATTGTAAATAAAAGCCCGATTAGTCAATTATTTATTCTGTGTAGGAGATAAAAAAAATAATAATAAGATGACAGTAAAATTTCGTAAAACTTTATAATTCGGTGTAGTAAACCATAAATATTCTTTTTATTGTAAATAACAGCTATTGCATTTGATTGTAAAAGCCTGATTAGTCAATTATTTATTTTACTAGTATATAACCCCGTCAAAAATGACGGAACGATAAATCTTTAAAACAATGCTTAATTCATGATGGTTACCACGTGATCATTTAAATGTATTTTCAATTTTTGTTTATAAATCAAATGTGTTTCGATATTTTATAATTTTCGTTCTGAAATTAAAAAAAATTCTACATCAATAAATATGAATGACAATAAAAAAACTGCTGATTGACAAAAAATATAGGCCCGACAACACAACAGCAACAACACATCCCAGTGTTCCATTAAGTGCTCTATACGCAAGCGAAGTGTGACGCCACTGACCGTCCGTGGATGCAAGAAAATGATTTCCTATGTTATTCGCCCATTGGATTTTTTGTAAAAAGTTATTAAAAATCGAAGAAAATTATTTCCCGATTTTAATCCCCATATTTGGGTATATACTATGTATTAGTTATCATGTGCATGTGTTAGATTGAGTTATTTTGCTGTCAAATTGACAAAATTTTAATTTTACATTTCAAAACTCTGTTGTCCTTGGCGTTTTGTATTTGGCGATCAAAAACGTACTACGAAAATATACATGCCAGATGTATATTTTCGTAATATGTATTGTGCGAAATATTGTTTCATAATTTTCATTACTCTCTTAATACAAGTTTTTAAAATAACCATGATTTTTGAAAGGAATTAAATTATATTCGCCAGATAATTTGGCGATATATATGTTAAATTAAATCAATCAGAGTCCGATGTTCATGGATATAAGATGAAGTTTAATAATGAAAAACGTGCAGAAATTGCACTCACGTACATCACGCTAGAGCGTCAGCGTACCCAAGAGACGACAACAAAACAAAGTGTTGCCAAAACATATATATAAAGAAAACTTACAGTTATGGTTACATATATAGTAGAAATGAATGACAGTTTAAATGTGATACAAAATAACAGTGATTACATCAAATATAAAACAGTTACTGTGATTAACTCTCAATACCCACCCTTAATCACATATTAGACCACAATGATTAATTAGTTTACATAATCTAGGTTTTGGTAAGCTTTTTGTAAATAAGTCTGCCAGCTGATCTTCAGTAGCTATGTATTCAACACTAATAGAATTTAATTTTATAATTTCCCTGATATACTTTAGCTTAATGTCTAGGTGCTTTAATCTAGCACAATGATTTTCATTACAGACAGCTTTTATGGCAGATTGATTATCTTAAAAAATTATCATTTTTATTTCTTTACATCCCAAAATTTCTTTTGTTAAGTTATAAACAATCACTAAAATTTGAATAGCTTTAGCTAAGGCTAAAATCTCTGCTTCAGTAGAAGACAGAGCTATGGATGTCTGCTTCTTAACATTCCAAGTTATTGGACAACTGTTTAGCATTAAAATATAACCTGAAATTGATTTTCGATCACGTAAATCAGCCCCCCAATCAGCATCAACATACAGAGAAATGACAATATCATCACTACTACACTTAGGAAAAAATAATTTTAGCTCAAGAGTCCCTTTGAGATAACGTAGCACTCTTTTCAGACCAGTCCAAGCAGCAACTGTAGGTTGCTCTTGCAATTGACCAAAACAGTTTACAGAGTACAAAATATCTGGTCTAGTTGTCATTGCTAAATATAATAAAGTACCAACAAGTTCACGATAGGGACCTTCAAAATGTTCACCATTGTCAAAGTTTGAAGCAGTTGCTTTTGGTACAAGTGGTGTATCACAGGGCTTACAATCAGCCATCTTAAATTTTTCTAAAATTTTCAACACATAAGATTTTTGACTTAAACAAAGATGGTTACTGGATTGTTCAAAACATATGCCCAAAAATTCACTGGCAATTTCAGATCTTGACATCTCAAATTTTTGCTGAAGAAGCTGAATTACCACTTTAACTTCTGATATGTCAGAACCAGAAATCAGCAAATCATCGACGTACAAAACAACTATCATTTCACTGTGATCTGACCTTTTTACAAATACACATGGCTCATTATTGAGTTGTTGAAATTTCAGATGAATTATGAAGTCTGTAAATTTCTCGAACCACTGCCTTGGTGCTTGTTTCAGTCCATATAGACTTTTTAACAGTTTGCACACTCTACCACTGTTATCACTATATCCCATGGGTTGTTCCATAAAGATATTTTCATTAAGTTCACCATTTAGGAAAGCAGTTTTAACATCAAGTGCAAACATTTTTAGTTCTTTATGGATGATGATGGCAAGTACAAGTCTGAGAGAGGATGTACTAATAACAGGAGCATAAGTTTCAAAGAAATCAACACCTGCGTTCTGTTCAAAGCCTCTTGCAACCAGTCTTGCCTTATAGACACCATTTTGTTTAATTCTAAACACCCATGTGCAGGATATTGTTTTCTCATTTTCTGGTAACTCCACAAGTTCCCACACTTTGTTTTGATTCAAAGATTTCATTTCTTGATTCATAGCATTTCGCCATAAATTCTGCTCATTAACTGGTAATTTCTCTAAATCTTCAAACAAAATTAAATCAGGATTTGCTACAAGTGCACTGTATAGGTAGTAGTCATTTAGTCTAGCAGGTGGCTTTGTGCTTCTTCTTGAACTTCTGGTTTCATTTTCTTCAGGATTATTAGATTCAGCATCATTCGATTCAAGCAAAACTTCAGGTTGAGAATTAATGTCTAATGGAACATTTTCTTGACTTGTATCAGATATAGAAACTCTTTTCTTTTCTTCGTTAAACTTAACATTGCGAGAATTTGTAACTCTATTTGTTTCAGGGTCCAACAAACGGTAACCCATGCTTGAGTAGCCAACAAAAATCATTTTTCTTGATTTGGGATCCAACTTCTTCCTCAGGTTGTCTGAAATTCTCATGTATGCATCACATCCAAATACCTTTATTAAATTTAAGTCAGGAGGTTTTCCATACTTCAGCTCAAATGGCATGCAATTATTAATACTTTGGCAGGGAATTCTATTTTTAAGATAGGCTGCAGTCTGTACAGCAAAGCCCCAGAAACTTTTTGGTAACTGTGCTTCATACACCAATGCACGAGCTTTCTCCAACAAGTATCGATTGGCTCTTTCAGCAACACCGTTTAAACAAGCTGAGTATGGTGGAGCAGGATCTAGCAGTATACCAGTTTCCTTGCAACACTTGGCTAATTCTCCAGAGACATACTCTCCCGCATTGTCACATCTGATTTTATACAAATTAGGATTTTGCTTTAAGAATAGCTTAAATACTGGAACTATGTCATTTTTATGCTTCAGTAAATGTACCTCACAGAATCTTGAGTGATCATCAATGATTGTTACAAAATATTTTTCACTAGAAGGTGTAGGTGGTGAAATAGGGCCACATATGTCGGTATGAATCATTCTCATAGCTGAGGTTTCTCGACTTCTGGGACCCTTTCCAGCAGGTTCATTTGATTGCTTAGCCATGACACATTCTTCACAGAAATTATCTCAAGTAGGAAGGCCCATTTGCTCTAAAACTTTATTTGATGAGTGTCCCATGCGTCTATGCCAAAGATCTGAAGAATGGTTAGCGACACTAGCTACAGCTTTAATGGGCTTAAATTCACTAACATAGTGCCCTTTATCATTAAGCTGAGCCATTACAATGCTCTGTTTACCCTTTTGCACTAACGCTTTATCATCTTAAATATAATACTGTAACCTGCCTTTTGAATGTTCTTTACTGATATTAGTTCACCATTTAAATCAGGCACATAAAGTACATCAGTCAGAATAATTTTCTTTCCATGCAAAATTCCTGAAATTTTTCCAATTCCTTCTATTTTTAAAGTGTCATTTTTGGATGCACAGGCCACTGAACCAGAAAAACTT
This sequence comes from Salticus scenicus, assembly GCA_963930645.1. Lineage (NCBI taxonomy): Eukaryota > Metazoa > Arthropoda > Arachnida > Araneae > Salticidae > Salticus > Salticus scenicus. The sequence continues at coordinate 244,097,702 of OZ005660.1, forward strand.
TTCAAATCATCAAACCACTCACTTTTACTGCACATATGTGCTGTAGCTCCAGAGTCCAACAGAAACAGATTGTCGTCAGATTCACCCATCATAAAAGTCACTGCTGCAGCTGTTTCTTTATGATCCATCTTTGATTTTACTTTACAGTCCCTTTTGTAATGCCCAGAACGGCCACAATTAAAACAAGTTACTTTACTTTTGCAGTTCTTTGCTACATGACCTTTAAATTTGCAACGATAGCAAGTTAAATTAGATTTATTCACACGAAAAGCTGCGTTGTCACTCGATCCACAATTACGTATCTGTTCACTACTTTTATCGCCTTTCAGGGCTTCTGCACTTAAGAGTCTTTGGGTAACAAAGTTCAAAGTCAGGTTCTCGCTCGGTTGATTTTCAATTGTAGCTTTAACTACATCATATTCAGGTGGAAGAGACATCATAAGATATATCACCACATCCATATCCTGCACAGCCGCACCGGACATTCTTAAGTCATTTACAGTTCCTAGCATTTCATCAATATGTTGCTGCATACTGCAACCAGATCGTTTCTTCATAGTTGCTAATCTCTTTCTAGCCAAAATCTGACTAACAGCACTCGTTTTAGCATATTTTGTTTTTAAAGTTTTCCATATTTCACAAGCTGACTTTTCATTGGCCAGAGCAGCCAAAACCGAATCATCTAATAGAGTCAGCAATAAGGCATAAGCCTTTTTCGCGGCACGTACTTCCGCTTCTTTGGTTCTATCACATTCCTTTTCTAAATAAAATCCAGCTCTTTCGCTGCAAACACAGCTTCAACACGTCGACTCCATAGCGAGAAGTTCTTGCCGTTGAACGGTTCAACACTATATTTTGAATCTTCACTTGCCATTTCACACGTGACAAACACACTACGAAAAACTAATCAAAATATATACTTCATTGGCTTGTTAAACTTCTTTTAGAGCATCGAACCACGCTCTGCTGTTAAATTAAATCAATCAGAGTCCGATGTTCATGAATATAAGATGAAGTTTAATAATGAAAAACGTGCAGAAATTGCACTCACGTACATCACGCTAGAGCGTCAGCGTACCCAAGAGACGACAACAAAACAAAGTATTGCCAAAACATATATATAAGACAGGTGACACGCAAGCGCGCCCCATCATCGACTGACCCAGATACGAGGGTATCCATGCAGTCCCGTAAAAAAAAAAAAGAAAACTTACAGTTATGGTTACATATATGGTAGTAATGAATGACAGTTTAAATGTGATACAAAATAACAGTGATTACATCAAATATAAAACAGTTACTGTGATTAACTCTCAATAATATATATATATATTTTTTCTGCCAAGGATCACCGATATCAAATCTATTCCGCTGCAACATATTAGTATCTTATATCAGATACTTTATTTAGACATTTGAAAACAAATTTCACTTCAAATTATGATAGGATGTTTATCATTTTCCTTTTAATTAGTATATTAGTTGGATATTTATTGTGTAAATATCATCCTTTGAAATGAAATATTTATGTTTTCAATGGAATATGGAAGTTTTTTTTTTATTTTTTTATCTAGAGTTTTGAAATTTAAAATTCAAATTTTATCAATTTTTGAACAAAAACAACTTAATCTAACGCATGCACATAATAACTAATACATATCTAAACCTAAATATTGGGATTAAAATCGGGAAATAATTTCCCTCGATTTTTAATAATTTTTTACGAGAAATCCATTGGGCGTTTAACACAGAAAATATTTTTCTTGTAACCACGAACGGCTTCGCTTGCGTATTTAAAGTCCTCATAATAAGAAAAAACGATTCACTTCATTTTACCAAAATAATTTTTTTTAAGACTATCGTAGGTCCTGTTTTCAAATTTTCTAACTAACTATCCAATAACTACAGACACTCCATGCTAACCCAAATTCACCTCTACTCGATACCTCCAACCAGCTATCTCACCCACAACATCGCCAAAATATCCAGGATCCAGCTAGGGACTTTCTCATTCTCAACCGAACATTTTACCTTGACTCGACATTATCACCTTAGACTACGCTACTTTCAATACTCATTTCAACTGGTGACTTTTACTTGCCCAGCCAAACATTCTATCCCAACTATCATTTTGCACTAATTTCAAAACTAAAATCAACTGGCGGCATTTACGTACTAAACTCGACGCCAATCATACCTTACAATGTAAACAAACAATGAAGTTTGATAAAATATTTAAAGGCTTTAATGCGTTTTTACAAATATTTTAAGATTTTTAAGGCTTTAATATGTTTTAGAAATATTTTAAGCGTTTTTTTAATGAAACAGTCAAAGAGTCGTTCATTCACAATTAAAAAGTCGTCCATTTGGAATTTGTATTTTCTGAATGGCAACAGTTTTGGTTTGTTTTTATTTGGTATTGCATTGTTTATAATCATGAAGTTACATAATTCTATTTATAGGTTCATGTTTATAATAGCCAGTGATCCGTTATATTTAATTTAGACATTTAAACATTACAATTGAATAGTTTTTCAAGGTTTTATAGGAAATAAATAAGAATATGTGCGATACAAAACATGTATGAAAATGATATGTATGTTTCCTAAGTTAAATTAAACAAACGGAAAAAAAATGGTTGCCAAAAGTTTCTGTTTTGAAGCGGCACTAGCCGGATTCGTTCATGACAGATGAGGGTCATTATATATATTAATTACATGTAAAACTGTATAGCTGAAAATATACAACTTCATTGTTAGTGTTGAAAATGAATTTTGGAGAATAAAAATATTTTACTGTCAAATAACTATACATATAAATAATTTGTATCTGCAGCTGGTTCATTGCATTTAAATTCAGTATTTAACTGTTTGTAAGCTTTAAATGAAAACTTTATGATTAAACACTATAAATTACAAAATTTTTTCCATTAAAAATGGAGGGGGAGATATGCTGCTCTCCCTCTCCTTCCTGTTCCTTTGTTTATAGTTACACGATTACACAATAAATAGACCTCCCCCCTTCAATACACTTTCTTCTCCATTTTTTTTATATTTCTTTTTTCGCTGTGTTTGAATTCTCTGCTGCTGGATCTATTTTTTTCCAATTGATTATTACTTTGTTAATGAATTTTTTCTTCATACACTACATTCATTTTAACTAAATAACTTGATACAGTTAATTGAATACAACACACAAGCATCAAGCAATAACCAATTAGCCTTGAATTAAAGCATTGTAGCCTGAAAGAGAAACATGAATAAAATTTTTAATAGCAAAATTTTAAATTTAATGCTTACTAACAGCTAATATTGAATGTAAATATAATGAAATAGTTGCAGCTATTAATCATACATATGCATTATTGTCTGATAAAATATTTTTATTTTTGAAAACACAATTACAGCACTAATAGAGAAAGAATGTGGCTTGTACTTTTTCAACTATAAATATATATCATAAATAAATATAAAAAAAAAAAATACTAATCATACAGTTACAGTTAAATGTGGTAGCAGTTATTTACAATAAGAACATTAAAATAACTCGATAAAAATAATATATATATGAAAATGATGATTTTTAAGATTTTTTGTACCATTACCAACTAATGATAGAAATGTTCCTTCTGTTTTTTTTTTTTTAATCATGTCATCTTTTAAATATGTGTGCTAATTTTTTCAAGTCAATATTGGAGCAATGTAATTTTTTTAAAATAAGTTTTAATTTGATGTTTCAAATTGGGAACGTTGGCCTGTAAAAAGGCTAAATAAGCCTAAAATTTATAAACTATATAAATGTTTCAATTATAATTTTCTGTGTAATCCATAATATTACAAAAAAGTGAACATATTAGTATCTTTTCCAAGAAACAAAAAAACTTACTGCACCACAAAACTGACGTTAAAAAGTAATATATACAAAACTTTGAATAAACACCATAAAACGCTTTCATTCACAAAAATTGTTTTGGGTCGAAAGAAAACTGGATCTTTTGTCTAGCGAACAAAGTAGGCATGAGTGCTGCAAACAAGCACTCATTCCTACTTTTTTCGCCTGAAGGGTCATGTTAACATGATTATTATTTTTTTTTTTTTTTTTTTTTTTTTTTACCTTAAATTCTGTTTTCACCTTCAGAAAATTCAGAACCATACTGCTACTTGTTTTCACAATTTCTAACATTTTATTCAGCTTAAAAATGCATTTAAATATTCTTTTTTTTTTTTTAACTCAAAAGTGAAACATTAATTTTTTAAAAAGTAATACTAATTTAACGGTTATAGATTTTCACATCATGAATACATAACTAAAAAATGCATTAAGCAATGAGTAATTATAGAAACACATTTCCCCATAGAATAACATGAGTTCGGCTTCTTGTCAGCAACTGACTTTCTGATTACCAACTCCGCATTTCCTACATAATATCCATTAGCATGTAAGGATAATTTTTTTATACCAACTATATGAAAAACGACAGAGCTGAGAATTTAACTCGGGTACTTCAACAAATATTACATGGGGAATGCTGAGCTGGTATCTGACAGGGTAGCTCAGCGATACACAATAAACGGAGTGCTCGATTTCAGTTCCCATCTCTGGCCTTTTTTACGTAGTTAGTATACAAAATTCAATCGTACACTCAAATTTCTCTAAATAAATCATGGTTCATGAATGATTTAAGTAAAGATTACAGGGTCTATGAAAGTTGTGCCACCATTAATCTTTATATATTTACCCGTTAAATCACCATTTGCAAATACAGTGACATTGCCAACAGATGTCATGTGGGAAATGCCGAGTTGATAATCAGCCAAGGTGGCTCAGTGGTGGAACATCTGCACTGTAAGTGGAGTGCTGGACTTTGATTCGCAGCTTGGATATTTTTCACCTAGTTTGTACAAAAAAATTCAACCCTACACTTCCGCTTCCCTAAATAAATATTCATAGGTCATGAATGATATTTCTAAGTAAAAATTACATGGTCTATCAGATTTGTGTCACGATTAATTTTACACTGAAGCGTCAACAGGGAACAGTTGTTGCCTGATTACCGATTTATGGATGTTCCGAAAATGAAACCTTTGAACCTTTTGAAAGGGGCTGTGACAGCATCTGTCACGCTTCATCATAGGATTTCGTAAGAGCCCCTTTCAAAAGGTTTGAACACCATGCGATATAGCAGGGGTGGCCAACCTTTGGTCCGCGAGAGAACTACCGATATTTAAAGTTTGACAACTTTTGTTAACACATAAAAATTTAATAAATCCGTTCTGACTTTTCGAAGCGGAAATATATTTTAAATATTATGATAGTTAAAGAATCACACTGTTGTAATGAAATATTAATCATTCTTTTTATTGTAGTAGCTCTTAATATATGCGTAAAAAACATTTTTTAATGATACTATTGTTTATTTGAGAATAAAAATAATTTAAATTAATATATTCTGCTACGAACCTTCACCTTGCACTCCCCGAAAAAAGGACATACGTGTAGGATATACACACACAAACGTACACATACACATGTATACATATGGTGCGGCCCGCCTGAATAAAATAGATTTTCAGTGCGGCCCACCTGAATAAAACAGGTTTCCAATGCGGCCCACCAAAAGTTTTGGGTTGGTCAGGCCTAAGATATAGTATAATGTAATATGCTTTTCTAAATATAAATTAATGAAAAGTACAGCATAATGTGTATATTTTTAGTATTTTTATGTTGTATATCCTTTATTTATATTTCAGTGCTTATTCCAATAAATTCCTTTTAAAAATCCTATTAATGCATTAGTAGTCGCATATCGGTGTATTTTCCGCCCATTGATTATAAATTCCCCCAACAGATCACCCCTTACAAATAAAGTAAGGAAATTCTGAGTAACTAACCTTGAGTGGATGTTTTCTAACATAGTCTGTTTTCAAGTCATTCCTGATATATTTTAAGCAGTTAAAAACATTTTACTTCTCAAATCGGTGCTTGACCGCGATGCGACTATTAACGTTGATTATTTTTTTCCCCACTTCTAGTTTTTCAGAAAGGTTAGAGGTTTGCGGGAAAAGTTTTGCGTGAATTAAAGGCAGCTCATCTTCCTCTACTGGCTTTCCCCTAATACTAAACAACAGCGGGGAATAGACCGACATGCGACTACTAGCGTTATAAAAAATGACGCAACTACTCTCATGCAGTGGCGTCACCAGAAAATATTCTAAGGGGGGCACAACCTGAAAAAATATTTTTTTTTAAATAAAATTCTGATAGCATAATTTTAAAATTAAAGAAAAAAAAATGCTTATTAGAATTTTCAAGTGGGAGGCAAGTGCCCCCCTTGCCTCATTGTCCTGACGCCCATGCTCTCGTGTTAACTTGAAGAAGAAGAGCATCACCCATATTTGGGTGACTCGGTGCCCACGAAAGCATAGCCGTCACCCATATCTGGATGAGACGGGGACGAACATGTTAAATTTTATTAACTCAAATACCTCCATATTACCCTATTTACACAAACAAAATACTGCTGTCTGTATCCAAGTGCTTCTTAAGACTTCTATATAACAGGCTGAATCATTCGCCGCCATTTGTCCGTCATTGCTAAACCTAGCAGAGAGGTCAGACCAGTTTTAAAATATTATTTATGACACTGGCAAAAACCCTATTTATTTGTAACATTCTAATTAAAAAACTTCACAAGTTATTCGAAATTTACGATTTTCTTAACATGGGAGAATAGGGGAAAATTTCCCTTAAACGTGCATGAAAATAAATATTTTTATCGTAAAGATGTAAGAACAGCTCTTAAATATCAGTTTTGATGCCGGGATGAACATCATTAACTATAAACATGCGACTTTGAAAATTTCGCAAGGCAGAAAAATTCGTGTTCGCTGTTAACCCTTTATCGGCCCATTGTATCATATAGCAGAAGGGTTTACTCGGAAATGGAAATAGCGATTTTCAAAAAAGTTTATAGTTAAATGCTTTTCAGGGTGCTTGGATTAATAATCATTTTCAGAAAAAGTTGTGTTCGCTGTTAACCCTTTATTGGCCAATGGCAGCAAATGGTAGAAATTGGGTTTACTCGGAAATGGTTATAGGGATTTTAGTGAAAGTTTGGAATTAAGTGCTTTTGGGGGTGCGTAAACGATTGGAATTGCCCTCATCGTCAGAAAAATTCACGTTCACTGTTAAACCTTTAAAGGCCAATTGCAACATATGGCAGAAATTGGGTTTACACGATAATGGAGAAGGCGATTTTGATGAAAGTTTAGAGATAGGGATTTTTGATGAGAAAAAACGATTGGATCTCATCTTCAGATAAATGCGCATTCACAGTTAACCCTTTATCGGTCAATTGCAAAACACAGCACAAATCGGGTTTACTCGGAAATAGATATAGTGATTTTGTTTGAAAGTTCGGGATTAAGTGTTTTCGGAGAGGTGCTTAAACGATTTGATTTACCCTCATCTTCAGAAAAATTCGCTTTCTTTGTTAACCTTTTATCGGCCAATTTCAAAATATGGCCGAAATTGGGTTCACTCATAAATCTATATAGAGATTTTGAATAAAAGTTTAGGGATACATAAATAATTGAAAATATTTTCATCTTCAGAAACTTTCACATTCGCTGTTAAACCTTTAAAGGCCAATTGCAGCGTATGGCAGAAATATGGTTTACACGAAATTGGACATAGCGATTTTGATGAAAGTTTGGAGTTAGGGATTTTTTGGTGAGAAAAAGTGATTGGAAATATCATAGCAGATAAAATTCATTTATAAACTTGGTTGAGACCCTTATATGGTCTATGCATACATCGCCACTTGAAAACAAAATTGTGGAGCAACTTGGTTAACGAACTTATCCAAGATATTTATAGGATAAATTCGTTGTGCAAATTTGGTTCGATTTTGAGTATTATTTCGGGAGTTGCCCTAATGATAAGATTTAGATTATATATATATATATAGAGAGAGAGAGAGATAAACGAATTGATTGGAATATTTCGATTTCCAAAGAAATCTACCTAAAATGGAAAATTTGGGTTTGTGTTATTGAAAAATGCATATAAAATGCCCCCAATGAGCGTGGAAAATGTCACATATATAACTCTCAATTCATCCACCTGAGAGGCATTCATGTTAGCTTTATTATAGCCAAGTTTTTTCTTTATACCACCTATAAGTTGATTCTTCTAAAATATTGCATTTTTAAGTTGTGTCCTTTATCTTGCTGAGATGCGATATGTCAATTTTACTTTGATAGTTTTTAACAATAATTAAAATGTGTGAAAACAAATACGTGATGGAGAACTGCGCGGAGTCCACATATGCTAACTAGTTTAATTATTATACTTAGTGTATTTTATTGTCTAAGTGATCAGTTGAAAGAAAATAGTGTATAGTAAATATTTTTAGTATTTATATTTTTTTTTCTAGTGTGTATGTTGGGGGTGGGGGTGGGGTAATAGGATATTATCATTGATATGTTAAAGCTATTTAATGTGTTTTTTATTGCACAATGGTAGTTCAATCCCAAATATTACTTATAAAGTTGAAGCAGATCTCAGAGTAGCTAGCTTTTTGTATCTTTCAGTCTATATTTTCAAATAAGTTTCTTTTGTATTTTTTTTTTTCTTTTTTTTTTTTTTTTTTTTTAATTTAGTTTTTACTCATTTTTCAATGTGTACTAGATCTCTTTATTTCTTCAACGTTCATTGGTTTCATGCTAAAGAATAGCCTAAGGGGAAGAAAAGATGAAATGTCACGCACGGAACTCAGTTCAGATGATGAACTCTGAAAGATTGCACACCGAGGCCCCTCTCCCTCAGAAAAACTCTGAAAGTCCACCCACGGAGGCACCCCTCCTGCAGAAGACAATATAAATATTGTAGGATAACTTATAAAATGATTTAAACTAAATTCAAAGCCTGGTGATTGTCTAAATTGTACGGTGTTTATTAAAAGCCGCACAATTAAGGCACGTTTTCCTGGATATGCTTCAGAAATAAATGAACATGACATCTAAGAAAATATGGATTGGTATACAGGTAATAATTTTACATTTTCTTTTCAACTTGAATAAAGTTTAAATTGAAACTTTTTTGACTGAAATTAATTTTTACTAGATTTTATGTTCTTGTTTTAGATAACTTCTATTAAGCACATCTTTATGATAATGTAAATTTTTTTTTTTGTCTGATGTGAATTTGTCCAATCAGCTAATCAAATAAAAGTTAATTGAATATTAAACCGCAAAAAATCGAAAATCGTTTGGTCTTTTTTATAAATTCAAGATTAAAAAATATATATTTATTGCTCTAAAATATAACACATTTTGTCATAAAAATGCTAATATTTCATTTCGATGTCTTGCCTTTGCATAAAGTAATAGTTTCATCTTTGTCCTTTTGCTAATCATATCCTCCGTTAAATGGTAGTTTTGTTATGATTTGCAAAGCGCAATTTATTTTACTACATTTACAGTAGTACAGAGACAGACACCAAAGTGAAAAAGAACTTCTTGTTCTTTCCACCATTATTTGAATATAACTGCACTCGTAATTAGATGGGTTATGGGTAGGGCTGACAAACTGTATCTAAATACTGGTGAAAGAAAAAAAGAATTAGACTTTGGTGCTAGATAACGATTTGTGTTAATTTTATTTATAAATTAACAGTTGAATGTATAAATATTTACAAAGCATTGAAAAATCCAATGTAAAAAATATATAAAGCAAACTGCAGTTTTAATACCTTAAAAGCATACTGCACTGGATACTTTCGCGTTTTCAATGTCGTGTTACTATTGAAATTTCTGTTCAATGGCAAGTCTGGTTATATATTCTAATATGCAACAGGTCTGTTCAAAATTAATAAGCCTTGTCAGTAAACACCATAAATTGAGGTGGGGGGGGGGATTGCCATAGGTTTATATAATAGCATAACCCTTCAACAGGCAAAAAAAAGTATACACCAATGCATCAAAGTACCACTTTTGTCTATTTTTTTGCCTGATGAAGTGCTGTACTATTATTGTCTTTCGAAAAAATTGGCATAATATTTTTCACAATTTATGTTTCATTACAAAGTTTTTTATGTACGGAAACTTTCACACATTTCAAAACACAATCTTTTAAAAGTATATTTTTACTGAAGCTACACCAAAAATTCAATATGTGCTCTGTAAATACTAAATAGATATAAAAATTTCATTTTTAAGCCTTATGAGACAACAGATGTTTATTAATAAACTGAAATTCTATCAAAATATAAATATAGAGTCAGTATAATAGAGCGATCATTTTTTAATATACGGGAACCTTCGCACACTTAAAAAGACAATCTTTAAAAGTTTATTATTATTAGGGGGCTCTGCCCCTGCTCGCTCCGTTCACCAACCCTAGACGCAATTCACTTATTAAACCCTGTGGGGCTCAGGGAGGATAAAATAAAAATAACTTATAAAACATTTATAAGCAATATAAAAGATTGCTAATAAGAAAATTATTTTTCTAAATGTAGTGAAAAAAAAAAAGATATTTGCAGACGAATTGATTTTTCATTGAAATACTGCAACATCGCATGTCATCTAGCATCTGTAAATGACATCAGCTAAGACCGTTGTTTTCCAAAAACTTGGGCTTTTATGAAGGAAAAGGTACAAAACGTCATAACAACCGAACGGTTGAAATTTTAATATGCCACTTTGGGATAACGTAACGAGACATCTAAGGATGTTAATCTTGTGTCCAGCGTGTTTGTGCTCATGCACGTGCATCCACACCTGACGCAGGAGAGAAGCCAGTTAAGAAAACTGCCACACCTGCACCACTCCTCAATTGGTGATGGTCTGGGACACCCCAAGAGGTGGTCTGGAGACGTACCACCACAATTTTGACCCTCCACGAGGGATGTAATAGTGATGGAAATGATTTAAAAATAAATGTAATGAATCAAGAAATCGTGATTTTTTTTTACGTTGTGTTGAGTTGTAGAATGAGTATTGCAAATTAATAAGGTCAGTAGCATCTCTAATGTTGAAATTTTAAGTAAAGAAGGAAATTACTGAAAAATGAGGACAAATGAGAACAAGCGGCCGAAAATGAGGACAAATGAGGATATGAGAACTTCTGAAAGCAACTGAGAACAGCACTTAAAAAATGAGGACTGTCCTCAGAAAATGAGGACACTGGTCACCCTAAGTTAAGTGCTCCTTCCAGTTGACATGGCAGTCCATGTGAAGACATCGGGCCGCGAAATTCTAAATAGAAGGCACAAATCTGCAGTCATATCAAATACATCCATCTCATTGGTCGATTCAGTCACGTGGTTTTTGGCGATCGATCTCTTGGCGAAAACCATAGAACGCCAGATATTTTAGTTTGTTTACAAACATGTTTTTACTAGATACGCAACGAGGCTTGTGTTTGCTTTCGTATCTCTTGAAAAATAACATTTATGTTATAAATGTAATAAGAAATGACTAAATGAATCTATATTAAAAGCAGTAAAATATATTGAAGAGATGACTAAATGATTGTGTATTAAAAACAGTAAAAATATATTTTGTCTGAAGAACGTATATTAAATATTAAATTTATGGCATATTAAAATATGTGTATCTCTCTATATAAAAGTAATTATGTATCCATAAATATGTAAACTAATTAATAATGAACACTGGATTTATTTAGTTATTTATAATTCCAGCATTATTTTAACGTTTATTTAAAAATAATATATTGCAGAATATATATTAAAGTAAATTAAATATAAACTTTGCCCAGTTTCTGAAATTATTCAGATTCCCTTTTTTGTATTTATTAATTTTCTAATTGAGGCGTTGAAAATGAAAATGAGGTAAGTGCCAAAATTTGCGAAACTGCGTTTTTTCACTGAAAATAATCTATGTTCCAACGCCAATAGCATCGAAAAAGAGGCAAGTGCCTAACGAGCTTCATTTAGTTTCAGTCGTTGCCGGAATTTTTCTAATAATTAAAATATTTTTTTTTTTTCTTTTCACACTTACCTGTTATGTCTTTTGCTTCAATAAACCATTTGTAGTCAAGAGCGTGATTATTCATTTTGATATTGGACCATAAAAACTTCTGTTGCTTCTCCTGTAAAATTTAATTTTTGGCACTTTCCTTATTTTCATTGTCAATGCCTCAATTGTCTTATTAAACTTATCCATGGTTAAATTTGAAAATGTAAAATGATTTTCATTTATTTTTTTATCGTATTTGGGGGGGAGGAAAGAAAACTGCAATCTGATGTGATAGTGTTAGTTTTCAGTATTTCCACAAAGTAAACAAAATCTGTTGCACCGTAATGTAAATTTTTTCAGGAAAAAAAAAAAAAAAAAAAAGTGAAGTAATAAATATTTTTAGCTAATTTATATCTTTCTTATATGAATTGTGTAAAATATTGATTTAGTTTTGTAAATATACATCTCCTGTAATTTTTTACAAATAGTCCTTGGTATAAATTCCTATTTACGTAAACTTTCTGTACTCCTCTCTCTCTCTTTTTTTAAACATACTGAGAGGGAGGGTATAAACCAATCCAGGTAGTTGTTTAAATTTGAAAGAAGTACAACTTTTGAAATCTGTAATTTATTTGTAAGCATTTTTTTTTTTTTTTTTAACTACTTCTCACACAGATTTTAAATATCTAAAGAAAGGTAAATTATTTAATTCGACTAATTTTAAAATGCCCAGTTCCTGTTATGAGTGTGATTACTGTAACCTCATGAATAATTACTATTGTAATATTTTATACATCTATATATATAACAATGGAAAACTGGTTAGTCTACTTTATTGGTTCTAACTTTATTTTTAAAAATGGTGTTGATCTTGCTCAATTTGCATAAAATTTAGATATATTCATTTTGACCATTATGCAGTGGTTCCCATTACATTACATGTAGTACGATTGCATAGACATATGAATAAGTTGAACTTGCTAGATTTAAATGTTATCTACATTTTAATAATTCAAATAAGATAAGTTAGTGAAACTGATTGTTCTTTTTGTTTTCTCTTCTAATATTAATACAAATTAATGAAGATCCTACTGTAGTTGTTATATCTGAAATAAAGTGGGATGACAATGCCACCTGCTGGATGATTTTCACCAAAAGTTGATAGGCACTAATTTATGCCAAGGTGCAACTACATATAAAATTTTATGAAATTCTGAGCAATAGTTCCTGAGATACATTTGCCATAATATTTTGCCACGCACATTTTCTAAAAATGATCAAATTTTGTTCTAGTCCATTGAAAACTTGACGTTAAAAATTTTTTACAAATACAATACTTTCCTCAATTGAACGTAGAAGAAAGTAATTAATTATATGAACAGTCATGAACTGGAAAATGTCTCTTTGTTTACCAAATAGTTCAACACCTGCAAATAGGTATCACCTATCTTTAAATTCGTTCATATTCATAAAAAATTATATATACAGTCCTGAACTGGAACCTGTTTCTTTGTTTACCAAATAGTTTGACTTACACAAATATCTGTTTTCCATCAAATTCACTTTATTCATTTAAAAATAAATAAAATAATTTTATATGAGCTGTCATGGACTGGAACCTGCCTCTTTGTTTACAAAGTAATTCAGCACATACAAATATCCATCATCTGCCTTCGAATTCACTTGTATTTATTAATATATACAATATATATAGTTTACATATTATGGTGTCCCTTAAATGAGGGGGAATTATATTTAATCCGATATACATCAGCGGCAGCTCGTGGATCGAAAATAGGTGAAGAAGCACTTCATCTAATATTTTACACTGTACTCATTTATAAAGTATGAATTTACATTTAAATAAAATGGGTACTTTTCGTTAAAGTTATGCATAACTACTTTAATGTTATTCTTCAGCACTTATCTATGTTCAATTCACGAGCCGCCACTGATATGCATATCCTCCAATTCTTTTCTGTTTGACCCTAAACAGTTTTTAGCAAAATTCTAATATTAGGATTTTCCTGTCAATTTGGCACATGTTAACATTATCCCAAAGAAAATTTATTACTACATACTACACGAGTCATATTAAATCCTCGACAAAAGGTTTAATGCCTTAACCCAAATCCCTTTCTGTTCTTGAATGACTTTTTCTACTTAATTTTTTCCTTTTATTCCTTCTGGTGTTAACCCTTTTTTTTTTTTTTCCCGGCCTTAACGTAGTGTATTTTTATTTTCATCCCATGCTTTTTGTATGGAATTTTAGGTTTTTTCCTCAATTTTTATATTAAAAAATGCAGTGGAAATGTGCTTGAAAAGACTTTCGCCTTTTTACATGAGACTTCTTGCCACCACACTTTAGAATACAATATATCATTGCATGGATTTTACATCACGCTCGTGCTACACTATGGGTAATTGCCGATGGTCTGAGACACACCCCCTAAGGTGGTCAGGAGACAAGCTATCAGTGGGTGAGTCCCAAATAAAAATGGAATTTCTAGGTGTAAGTACAATGCAGTGCCTACCAAAAATAACAAATATTTTTCAATGATTTTGGTTAATAACTGAATTTCTGAAAATCTCAACAGTTACTGATTCTCTTATACATGCTAAGATACAATTCTACCATAATGATCGATGGGTTGAGCTTTTGGCAAAGTCTAAGCCAAGGAGAGTGGGAAGGGTTGAATTGATTTAATTGCCATCCTCCTCCTTCCAAAAAAAAAAAAAAAGTAGATTTGTTGAAAATTTTCAAGCTACACTTCATTTTTAACATACATCTCTTATATTATTAAAATCTGTACATGTGTGTGTCTGTCTGTGAGAAACGGCTTTAAACAGCTAAGGCTCCGCCGCTAATGGTCGCACAGACTTCGGACAGGAACCGTCGGACAGAGAATTTATCGCAGATGTACGTTATCTAATTTGCTAAACAATGCGACCCTAATTAGCGGAGATAGTAATTAAAATGTCGACCCATGTCTAACAAAAAAAACAATTCAAAATGGCATGCGATCATCAGTTTCGACCGGGACCGCTTACCTCAAAAGAAGAAGGAGGAAGAGGAAATTTCGTGGGTTTTTGTAAAGCGATCGCTGCCGATCTGTTGGAAATATTGAAAATACACCTGCACCACGAGAAAAAGCATTTATTACCGATTCTTACGGTACAATTTTTAAAAAAAAAATACAGATTTTTTGTATTTAAAAAAAAAAAAAAATTAAAAAGGGTCGAAATTTTCTCTTTTTCTCGATCGTTTTTTTTTTTTAAACGCCCTGTACAACCGAGTAACTGTTCCATTTCTTAACAACTGGTATATTCAGAGAGGACATTTAATCCTCTTTCGAACCATATAAACATTTTTACAAAATACGGATTAGCGATCCATATTTTTAGATTTTACGAAACGTCGATTTTTTCACAAAACATTCTATAACTCAAAAGCGTTTAGAGATAAATCATTTCTTTTTTTTTTTTTTTTTTTTTTTTTTGTATATTACATCTCGCTTCCATAATTCAATTCCGAAAAGATTGAGAGAAAATTTTAAAAACTGAATGAGTTATAATTTTTTTAATTTTAGCCATAAAACCATTGAATTGAATATGCGACCTTCGTTCAGTACTGATTTCCAGAATGAAATGCTGCAGTCGTCCATTTCCGTTGTTACCTTGGTAACCCAGTCCAGTCACAGAGAGTCTGCGGGAAGAAACATCACGTGCTTTTTCTACTAGGAATATAAATTGCAAATTTCAAAATGCTTCAATGCGAGTTTCTATAGCAACACAAATACACTTACCTTGCAAATTAAATTTTATTCTAATACACATATTTCAATTTCTAATTACAATTAAATTATTTTTAATACATCATTCGAAATATATTTTAAAGTTCTTTTATATTATCGAAAGTTTTCACCAGATTTACACGTTTTGAGGTGTCCTGAATCAGTTTTCTTATATGGCACTGTAATATTTTAAAATTTCAATTTCTAATTATGATTAAATTATTTTTAATACATCATTCAAAAGATATTTTAAGTTCTTTAAATGTTATCCAAAGTTTTCACCAGATTTACACGTTTTGAGGTGTCCTGAATCAGTTTTCTTATATGGCGCTGTAATATTTTAAAATTTCAATATTTCAATTTCTAATTATGATTAAATTATTTTTAATACATCATTCGAAAGATATTTTAAAGTTCTTTTATATTATCGAAAGTTTTCAGAATTGGAATCGAACAGTGGAATACAGAAATTTCTACCGCCAGATAGTGCTGTAATATTTTCAAATTTCAATATTTCAATTTCAAATTATGATTAAATTTTTTTTAATACATCATTCAAAAGATATTTTAAAGTTCTTTAAAATTATCGAACGTTTTCACCAGATTTACACGTTTTGAGGTGTCCTGAATCAGTTTTCTTTTGCATCTCAGCTAATTGAGTTAGATTGTTCAAAATTGTTATATGTAGGTTAATTAGGCGGGGCTGAAAGTGTGAGGAAGAAATAGGCGTGCACCGCGCGTGTGTCCCCTACCATGTGCACGCTGAGTGTGCACAGGACTACGCTGCCGAAGGCAGTGGGGAGCCGGTCCAACTTTTTAACCGATGAGAAATGATTTTTTTATTTTCTTTTCTTAAGAATAAAAATTTTATCACAGAAGGAATTTGTGCGCACAGCGCGCGTTTACCCTCGCACGTGCATGGGTTTGTGCTGCCGAAGGCAGTGGGGATCCAGTGTGAGTTTTACCCAATCAGAAATGATTTCTTTTTTAGGGGAAATGAAGTGTCAGGGAAGAAATATGCGCATGCGGCACGTGTGTCCTTTAACTTGTGTGCGTGCAGCGTGCACAGGACTTTGCTGCCGAAGGCAGTGGGGACCCGGTCCGAATTATTACCCGATGAGAAATGATTTTTTAAAATTTTCTTAAGAATAAAATTTTGATTCGAGAAGGAATATGTGCGCGCAGCGCACGTATACCTTCACACGTGCTCACAAGCATGGATCTGCTCTGCCGGAGGCAGTGGGGACCCGGTGGGAGTTTTTACCCGATCAGATTTTTTTTTTTTTTTTAGGAGGCACGAAGGGTCAGGGAAGGAATATATGCATGCAGCGCGTGTATCCTTTAAGTTGTGCACACGCAGCGCACACGGGACTGCTCTGCCGAAGGCAGTGGGGACACGGGCCGACTGTTTACCCATTCATAAATGATTTTTTTTTTTTTCAATTTCTTTTCTTAAGACTAAAAGTTACTGTTAGTGATTCATTTGAAAATACTGACCCGCTAGCGGGCAAAGCTCGCTACGAGGGACTGCTCTGCAAAGCTTGCAACTGCTCTGCCGAAGGCAGTGGGGACACGGGCCGACTTTTTACCCATTCATAAATGTTTTTATTTATTTTTCTTTTCAATTTCTTTTCTTAAGACTAAAACTTACTGTTAGTGATTCATTTGAAAATACTGACCCGCTAGCGGGCAAAGCTCGCTAGTTATGTACTAAAAATTAAAATTGAATTCCAACCCAAAAAACTTTTCTGGCTGCATTGTGTTTTTCAACCAGCTTTAGTTTTAGTTTTGCTGTATTACATATTAGACTTAGTATATTGTGGCCATCAGAAAATTTTCTTTTTTTATAACAACCCCACCTACAAATAAATATATACAAAAAAGTATCGAAATAACTTCTCTCAATCATATTGTTTTCTAGTGGAGGCCACTTGAAAATTTGTAATCGCGATAACTTTTGAAATACTTGATCATTTCAAACCAAAGTTGAAAAATGGATTTATCATTCAAATATGTGTGATTTTGGTGGGTAAGTTTCTTTAGAATTTTGTTTCCAAGTTGCAACTACTTGAGAATTTTTTATTGCAATAACTTTCGAAATACTGAATTTATTTGAACTAATGTTGGACAGTGGACTTATATTTCAAATATGTTAAAATAGTTCACTGAACAACTTGCTGTGCCATTTTTATCTAAGTGGCGGCCACTTAGTTTTTCAACGTGATAACTTTTGTAATTCTGAATTAATTCAAACTGAATCTGTACAGTAGAATTATCTCCCAAATACATTTGTTATGCTTGTTTGCCAAATTGGCCGATCATCTTGTTTCCAAGTGCTGGCTACTGGAAAATTTCTAAATCACATAATATGTATTTATGAACAGATTTGCTTAGTTAATCCACATCAATATTTCTACCAAGTCCATTAATAATTTGTAGCTGCCATATTGTTTCAAAATGGCGGCTTTTTGATAAGGAAAAAGAAATCAACCTATCCTTCTGAATGAGCCAAAAGGACTTCCTTTTTTTTTTTTTTTTTTGCTTGTGAAATTTTACTTAAGTAATTTATTACATCTAGTCTGTATCGAAAGAAAAGACTACATCTCAAGAAATAAAAAATGTTTGAAATATGGTTCTTTTAAACATGAATCATCTTAATACCATTGTAAGACTGCAAGTAAAATCTGTGTAAATGTTTTCTTTATGTCACACTACCTCTTTGTGCAAATTTTCACTGTTGGATACTATGATATACTATGTTTTGCATAGTGTGATGCAAAAGATAAATCAATTTATTGAAATAAATAATTTTAATTTATAATGCAAACTCAGTGAAAGTATAATTATTTGAGAGTATATTTAAAAATTAAAAGCACCGTTTCAATATGTAAATATACTTTATTAGACAAAACAAAAGTAGTTTTAATGGAATCTAAAAACAAATCTTTTAACATAACACCGAGGTGCCACTGGAATTTTTATATCATTCCTTTTAAAACTGTTATTTTGAATTTGAAATGTAAATGAAAAAGCATCAGTGAGTGTATTTTATATATCTGTCTGATCTTGAAGCTAAAAATATTGCGTTTGCATTATAAATATAAATAAAAGTAGAAAGTAAATGATCAAATAAGAAAATCTATGTATATTTTAACTAATTGCAAAGCGTCACTTAAAATTTGATATCATTATTTTTAAGACTCATATTTCAAATTCTTATAGCCATAAAGTAGCAGCGTCACAAACTTTTAACCCGTTAAGGGTTTTTTGTACTGATAATAAATACCTGTGGTTTATCTTTTAATCCAAATTTTGCTGATGTCATTCTTTTTCTTAGTTAAAAAAATTCAAAATGGCTGCTAAGCATAAAAGTTATTGCATTTAATTGCAAAAGCCTGAATCATTTATTTAATTATTTATGTTATTATATGTAGCTGAAAAGTATCAGCTATATTGTTTCTGGAAAACATGAGATCCAGCTATGGATCTTATACACAACAAGTAATTATATACAAATGTTAATCTTACATACAAAAAAGTAAACATGCAAAACCATGACATCGCATATTTTTATATTTACTATATGCCATGAAATGAGAGTATAGTAAAAAGCAAAATACAACTAAAATCATACCTTTAGCAATTTTCACTTATATTCTATTATTTATTTGAATATTTTTGTGTGGTTCTGCATTTTAGTGATTACAAAGTACAAAACTTTGAATAAACACCATAAAATGCAAGAACTCGCAACAGTTGTTTCGTGTTGAGAGAAAACACAACCCTTTGTCAGGCGAACAAAGTAGGCATGAATGTTGCAAACAGAGGTAATGCACACAATAATTTTAGGTTGAAGGGCTTTCGTAAGGTGAACTAAATAGGCAGGAGTGTTACAAATAAAGTGGTAATCTATCTACTTTGTTCGCCTGACAAAAGATCATGTTTTGTTTTGACCTAAAACAATTGTTGCAAGTTCTTGCATTTTATGGCGTTTATTCAAAGTTTTGTACTTATTACTTTTAAACACCAGTTCTGAGGTGCTTTTTTATAATATTAATGATTAACCCCTTGGGTATGGATTTATTTGAGAAAATATTTTCATGTGGAACGGATATAATTTTTGGTTGCTTGGAGTAGTATGTAAAAGCCCAGTGGCAGAAACACCGTGACAAGGCGACATAGTCGCGGACACAGAAAATCGGCTTGCGGACAGTTTTTGTCTGCACTGAGAAAAAAATTTGTCCGCAACTTTCGGATAACAATTCACTTATAAAAATTTCTGTATCAAAACTAAAACTAACACTTTCATGATTTATAATTATTTTTTCTGTGTTGTGTCAAACATTGCTATAAAATATTTAATTGAATGAGACGAACTGATGAATACAATTGTTTATACTATATTGTTTTGTAGTAAAATTTGTATTCGTGTATTGTTACATGAGATCACCTCTGATGTTAAGCCCCCCCCCCTGTCACCATCAGCTTTCAGGCTTTTTGAGTGTAAGCCATTTTCACCCCTGATTACACGCAAATTTTGCAGAAATATTATGAAATTTTAAAAGCCTGTCGCAGACCGCTTCAAAACTTTCTGCCACTGGGTGTAAAAGCAGTACATTTTACGTAAGAATTTATTTATTTCTAAAATATTGGTGACATATGTAGTATTAAGATGTCTTCAAGTAATTAGAATTGCAAAACAAAAAAAGTGTCTCAGACGTCAAATGTACCCAAGGGGTTAATCATCTGTCTGCCTTAAATTTCATTTTAAATATATTTTTTAACTTAATGTGAGGTAAAATGGAAAAAAAAATTAATTGGTCTAAATATACAAAAAGCATTAAAAAAAAAAAATGTATATCAATTTAAATAAGTTTTTTTTTTTTTTTTTTTTTTTTTTTTGGGGGGGGGGGGGAGTATCAACATAAAAATAAATAGATTTCCTTTAAAAAAGAAGTAAATGAACATATTATATATTAGGGTTGCACCGAATATCCTTCAAACCGGAATAGTAACTATTTGGCTGGCAGGGGTCGATCCAGGCAAAATTTGGGTCCCTTCACAATATTCCACATAGTAAAAGGGGACCCTTCACAAAATTCAAATTCACAAAAAGGGACCCTTCACAAAATTCAAATTCAGAAAAAGGGACCCTTCACAAAATTCAAATTTATAAAATGAGTCCCTTCACAAGATTTTATTTTATAAAAATGATCCTTTTATTAAATGTTTTCATAGTTTCAGTATTATTTTTAATTAATTCCTTAATTTGGCTCAACGAAACTCTATTAACTTGATATTAAACATTACATAAAGTGATTGTAAAAACGGAAGATTTTACACAATATTTTACTTTTTCACAAAAATATTTTATATTTCACAAAAATATATAAAAATTTCACAAAAATATTTTGTTTTTCACAAAAAAGGGACCCAAAAATTAAAACCTGGATCGACCCCTGGCTGGCTGATTTACTCTTATATTAAGTTCTTATTCTTATCGTGTCAATCAGCCTAATTCTTTGCAAACTCTTTCAGCAATACCATTTACATTTAGTAATATATATATATATTTTTAAGTATGAAAATATATAAAAAAACTATTCAGAAACAGTGGTTTACATAAATGTAGAAAAATATTAGGAAATATTACTATGCATAAGTAGTGGTGTAATGCTGAATTCACAGTACAAAAAAAATTAATTTCTTGTTTTCACCGTATCTCACGAACCAATGAATGAAATTCAACCAAACTTGGTATATAGTTGGAACCTGACGGGGCATGGTGCCGATTAGATTTGGGGATTAATCGCTCAGCAGGTGGCGCTGTGATTGCAAAATTTCGTATTTTTCACCGTATCTCACGAACCAATGAATGAAATTGAACCAAACTTGGTATATAGTTGGACCCTGACATGCAATGGTGCTGATTAGATTTTGGGATGAATCGCCCAGCAGATGGCACTGTGATCACATTTTATGTAAACTTTTAACACTTCAGTACTAGGCGAGTCGTATTAATCCTGGACGACAGGACCCATGCCCCAGCCCGCCCGATTCCCGCTCTTCGATGTGTTTTTCTAGTCAATTTTGTCCTTTTATTACTTCCGGTGTGAGCCTTTTTTTTTTTTTTTTAACACACTTGACATTGTGAGTTTTTTTGCTTTTCTTCCCATGCTATTCCTATGGGGTTTTTAGCCTCCCCCCCCCCTTTTTCTACATTCTAAAGTAGTGGTGGTATGTTTTTTTATTTCCTGCATGTTTTTTTATTTTCTCACATAAAATTTTTAACATTGAAACAAATTTGTGCAGTCTTGTGGAGCCAATTCATTAAAATTTTTTGTCCGAAAACATAAACACTCTTAAAAAAAAAAAAAAAAAAAAAAAAAATTTGAAATGAAAAATCTTTCATCTTTCACAAAAAATTAGCAAATTTCAACAAACCCTTCACGACCATAGAATGATTTAAAAGAGTTTTCAAAAAATGTTGATAACAAAATTATTTGTTTTGCTGATAAGCTTCAAAAATACATTATATTTCTACAATAAACACCAGAAAAATTGGAATTAGATAAATAAACTTGTACATATATATATATAGTTTCATCAATATGCAGTGCAATAACTATGTCAGTGATTGACAGTGAAAAAAAGATATTTTTAAGCAATTAAATGTAATTAAACTCAAATTATACGAATGAGCTGTAAAATTATGCATCATTAGCAATTCACATTAATCCAAATTTTTTTTTACTCTTCTGTTCTTGCATTCATTAATTCACATGCAGTTTTTACCTCTGATGAAATCCCCGATATACATTAAAAATTAGATGCATTTGGGCTTTAAAATACTCTTTAAAAATAATAATAATAATAATACAGTGATGGATACAAATGTTACCTCACAGCTCACACTCCCTTTCAAACTCAAATAATCAATTACATTAAATATTGGCACTGTTAAAAACAGGTCTAATGAAATAAACAGATCTTACTGCTGTTTCATCATTCATTATGGTCAGTAGCCATTTTGAATCTTTCAATAATGACATAGCAAAATTTGGATTGAAAGATGAACCACGGGTAAGTTTTGTATTTTATATACTAAATGTTACATGTAAGAGAAAAAAATATACAGTATTGCTTTAACAAATTAAAAAAGAATTAGTATTCTATAAACATTTAAATAAGAATAATCACAGGAAAATACTCACAGTTAGGCTTAGTAAATAAGGTGAAAGAAAAAAAAAGAAAAATGTATATATAAAGACTAAAAAATCTTATCTTATTAATTATTTTAGACATTAGAATATTTTAATTGAAAATTAACTAGTATGATAATTAGTACATATCTACTATAATGATTACACTGAATTTGCAATGATTTTTAATATCTAGTATAAAATGTCCTTCATGTTCAAAATACTTTTCATACAACTTAAGTATATTGCATAATTCTATACATGAAACATATACTGTAAAAATGTTAAAATAAATTATGTGTTATACTCTAACAATACTTTCTATTAAGAGTTTAATTTAAGTACTTAAATTATCTAACTACTTAATTTCTTTCTATGTACCTACTGTTTAAAAACATATGACAAAGTGACAAATTATGCAGATATTTACTATGACCTTGTGTTTATTAACAGAGAGGGAAAAAGAAAATACAAAATATCTTAAAAAGAATAAATTGATATTTAAAGCTTACTTTAAAGTTATTTTTCTGTATTTTACAATGTAAGCTTAGCAGTTATTATTTGTTTTAAACTTAACAGATAAATTTCTTTAAAGTTTAAGAACAATAATAACAAAATATTGTAAAGAAAAAAATTAGGCCTTTGCCGGTTGATTTTCAACCTGACACCTGGAGTCTCCTCCATAGCTGCATTGTGTAGGGGTTTATTTGTTTTCCAGGTGCCGGCCCCTTCCCTACACTAGGCTATGGATTCTTCGACTTCAGCTATAGTAAAATCCATACGTGCATTCATCTTTTATAGATTACTAATTTTAAAAATGAGGTCTTTTACCATGTAAGTAATGATAATTATATTCTTACATGAACAGTAACTTGTCATAATTCATTATTAAAAAGTTCTAGTTATTATAGTTAGTATTTTTTTTTTTTTTTTTTTCAAAAAGTTTACAAAACACTATCTTTATAAATAAATAAAAATATTTTTTTAACTAACATAATCAAGGTAGACATCAAATTAAATCTTATGAAATTCTCTTTAAAATGAGGAGTCCAAAATTTCTCTATCTCTTAAAAAACATAATGTGTTTATTTAAGCTAAAAAATGGCCAAGTTTCAAAATCAAAAGAAATAATATATTTTTAAGAGCATTTTATCATTTATTTCAAAAAGAGGAATGATTCCTGAATGTTTAAAATTAAAAACACACTTGGCATGGGTTGATTTTACAAACAAAAAAATTTTTAAAGCATGTGTAGCACAAAATAGTCTGCCTTTAACTAATTCAATAAATATTATAGATTATATTTTAAACAGGGCTTTGCACAGTACTTTTAAACTTTTTAATGCATAATTTTCTGCAAATTAACCTTTATTTATAGATACTGCATTGAAAATTAAATTAAATACAAGTGGTAGATGATAAATTTGCGATTAAGCTTACTTTTATCTGTTAACACTGTATTTCAATAAAACAACGATAATTCATAACCTAAACTTAATCTGTTTCTTTTTTAATTTAATTTAACAGCATCCAGCTTCAAATACGTTAAGTAAATATGTAAAATTAATATTTACAAGAGGATTATTAAAGAGTAAACTTTTGACAAAATTGTTACATCATTTTTTTTTTCCAAAATAAAAAAGCCTTAATTAAATCAAATACAAAACTAATCTGTCAATCTGTCTTTCTTTACTTTTAAATTAACAAAATAATTAAATATTTAAAATTAAAATTATACATGTACAAGTAACAAGCAACATACTTAAGCATTTCATGCAAGTCCATTTCTTAAATATCCTAATCTGAAAGCACATGGACGAACCCCTTTTTACAGAACAATTTATATAATTCAAACTTCAAACTACTAAAATATGTATTACAAGCTTTAAAAATATGTAAGTATCACACTCAAAATTTTGTTAAATTTGAAATATTGACGTTCAGGTTGACATTTCCGTGGAATTGCCTTATTACGAATCAACAGCTATATAGTAAAATTAAATTAATGTCAGGCACATTTAAGATTATATATATATAGGAAAGAAAAAGATATACATTCAACTTATTCAAAAAATACTTCTATGTAGATTTTTCATTTTAAAAGTTATAAATTTAATATATGTTTACAATAAATTTTGGTGAGTATTAAATAATAAGACGATTAAAATATATATAGCAAATAAAAGTAGTCTTAAAGATGCAATAATGAAGTTGCAGCAATCCTATAATGAATACACCCGCGAGATATTTATTCATCAAACAAAATCTATTCAATTTCAAAGTATACAAATCAAAAGGAAGAATAACTTGAAAAAATATAAATATGTTTTATATGAATAATTAAAAAAATTCTCTCAAATCGCTCACACAAACAAAACAAACTATCCTTCCAAATACGTTTAGTGGTTTAGTTAAGCGGGATTCGTATTTGTCAGCGAAGCTGATTGGTTCCGTGGTGTAAACATTCCATGACGTACGCAAATCTGGCGTTCTATGGTTTTCGCCAAGAGATCGATCGCCAAAAACCACGTGACTGAATCGACCAATGAGATGGATGTATTTGATATGACTGCAGATTTGTGCCTTCTATTTAGAATTTCGCCATCGGGCCGTATTCTCCCCTCCTTCGGAATCGGGATTTCGTGCGGAATGGGGAGATTTCGCGAGGGAATCTGAAGAAGAGTT
The DNA here is from genome assembly GCA_963930645.1 of Salticus scenicus. Lineage (NCBI taxonomy): Eukaryota > Metazoa > Arthropoda > Arachnida > Araneae > Salticidae > Salticus > Salticus scenicus. Next base: position 244,123,370 of record OZ005660.1, read on the forward strand.
ATTCTCCCAGCAAAAACCGGAATTCAGGCTTTTCGAATGTGCGGAATAAGCTTCTATCTTGCTCCGACAGCTCGGAGCAGCCGGAATAGCATTCGGAAGCAGAATTGTGTGGTATGTGAAAGAAAAAATGGCGGACGTTAGTATATGATATTATTGTTGCGTCAGATTTACGCTGGTGGTGTGTTTTTTCGAGATAGAACAAATTCATTCGACATTTCAGATATTAAATTTATTGGACATTTTCGTAAGCAGCTTTCTTTTTAATTGTAAGTTTGCGTGAGCTTTTACAACCGAAATCGTATGTAAAAACAGCTTCGTCTTCTGAATGAAAGGTAATATTTAGCTAAAATTTTTTCTTTGTATTTTCTGTTATTGTTTATAGTTAATGGTTTTTTACAAGTACAATATGTACGTCTCATATCCCATGTTGTATATAATATTTAAGCAATAATTTTTGTGTTTTTGATTTCAAAAGTGATTTATACATTTTTTAAAATTTCGTTCATTTTTTACCCTGTATTCATATTGCCATTTTGTGTTGCATTTATTATGTAAATCTGGATACTTTTCTCCATTAAAATGACATAATTCATTTTAAAATCATGCCTTATCATATTTGAATACTTAAATGATTTAAGGAACTTGCTTATAAAGTAATATGCATGTATTTCATAGTCATTATACTCATTCTAAATATTGAAGATTTTTGAACTGATAATTACAGATTTTTGTACTTATTGATTTTGATATCCAGCACTTTTCTACAAATACACTTTTTCTTAATTAAATATATATATATATATATATGTATATATATATACATGTATTAAATTGAATGCAAACTTTGGAAATACTTTTTTTTTCTTAATATTACTTTGATTTGTTAGTTGTGTATATTTCTGCTCTACACTATGTAAATTTATTTGATATTTATCTTTACATGCCAGATGAATTATGCCTTCAAGAACAACAACTTATTAAATTTAATAAAATAATAAGTTGTTGTTGAATTCAATTATCCGATTGAGTAGTTCTATTCTTTTAGTGTAGAAAATAACTGTGTTAATTACAGTGATAAAAGTGACATGTAATGAATGATTTTTTCCTCTATCAGAAACAGTAAATTTCATTAATAATGAATTATGTGCAAGAACTAGAAAGTATCATTTCTTTTGGTCATTTAGGGAGTAATTAGTGTTAAAACTATTTCTTGCAATAACAGAAAAGGATGAAGAAGAAAAGTCGCATAGTAAAAAAATGTCATTTCTGTGTTGATAGTTAATACATAGGAAATTCTTAATACATTCCTGACAAAAAATTAAATAAGATGATTTAATACATGTTGTATGTATATATATATATAAATTCATATTTTTAGACAATCCAAATACTTTTATTATAAAATCAGATCAGTAATGGCAAATCTATTTAACAATTTGTAGATTATTTATTATTATTTTTTTATAATAGTTCATCTGGTAACTTAAGTGAGCAAAGAAAATGCTGTACTTTTCCATTAGCCGGGTGCAAATGATTTGTTGCTGATTCTTACAAGGAGAGGTCACGACATGGAAAATTCAGATCGGGACGAAACTCCGCAGGGTTGTAGTATACTATGACATGAGGGTAACAACATATTAAAGCAGTAGGACCCACTATCCCCAAAATTTCGAGAAAAAAGCATTTAAAGTTTCAGTAATCTTTAAATACAATTTATTTCGTAAGCGAGCAAGCGCCCCAGTGGTGTGATCATAAAGCGCGAGTCTGGTAGCCAGACGACTTGGGTTCGAGGCTACCTCGAGACAACTTTTTTTTTTTTCTTTAACTTTTTATGTAATCTAAACTTTTTATTTATTTTTACTTTATTTTACAATTCAATCCAAAATTTGAAAATTTTAATAAAATATTATTTATTTATTTTTTTTAATATAAAATAAATAAATTTTTCTATTTTTAATATTTATAACTTAAAAATACAATAAATTTCTATAACTTAAAAAATAAATTTTAGTTTTATTTTAACTGTAAAATAAGGTAAAACTAAAGAAACTGTTTTTGATTATTTATCGAAATATATATATATATATATTAATTTTAGGTATGCTTGAAACAATAGCACATTTTGATTTTTAAATTTAAAAATATAATAATAATACAGAGAAGTGATCATTTTAATCGCATATATAATTACTATCCAAATTAAATAATTACTTCTCCAATCAATACAGCTTCTTGAAAAATTATAGTATAGGATTACGAAGCTATTAAATTATTACAGGTAAAGAAATGTTATCTTTAAATGTAGATTTTAAATGTTAATGAACATCGTATCTTTTTCGATAACGACTTCCTTTTTTTTATCCTTCTTGTCTCGAACCGAAGTCGTCTGGCTAGCAGACTCGCGCTTTAAGATCACACCACTGGGGCGCTTGCTCGCTCACGAAATAAATTGTATTTAAAGATTACTGAAAATTTAAATGCTTTTTTCTCGAAATTTTGTGGATAGTGGGTCCTACTGCTTTAATATGTTGTTACCCTCATAGTATACTGCAATCCTGCGCAATTTCGTCCCGATTTGAATTTTCCATGTCGTGACCCCTCCTTGTTAGTTAACAAAGCACCAAAGCCTGGTGAGTGTCTAAATTGTGCAGTGTTTATTAAAAAGCTGCGCGATTGAGACACCTCTCCCTGGCAATGCTTTGCAAATGAGTGGACACTGCATATAAGAAAATATGGATTGCTATACAGGTAATAATTTTATATTTTCTTTTTAACTTAAGTTTAAATTGGTTTCTTTTATTTACTGAAATTAATTTTTATTTGGTTTTATGTTCTTGCTTTAAATTACTTCTATTAATTATAATGATTAAAATTATTATTATTATTATTATTATTATTTATTTATTTATTTTTTTGTCTTTCAGATTTGAATTTGTTCAATTGGTTTAATCAAATAAAACTTAATTGAATGCTAATTCATAAAATCATTTCTTTTTTATAAATTGGAGATTATAAAATATATTTATTGCTCAAATATAATAGAATTTGTCATAAATATTCTAATGATTAATTTTAATGTCTTCTCTTTGCATGTAATTGTTTCAATTTTGTCTTTTTGCTAATCATATCTCTGATTAAAGGATAGTTTTGTTATTACTCACAAAGCTCAATTATGATAACTATGTTACAATAGTACAGAGACACGCTAAAGTAAAAGCAATCTTTTTGTTTTCTCCATTACTATTTGAATACAACTGTACTTGTAATTAGATGGTTTGACTATAAATAACTTGTATCCAAACAGTAGTGAAAAAAAAAAAAGTCTTAGATTCTCAATTTATGTTAATTTTAATTACAAATTTAAAAAACAGTTCAATGTATGAATAATTACATAATCTTAAAAATGCCAGTGTAAAAAATATTAAGAGCAAACTGCATTTTTTTTTGTACCGTATAGCATACTGCACTATATACTTCGGCATTTGTTAACTTTATATTTCTGTTCAAGTCTGGTTACATATTCTACCAGTTCAATGTGTTAAAGATCTGTGATCTGTCGTTCAAATTCAATAAATAAACTTTGTCAGCAAATACCATAAATTAAAAAAAAAAAAAATCACCTTAGGTCAACATATTAGCATAATCATTCATCAGCCCTTCCCCCCCCCCTCAAAAAAAAAAAAAAAGTGTTTGAAAATGCCACTTATGTCTATTTTTTTGCCTGATGAAATGTTGTACTATTATTTTTATCCGAAACAACAGAGGTATTTTTTTTTTTTCAGAATTATTTTATATTTTACAAGAGCTGCATTAAGAATTCTGTATGTATTCTGTGAATACTGAGTAAGTATAAGAATTTCAGACTGCGATTTTATTTTAATAAATTGTATGTTGTGTTATATCAGATTTCAATTTGTTTTACAAAGTAAACCGTTCCACTGATCACAGCAAAAATTGGTATATTTATTAATTTCAAATTTAAAAATCTATCTAGCGCTGTAACTTTTTATTCAATAGGATAATTTGTTCATAATATAAAAAATAAAACCCCCATAACAATGTTAACCCCCCCCCCCCCCCCCAACCATTGATTAAAAAAATAATATTAAAAGTTATTTTTATGTAAATCTATATTTTAAAAAAAAATCTGATAAAATTTTATTATTATTTTTTATTTATTTTCTATTTTGGTGATGCTTTACGCCAAGGTCTTTACTTATGCAATTGCAATAACCATTTCAATTTACTGCTAAAATCGAAAACAAAATCTTTGAAAGTGCCAAGCGTTTTCTATATTAAAACGGTGCTGAAAATAGTTGCCAATAATTATTAACGTTTATTTAAATGTTTAAATTATTCAATAATATATATATATATATATATATTTCAAACTGACATCATAATATTTTATTTTAATTATTTATTTCAATCAATCAAATTGGCTTATATGTTCTTTCTTTTCTTTTTGTCCGTGAAGCAGACAAAGCCTGCTTTTATACTAGTAAAAGAAGATATTTGTATCTTTGCCTGTGTGCGATGTAGTTAAAAAATATATATATATATATATATATATATATATATGGCACATTTCCCCCCCCCCACCTTTCTAGATAGAGGATTGAATTTGGGAATAAGGCCGATTGACTGCTGTAGGTCCTAGGCTTGAGGGGGTGCCCTCCGTGGGGGTTTTTCTAAGGGGTCCTAGCCCATATTTACACAAGTTTCGGAGAAAACCACAGAAAACTCTGAACAGCAGGGCCGACGAGCTCGACCTGGGATCGAACCCGGCACTTTTCATCTACCAGCTTTTGAGCACAAAACCGCTCGGCTGCTGGTGGGCCCTCTAGATTGAGGAATATGTGCAGATTCACAATATACTTTAAATTTTTGATATTTTTAAAAATATGATTTTTTGTGTTTTTCCCTTACATTCTTCTATGAGCAGTAATTTCAAGCTGAGACCAACAATATAACACGTTTACAACTTTTCATTTCATTTATTATTATTATTATTTTTTTATATATATAAAAAAGAAAAACTTTTTTACACATGAATGTTAAATTTAAAAATTATTTAAAAATTTGTCTGCAACTTTCGAATAACAATTCACTTAAAAAAAAAAAAATTCTGTATCAAAACTAAAACTAATACTTTTATTATTTATAATTATTTATATTGTGTTGTGTCAAACGTACCTATAAAATATATAATTGAATGAGATGAATTGAATGAATACACACAATTATTTATACTATATTGTTCTGCAGTAAAATTGTATTCGTGTATTGTTGCACGAGATCCCCACTGATGTTAAGCCCCCCCCCTCCCCCCAATCAGCTTTCAGGCTTTTTGAGTGTAAGTCATTTTCTCCCCTGATTACACACAAATTTTGCAGACAGATTATGAAATTTTAAAAGCCTGTTGCATACAGCTACAAAACTTTTTGCCACTGGGCTGTTGCTAAGGAAAGCAACTTCATATTTTTAGAAGGGACAATTAGAGATGAGAATGGTCCGAAAAAACCCGGAAATTTTGGGGAAAAAAACAGTTTTTTTTTCGGGGGTTTTTCCGAAGGGGTTGATTTCCGCCCGGAAAAATCGAAAATTTTGAAATTTCTAGAACAAAATAACGTGTTTAAAAATTTATAATATTTACATTGCGATGCTTTTTTCGTGAAATATTTTTTCATGTTCAATATCTTACATGAAAACACTGACTCTGATAATGTTCATATTTCAAAAATAAAGTTTTAACCATGTAATCAAATGGTAATGCTGAAACATTAGGTACTATTACAATGCCCTCCCTCCCATCACATTCATTTGAAATTACTTATTCTTTTCAAGTTCCTTTATACTTTCATCTTTTTTTTTTAAAAATATATATAGTCTTGTCTAACTATTATTTTAATGTGTGTGGATATATATTATACACACACACACACACATATATATATACATATTTAAACCTAAGCAACTACTTTCTATCAAAAAAATTTATTTCACAATTTATAAAAATTACCTGTGCAAAAACCTACTTGATTTTTGTCATTTATACTTTAGTAAATAAGTTTTATATATATTATATATATATATATGTAGCGGATCGGCATCCTGTTTCTCCCCCTAACCTTGCTTGCCGCTACCTGGAATCCCAAAGCAGCTGAGTTTCGACAGAGAGAACGGAATATGAGCGGAAGTCCGTACTTGTGACAAAAGACGACGTCACTTCCGGAACAACCGTTTTCATCGTAGAGCGGAGAGCTCTTCTGACGCAGAGAGGACAGTCGATGAACGGATTACAAGGCATGCATAGCTGACGTATGCATCGCTCTTCTTTTTTGGACGATATGTTTGGCCGTGCCGGGGTAAAGTACGAGACAGTGTACTTTGTGTTTTGAAATAGCTAAAAGCAAAGTAATAAGTAAATTGTTTATTCAACGAACTGAATTATTTTAGACGAAATATAAAATGAACATTGGATTAGCAGAACTATTAGAATTCATACTAACGTTATATGTAAATAATTGTATATATTAATTCTTTATTAAATTTTAAGTAATTAGTGAGTAATAGAATTGGTATTCTTAAAGTTCTTAAACGCCCACAACCCACTGGATACTATATATATATACATATATATATATATATATATATATAATAAATCAATAAAAAGTGTTTGTTTTAAATTTCTGAAATTCAATTAACTTTAAACTTTTATTTTATCTTTGTGATTAATTTCATTTTAAGTGAAATTCTGTATTAACAGTCCAGCCGCAGGTCCAGTAAATCGGTAAGCCTGATATGCAATCAGGTTAAAGTCTAGTTGACTAAATTTTTTCTCTTGCATATTAAGTTCGGTTCAGGTTGACTGAATTTTTTTCCTGGGGGCTAGGTTGTCCGATTTATTTTTATTGTGGGTCGGGTTCGGATTAGATTGACTGATTTTTTTTTTTTTTTTCCTGCAGGTTAGGTTTAAGTTTCCAATGGGTTGGGTCAACTTAAAAACACCTTTCAAAAAATTTTATCATAATAAACAGAAATTTGTTTGATATAATTATAAACATACAACATATTCATATGATTAAATATACGTGCACACAAATTATTACATGCATACTACAGAAAGGCAATAAACAAAGAAAAATCATATATATATCATATATATATATATATATATATATACTAAACGTAAAGCATTTTTTTGTAGTACATAACACACATAAATGGTTAAAAATTATTAATCTATTTTTCAGATTTTTAAATTTATAACTTAGTGTATCAGATCCATTAAAAAAAAAAAAAATAAATAAATAAATGATTTGCTAACTCTGTAACAAAGAACATTAATTTTATTTTATAACTTTAAAATGTTTTGCATGATTTTCAGATGAATCATTAAATTTAATTTAGTTCTCAGATATGAAAAAAATCAGATTCGGGTCAGTGAAAAAAAAAAAAAAAAAAATTGTTGGTTTGATTCTAATCTAAATTCATTTTATCAATGCTGCTGGGAGATGAACATTCCATAGGTATATACACCCTATGCAAAATTAATGGTTGAAAGATGATTTGACTAGTTTTTGGTGTTTTGTACAAGGAAAGGCACTGGCAGTTACGAAACAGAAAGGCTCATATTTTAATAGTAAAAGCTTTTTGCATGTTTCTGTTAAGAAAAACAATATGGATTGCATGTATTTTTTAATATTTAACACTTCATATTTTCTAATATATTATAACTTTTAAAAAACTCTATATCTGTAAAAATTCAATTTTTCCCATTTTTTCCAGAAAAAAATGGAAAAAACTGGTTTTTTTCCACTGCCTCAAAACTTCCGGAAATTTTACATCTCTAGGGACAATACCCAATCTCGCCGACAGCCATGGCCCATGTTATTCTGTGGGAAAGTTTGATTTCATGATTACTCATTACCTAATGTATTTTTTAAATTCTGTTTTCACATTCAGAAAATTCACAATTGTTATTATTATTATTATTTTTTAAATGTATTTTTAAGTTTAAAAATAGAATAAAATAGGCCACGACTGTTGGCGAAATTTATCATTGTTATTCTTTTTCGTATGTTTAAACCAATTAAAAAACATTTTTCTTTTTTCCCATCTCGTATCAAGTTAAAAATAAAAAATAAAATAAATTTAGACAAATTGTGTGAAAAATATTTTAAGAAATTAATGTAGGTAGTCATTGCTAAGGATACGACACAATTACTGCGCGCCTTTATGTGGAAGAACAAACTAAAAAAAAGTTCCATTTTCCTAAATGAAACCTTTTTTTGTACAGAAATTTATATCTTACTTAGAAACAAAAAATAAGCTTCGGTTTCTTTCTTTCTTTTTTTTTTTTTTTTTTTTTTTTTTTTTTTTTTTTAATACACGTTTTCATTTTTTACACACATTCTTTTGTATTTAAAATTACTATTGTAGAAAGTTATCTGCATGTGCAATTTTTTAAAATGCAATTCAATAACTGGTGATTTAGCTAATTTTGAACTATTTCCTTTTATTTGACTAACAAGAGCAGTGAGAGTAATTTTATTTCTTTCATCTGCTGACATATTGTTTCGATATACACAGCATTCTTCGATATCGGAATGCCTAGAAGATTGATAGGTAAATAAGATAGAGAAGTTCATAAAGATATGTTTCGTCATATAAATAAAATTGCTGATAGCTTTTTTTTTTTTTTTTTTTTTTTCGAAGGATATAACAATTACCAACAAATTTCTTCACACAGAAATTTTGAATTTCTACATTTATTATTTAAATGCTTACTATCACATACTTATTACGTCCATTCATCTGCTACTAAGTTCAGTTTTCTAATTATTCATGTCAAATTTAATCCAATTTAGTGATAACAGTGCAACCTTTTTGAAAAAACACCTTTCATAAGCCGAATATTTCTACTCGATAACTTTTAGCTATAGGCTCAATGACAAATTTTCTTCTATCAATAAACTATTATTTCCCATATTCCTCCTTGAGAGTCCATTCCACTTTTTAATAACTCACTATATAAGCTATTTCATATTGTTACGTAGCCTGGTTGGTAGAACGTCGATCTCGCAATAGAAAGATTGTGGGTTCGATACTTAAGCTCTAAGGGAAATATTTAGAAATAATTTTTTATTTGATCTGTCTTTGTTAATAATCAGGATTTCATTATATCAAGAACGCTATAGGCTACTTTTACGAATACCACATTTTAGAAAAGTCTCTTATTTGTAAAAAAAATTCTCATTAAAAACACTATTAAATATTTTGAATTTCAAAAAGGACACATGTCACATCTCTGTTATATGCATAGTCAGCAGCAAAATTATTCGAGTGCTGGAAAAATGACTATAAAAAAAGTACACTTAATACAGTTTTGTTAAATAAATCCTTGTCGAATCATATTCTTAGTCAGTCTAAGAACATGATTCGACAAGGATTTATTTAAGAAAACAGTATAAAGTGCACTTTTTTTATATAGGAATTATTGCTAGCTCTCGAATAATTTTGCTGCCGACTGTAGTATAAAACTGTTGTCAGTAAAAATAAATTATATTAATCTTTCGAAAATAATTTAATTGCTAACAACTGTTGTATGAGTATGAGTGATTAAAAATGAAGGAAATATATAGTTATAAGTAACAATTTCACGCCATATTTATATGTTTATATAATGTAGTATTTTATATTAACCTTTAGAATTTACTATGTATCAGGAGATGAGCAGTTATATTAAAGATTATTTCTTAAAGGGAATGATTCTCTAATTATTATGTATTTTAGCGTAACATTTCTAAATACAAGAAGGAAATAATTAATTTAGTTTAAATCTTAATCTAGCAACAATTATTTTTCTTTTCACAAATTTTAATCATTAGTATCTTTGTGGATAAGCCGGAAAAGTTTTCAATATTGAAATAGCAATTTAATTGATCCATGCAACATTTTATTCATTATTGTTAAATGAAGAACATGAAAATTTTTATCATGATCACTTCTTAATACTTTTCAACCACTGTACGAAAGGGATAACCATTAAATTTAATGCAAATTATTATGTTGAACTATTACAGCTAAATTCTATTCATCATACAGATGCTTTTAGAAGTGTAACGCATAACCTTCCACAATACTGGCACAATTAACGCTAATCTGGTTATATTGTTGACAGCTAAAATGACACAAATAGTCTAAATATCCACTTAATCTGGAAATAAATATTAAATTTGTGACGGTTTTTCGACGTGAATTAGGAAATGTTTATTCAGAGTCTCCCTGCCTTACAGAAAACTTTTTAAGACATAATTCACATTCATATTGTGTTTCTTTTTTAATGAATGCATAAATGTGTATTCGAATTGCCCTTCTAGTACAAATTTCTCACATACGACTTTTCATCTCTATGAATGCGTGAATGCCAATTTAATTTCCCCATTTAGGAGAATATTATACTATAGATATAGCTTTCCGCCTGCGTGAGTCCGTGACTGCACATATAATGCAGTTTTCTCTTGGAATCTTTTCGAACATATTTCACACACATGACGGTTTTCTTTTGTGTAAATGTCCCTTTCTAGAAAAACCTCTGGAACAGATTTCAGACTGATTTATTCTTTTGAGCGAATGCGTAAATATGCATTCATAGCCCGCCTTCCTTGTCAGAGAATATTTTAGAACAAATTTCACACACATATAACATTTCGACTGTATGAGTGCCTGAACGTGCATTTAGATAACTTTTCTGAGAGAATTCTTCAGAACATTTTTGACACACACATGACTTTTATCCCATGTGAATGCGTAAATAGATTACGTTTGTCAGAGAATCCTTTAGAACGTATTTCACACAACTATGGCTTTTCTTCTGTGTGAATGTGTAAATGTTTATTTAAACTACCTTTATGAGAGAATTCTTCAGAACGTATTTCACACACGTATGGCATTTCTTCAGTGTGAACGCGCAAATGAGTATTTAGATGACCTTTCTGAGAGAATGCTTTAGAACATATTTCACACACGTATGGCTTTTCTTCTGTGTGAATGCGCAAATGCGTATTTAGGCTACCTTTCTGAGAGAATGCTTTAGAACATATTTCACACACGTATGGCTTTTCATCGGTGTGAATGCGTAAATGTGTATTTAAATTACTTTTCTGAGAGAATTCTTTGGAACATATTTGACACACATATGGCTTTACTTTTGTGTGATTACTTAAATGTGTATTTAGAGCACTCTTGTAACAGAATTTTTTAGAACATATGTCACACACATATGGCTTTTCTTTTGTATGTATGCGTAAATGTGTAATTAGATTACATTTCAGAGAGAATTTTTTCGAACATATTTTACACACACATCGCTTTTCTTCAGTGTGAATGCGTAAATGTGTATTTAAATTAAATTTGTTAGAGCATCCTTTAGAACATATGTTACATACATATGGCTTTTCGCCTTTGTTAGTGCATGAATGCATATTTTTCTCTTATCGTCTATATAGAAATAGATATATAGTCTATAGATCTTGTCACTTTCTAGAAAAACATTTAGAACACGCTTCACACACGTACATCTTTCGTCCTATGTGAGAGAAGGCATGTATACTACGATGTGTAATTTTTGAGGATGCTTCTAAATATAATTAAGAAGCGGATGGACTTTCATCTGTAGGACTGTCTATATGCATATTCATATTAACAAAAAAATTATACACATGCTCCTCATACCTTGCTTTTTTTTCTTTATTTATAAATTAAATGAAAGTAGTGAGATCCGTAATATTAGATCCTATATTGTTTTGGGAGAGAAATATGAAAATATGCATTAGTTTTTATACTTACATTTCATTTATTTTTGTGTATTAGGCCTTTTTTCAGATGGTTGGCAAAAATTTCTATATATTGTATGAATACAGTGAGGGAAAAAAACTTTCTTTTCTAATTAATTTTTAGCTTTTTTCAGAAACATGCACACATAATAACGTAAATTCTTTCGAGAAATTAACTTGCTCCTTTTGTTTCATCCATGGTTAAAAAGAATTTATCTTTTGTTGTCGGGCGCATTGAAAAACTGAAATACTCTGTGAACGAGACTATTATTAGAATTTTATTATGAGAATATGTACGATTTTGGGGTTGTGTGTAACCATGTGTAAGCGCAGTAAACCAACTGCTGCCAATCTCTTCTCGACTCAACAACGTTTTTAAATAAATGTTTTTGTGATGTCTGTGAATAGCAGAGTTTAATTCAACCAGCGTCTTTGAAGAAATAGTTCATTCAACTATCCACAACATAGTTTTGGTCAGCGTCGATCAGGAGCCTTTAATAAGTTTGTTTTATGTAACATATTGTGCAATGACTGAAATAACAGCAGTGTTATACTAAACAGGGAGCGAAATTCTTTAAAAGAAGTAGTGACAAAGATAGAATATGCCCTAAAAAACAATGAATTTACACAAAGAGAACTCGAATAAAAAATTAATTCTGTTCAAAATTTGAGGAAAAAGATCGATGATCTACGCAATGAATGTTACACCACCATGAGTGATAAGGATTTTTTTGTGTCCGAGTGGTTGAAGGCATAAATTATACTATCACACATTATAATATCCAAACACTTATTTAATGAAATACACGACATATAACTACAACGAACGGAATACTACACATAGAGATGCAAAAAACCCGGGAATTTAAAACCAAGGGAAAAAAGCCGGGAGTTTTGGGGAAAAAACTTGGAAATTTGGAAAAATTTGCTAGGAAAAAACAAATTAGAAATCTCTAAAGCATATAATAAGTTGTTTACTTAATATAATGGCAATTTTAAGCACTTTGATATACTGATAAGCTTATAACATTATTTTAATTTATCATTTTATTTTCAATTTATCAGAACTGCAGCCAAATCAAAATTTGAAAAGAAACCTAAGCTTTCTTTATTAAATTAGCACTTAAGATAAATGTATCGGTACAATGTTGGATACAATTTCCATATTTTACAAGCTGAAGAAATAAGGAAAGCAATGTACATAATCCTGTAGTAGTTTGAGAAGAGAAATAATTAAGATTTGTAAAGTTCTTTAAAAATTTCTAAAACTAAAGAATTATTAAAATAATGCAGGGGTTTTTAGAAAGAAGAGATGACATTTTATGTAATTACTACAGTGGTATAGTTCCTTTTACAAGTTATATTCAGAAATATTTCTTATTAGAGTTTCTAAAAAATTGATATTAAATTTCCTACAATGAAAATTTTTTTATAAAAATTTATATACATATTGTTTTCCTGATTTTTATACATATATATATATATATATATATATATATATAGTTTCTGCATTTCTAACACAAGTGGGGAAATTTTTCGAATTACTTATATATTTCACTAAAGCATATTAAATTTAAGAATTCTTCTTTTTTTTTTTTCCCTTTGTTGTAATTAAAAAAAAAAAAAAAGGAACAATTTAAAAATGTAAAAATTATCAGGTAACAAACTAATTTCTTAAATACTTCACTTAAGTTTAATGAAACTTGAATTTAGTTTTTTTTTTTTTTTCTAAAATCTTAAGTCCAATTCCCTAATTGTTTCATAGTACATTCATAAACCAATTATGAGTAAAAAAATTTAAATGTTAGTAATTCTCATAGGGAATGGAAAGGATATCTCAAGAACATCACAAAGTTATATTAATGACTAATGACAGAAATTTACTGTTAGTGTTAGCACCGCATTAATTATAATTAATTATTTTCTTCATTTTTGGAATAAACATCGAAGATTCTCGAATTAGCTAGAAAGGGAAACGAAAAGGAAATCTATGCAGGAATTAAAGTTGAAGTTAATTTAAAGATCGTAGGCTAAATAAATAACAAAAGTTATAAAAATATTCATAATTTCAAAATTCCCACTTTTGGGGAAATTTTAAAATTCCCAAATTTGTCTTAAATTCCCAGGGAAAAAAACCGGTTTTTTTCCGGGAAAAAACTGTGTGTTTTGAAAGCCTTGCATCTCTAACTACACACATTACATTCAATTACAGATAGATGGTTTTGGTTCTTGTTTAGATTCTGTGGAGAGTTCTACGTACAGTCCGGTTAACAGTTAATGTCGATTGAGTCAGCTTAGTTCAAATCATAGAGTTAAGACTCCACACCTCCTCCCCCTTTATAGATCGAGTCTCTTGGGAGAACTTCGGATTCTAGATGATCGTCTAGGAACCACATTTGAACTCACCGGTTTTGGTGAACCAGATTTCTTAGGCGAAATGTTCGGCTGCACTGACGAAGGAACCGGGGTCACTTGGTCAGTCGAAGTAACCTGTTCCGCGGACGGATTGCTAGGTTCATCATTCCCTGCAGAAGAATCTTCAGCGATAGAACTCTCAGGAACCGGTTGGTTTTCTGGTGTATCTCCTTTAGGGATGTGGAATCTCCGATTCACATTTGGCATGTAATCACATTCTAATTTATTACCTATTGGACGGATCTGGTCAATGTGTCGTCTAACTAAGACACCCTGCACATTGATGGTGTAATGAAGAGCTCCATCTTTATTTCTACTTGACCAAATTTCCATTTGGAGTTTGCTGATCTCTAGTCTCTCACTGCAACATGATCACCAATTTCAAATTTCCTGTCTTGGAATTCTAATACTCCCTTTCGTGTTCGATCTTCAACCCTCGATTTTAAGTCTGGCAGGAGCAGATAAATTCTTGTTCTAATGTCCCGTTTCAGAAATAGCATTGCAGGACTGTGGGTTGTAGTAGCATTAGGCGCTTTCCTATACTTTAGTAAGAAGGTACTTAATTTCTGATGGATACTGCCTTCATAATTCTGCATAGCTCTCAGGGATCGCTTTAAGGTACATAGTGTTCGGAAATGCTTCCTTTTTCTCCCATGAAATCAAAGAGATTGAACGAGACTATCTGGACTCCATGGTCTCTTCAAAATTAATAAAAGATCATTTTGGGCAACTAATTTTTTGATGTTTTTTTTAGAATAGAGAGAGTTTTTATGTTCTGACTTGTAAAAAAAATGAGTAAGTTATTTTCGTTTTAAGAGATTAATATTTAGAGGAAGAATTTCAAATACGAGAATTTCTATGAGTATAATTTATTTAGAGTTATATCTACGGATAATTATAAATATGCTTTAAGAGTTATTTTCATTATAAGCTTATGAATTGCATAAGTAAAAGAATAATGATGCTGTGTGATACCTACTATTCCAAGTTATGTATATAGATCGTGTAAATAAACTCTATGTGTTTCTTTTAATATACGAAGTTGATGTCTTTTATGGGTTTATCCTACACATCTGGCGTCCGCTAATAAGATTCGGCTGCAAGTAAGCTATTTCTATATTTTTTGAGATAGGATTATTTTAAACGAAGAACATTTTATGAAAGAGAATTGATTTAATAGCATTAAGCAGACGATATTTGTTTCTTAATTTATATGAAGATTTTTTTTTTTGATGAATCTAATAACAAGAGCTATTGGTTTTAATGTATATAATTGATTATATTGTTCACGAATTTAAATAAATTGAAGATTAAGTTTAAAATAAATATTTTGGTGTTATGATATGGAAGCCTTAAAGAAAATTAGAACGCAGCATCGGAGAATATTTACAAAAGCTTGTAATGAATTTGAAAGGGTAGAAGATACATTAGATAATGTAAATAAAATAGCAAAGTTAAAATTAATTGAAGAAAAAGCTAAATTAATGATAGAGTGTGATGGAAAAATTGCTCAACAACTTTGTACTGAAGGTAAGGATGAAAAATTGCTTGAGTCAGAAATTGATGAGTCTAAGGATTATCTTGATCGTTGGAGTATGTTAGGGCAAAAATTAAATAATTTAACACTCTCAATAAATAATAATGCTGTTCAGAGTTCTGAAGTTCTACCACATAATACACTATTGCACTACCCCAAAATTCAACTACCTACATATAATGGGGACATTAGAAATTGGTTATGCTTTTGGGGACAATTTCAGAAGATTGATAGAGATCCTAATTTAGACCATGATGATAAGTTTTCGTATTTGTGCCAAGCAATGGAAAAAGGTAGCGTTGCTGAAGAATTGATTAAGAGTTTTCCACCTAGTGGTGTTAGCTATGCAAAAGCAATAAAACAATTCAAAAATCGTTTCGGCAATGAAGAATTGCTAATTCAAGTTTATGTGAGAGATTTGTTGGCTTTGGTACTGCAAAAGCAAAACACAGAGAGAAAATGATTGAGAAAGCTTTATGACCTGTTAGAAACGAAATTACGTTCTCTTGAAATTCTGGGAGTTACCAGAGATAAGTATGCTTCTATGCTGGTTCCGTTAGTATTGTCGTCACTACCAGAAGAAACATTAAGAGCATGGGAACGTTACAGATCTACGAATCGTAGGTCGCGTGAATCGGCGTCAGAAGATGGACAAAATCTAATATCAATACAGCAAAATGATTTGGATTCCCTCTTTGAATTTCTACAAGATGAAGTTTCATCTGAAGAAAGAATAAGTCTAGCTTCACAAAATTTCCATTTTGCAAAATCTAAAGTATGTGTAAGAGGAGAGGACAAATTCCATGTCAACAAGAAATTTACAAATAATAAACTCAAGTTTGGGAATAATGTGCAGGTTTCAAGGGCGGCTGATCTTTTTACTTCTACCAGAGGTCAAAAGCAGTGTTTATTTTGTTCCAATTTCCATAGTTCTGAGGATTGTTTTAAAGCTAGGAAAATGCCTATGAAAGAAAGAGAAAATTTAGTTGAAAAGTCTCGTTGTTGTTTTTTATGTTTACAACCAGGGCATTATATTCGCCAGTGCTCTGTAAAAGCAGGATGCTTATGTTGCGGCAAAAAACATAATATTTTGTTATGCCGAAGTATGAAACAATCAAATAAAAGCGAACCAAAAAGAGAGATAGAGAAAGATGCTCAAAGTGCTCAAGCACTTGCCAGTGTATCAAAGTCTCCACGTGTAGTGTTGCAAACCCTATTGGTGATGGTCAGAGGCATGGAAAGAGGCGCAAAGCCAGAGCCATTTTTGACTCTGCATCACAACGTTCCTATTTACTCACAGATACAGCTAGAGAGATGAAATATGAAGTAGAAGATTCAGAATATCTTCAGCATTCTCTTTTTGGCGGTAAGAGTACCGGTATATGTAAACATGACATATTTAAGTTATTCTTAACGAGTGTTAATGGAGATTACAAGTGCAATTTTAACGTGCTAGGTCAACTAGTCATATGTGAAACGAAACCTCCTACAACTCCTGAGCTTTGTGTTAAAGAACTTTCAGACTTCAGTGTTCAGGTTGAAGATGATCATCAAGCTCCTATTGAAATTCTGATCGGAGCTGATGTTATGGGAAAGTTGATGACGGGTAATTATAAGCTTCTCCCCAGTGGCCTCTCTGCAATTGAGACAAAGTTAGGATGGACAGTTATGGGTCGCACGTCAAGTCTACCTTCCAGTGACTGTTCAACTTTGATTTCAATGATGAACAAAGACGCATCCATTAGGGATTTGTGGACTTTGGATACACTTGGAATAACTGATCCTTCGGAGAAGAAGACCAAAGCTGAGTTACAAAAGGCTGTCACAAACCATTTTTTAAGTACTATTGAAATTAAAGATAATCGTTTTCAAGTACATCTGCCATGGTTGGAAAATCATCCCCCACTTCCAGACTACTACGAGCTAGCATTAAAAAGATTGAATAGTACAATAAAGCGACTTAAATCGGAGTCTCTGTGTGAAGATTATGAAGAAGTTTTCAATGAGTGGCTAGATTGCGAAATTATAGAAGAGGCAGAGAATGAGTGTAGAGAACCAGTACTTTACTTACCTCATCGAGCAGTAATCAAAGAGAAGAGCACCACTAAGATCAGAGCAGTATTTGATGCTTCTGCAAAAGTAAAAGGATCACCGAGTCTCAATGATTGTTTAGAAAAAGGGCCAAACCTCATAGAGCTGATTTCGAGTATTCTAATGCGTTTCCGCAAAGAGAAGATAGGTGTCACCGCAGACATTCGAAAAGCATTCCTCCAAATAAGCCTTCAGCCAGCTGACAGAAATTACTTAAGATTTCTATGGATCACCAGTGACGGGCAAATTAAAAAATATAGGCACTGTAGAGTTGTTTTTGGTGTATCGCGCTGTCCCTTTCTGCTAAGTTCTACGATTCAATATCTGCTAAGAACTGTTTTAGAGAAAATAGAGGTTGGTGAGTCCTCATACCCAAAAGATGTCGTTCAAAAACTCTTGACTAGTTTCTACGTAGACAATTGTGTTAACAGCGTGAAGAATGAAGCAGAACGTAAACAGTTCATGGAAGTAGCTATTGAAGTTATGGCAGAAAGAAAATTTGATCTACGAGGATGGGAATTCACCGATCCTAACGCCGAAAGTACAACTGGTTCTAGCGTATTGGGTTTAATATGGAATAGAAAAGCTGACACTCCACGAATAAACACCGAAAGTTTCCAAGAGGTGTGTATTGAGGAAGTAACAAAAAGAACCATTTTATCATCAGCTTACAAAATCTTTGATCCTTTAGGTATCACCTGTCCAGTTTCTCTCCTTCCAAAACTTTTGTTACAACGCTTGTGGAAGACTAATATGACTTGGGATCAGAAAGTAGATTTAGAAACTGAGAAACGTTCTGAAAATGGTTGAAGGATGTGCCAGTTTTGTCAACAATTGAAATCCCAAGGTGGATTAGATTTGACATTAAAGATGAGAAGAAATCTTTACACGTATTTTGTGACGCAAGTCGATCCGCCTATGCAACGTGTGTCTTTTTGAGAGTTGAAAGTAAAAATTGTGTGCACATACAACTTGTTCAAGCTAAAGCCAGAGTTGCACCTTGTGGAAATAAGGAGACTAGTATTGCTCATCTGGAATTTCTCGGGGCTACTATTGCTGCTCGCCTTTCTTCAAACATATTAGAAGATCTTGTAAGAGATGTATATAACTGGACTGATTCCACCACTGTACTTGCGTGGATAAGAAGAGAAGATTCGTGGGGAGTTTTTGTGCAAAATAGAGTAACTGAGATACTGGGTTTGACTCCAAAAGAGGCTTGGAGGTATGTCCCTGGTTCCGTGAATCCAGCAGACCTTCCTAGTAGAGGTTGCACTGCTGTAGAGTTGTCTTCGTCGAAATGGTGGGAGGGGCCTGCATGGTTGTACTCTCCGTCTGATTTGTGGCCCAATGCTGAAGACATTGTTCGAGAAGAGGAAATAAACAGCGAGAGAAAAAATAGAATTATTTCTTCTATGTTAACTGTTGAAGTAGGCTCACTGCTACATTCTCGTACTAATGACTATAAGAAAACTATCCGAATCGTAGCTTGGATAAGGAGATTCTATTACAACTGTTTCAATTCCGAAAAGAAGCTAGGTGACCTTACTGTTCATGAGATAGAAGAAGCAGAAAAAACCGTTGTGCATCTTATCCAAAGAGAGTCCTTCACAGATAAGAGTGAGAAGAGACTGAAGACTTTAGATACATTTGTTGATGAGGGAATACTTCGATTAAAAACAGCAGTGTTCAAAAGAGATTATATAGCAGAGTTCAGAATGTCTGCGGTTTTGCCAGGAGACCATCCAATTGTGAGAAGTCTTATATTAGAGGAACACAGTAAAAGAGGACATGCTGGTGTGTCATATACACTGAATTCATTAAAAGAGAGATTTTGGATCCTTTGTGGCAGGAGAACAGTGAGATCAGTGATAAGGTCATGTGTGATTTGCAAAAGGTTTGCTGCCAAAAATATTAAGCCTCCAACTGCACCGCCTCCTGCAGATCAGGTGCAAGATGCCTGTGTGTTTCAAGTAACGGGTTTAGATGTTGCTGGCCCTGTCTACCTGCGAGATAATTTTAAGGCCTGGATTTGCTTATTTACATGTGCAGTATACCGTGCAGTTCACCTCGAGTTGGTGACCTCTCTCTCGACAGATACTTTTCTTTTAACCTTTCATCGTTTGATTGCTCGCAGGGGAAGCCTTCAGTAGTTTACAGTGACAATGGAAGCAACTTCACAGGAGCAGCTAATATTCTTAAATGTGTCGATTTCAAAGGAGTGTCTCTACAATTAAGAGATAAGAGAATTATTTGGAAATTCATTCCACCTGGAGCTCCTTGGTGGGGAGGATGGTGGGAAAGGTTAATAGGCATGATGAAGACTATATTGAAGAAGGTCTTAGGAAGAGCAAGTTTGAACCACGAAGAGATGACAACAGCTTTATGCAATTGTGAAGCTATCTTGAATGACAGACCTTTGACTGCAGTAACTTCAGACCCGAGTCTCAGTGTTCTCACTCCTGCAGATTTTCTGAGAGAGATAAAAGGTAGCACCTTGCCAGACATTTAAACTTCTTCAGACCCAAATCACTTACGACGAAGATTGAGTTGCATTCAGACTATTCGTGAAGCTTTTCGATCAAGATTCCGTCAAGAATATTTAGGAGCACTTTGTACGAAGCAGAGAAATCAACAATTTTTTACCTTAAAGGTGGGAGAATGAGTTCTTGTTGGAGACGATGAAAAGAAAAGGCAGTCGTGGCCTCTTGGTCGAATAGTTGAAGTGTTTCCAGGTTCTGATGGCATCGTTCGTCAAGTTAAAGTAAAGACACAACATGGAGACCTTTTTAGAGCTATTAAACGGATATACCCGTTAGAAGTTCCTGATACTGACTCCTTTGTTACTCCAGCAGACGTAATCCCCACGGTGGGAGTTAAGAACAGTGCACTTGATAGTGAATCTGCCGGCCGCATACCGGTTGTTACTAGAGCAGGACGTGTAATTAAGTCCCCACAGAGACTTGATTTATGACTTTAATATTAGCACTATCACTTTAGTTGTAAATATGTATATACGATTCTTATCATTTACTCATAAAATTTTCTTCATTTGTTGTAAAGTATTTAGTTACCCAAATTTCTCAGGCAAAAATGTAATTTCTATGTGTATTTATAATTTTTTCCCTAGTTTTGTAAGTTAACTTTTGGAGTTCTAGGTTAACTTAGGTGGGAGGATGTTCGGAAATGCTTCCTTTTTCTCCCATAAAATCAAAGAGATTGAACGAGACTATCTGGACTCCATGGTCTCTTCAAAATTACTAAAAGATCATTTTTGGCAACTAATTTTTTTATGTTTTTTTTTTAGAATAGAGAGAGTTTTATGTTCTGACTCGTAAAAAAAATGAGGAAGTTATTTTCGTTTTAAGAGATTAATATTTAGAGGAAGAATTTCAAATACGAGAATTTCTATGAGTATAATTTATTTAGAGTTATATCTACGGATAATTATAAATATGCTTTAAGAGTTATTTTCATTATAAGCTTATGAATTGCATAAGTAGAAGAATAATGATGCTGTGTGATACCTACTATTCCAAGTTATGTATATAGATCGTGTAAATAAACTCTATGTGTTTCTTTTAATATACGAAGTTGATGTCTTTTATGGGTTTATCGTACACAACATAGCGCTCAGCTTGGCCGTTACTGGATTGTTTGAATGGCTCGCTAGTCTTGTGTTTTATACCATTCCTTCTCATAAATATTTCGAACTCATCAGACGTGAATTGTGGACCGTTGTCACTGACGAGGGTTACAGGTAATCCATATCTTGCAAAACTGTCTCTTAGACTATCTATGGTCTTCTTTGCGGTTGTAACCTTCATTGGGTAGACCTCTAACCACTTCGAATGCGCATCTACTATTAACAAGAACATATATTCAAAAATCGGTCCGGCGAAGTCGACATGCACACGTTCCCAGGGCTTGCTCGGGTATTCCCAGTAATGAACTTTCACTTTTGCTGGATCAGCTTTATGTCTAGCACAGTCGCCACAATTTCTGGCTGTCTCTTCATTGTCTTGGTCAACATTTTTCCAATAAACGAAAGACCTGGCTATAGCTTTCATTTTAACCATGCACAGGTGACTTTCGTGCAATTCTTGTAGAATTTTCTTCTGATACTTCTTGGGAATGCATACTCTGTGCCCTTACATAATGCACCCATCTTCAATACTGTAGTGTGCTTCGCGACCTTCTAGATGTTCTCTAGTACGAAGGGCTTGCAGGAGTGGACCCAATTCCTCGTCTCTCCACGTTTCTTGACGTAACTCTTTAGCAGTAATTGGCAGTGTTTCTACCTGTGTCTTTTGAAATATTGAGGCATCATCCCTCATATCCTGTTCCTCAGAAGATTTTGGCAGACGTGTTAAAAAATCTGCGTTACCATGCTCCTTAGTATTCCTGTAAATTATGTCAAATTGGAAGGACTGCAATATTAGTGCGTAGTGAAAAATCCGGGTAGCTGCTAGAACTGGTAATCCTTTCTTCGAATCAAAAATTGCAACTAATGGTTTATAGTCCGTAATTAATGTGAATCTACGACCTTTTAGATAAAAGTAGAATTTCCTTACTACCCATACGATTGCCAAAGCATCTTTGTCGATCTGTGAATATTTTTGCTCGGTCTTAGTCAGAGTTTTCGATGCAAAAGCTATTGGGCGTTCCGACCCATCAGGATAAACATGTGATAGAACACAGCCGATTCCCACTGGTGACGCATCACAGGCTAAAGTCAGTGGGAGTTCCGGATACTAGTGTACCAGTACGTTCGGTGAACAAATTTCTTTTTTTATTTGCTCAAAGGCTATCTGACACTCCTTAGACCATTTAAATTTAACATCTTTTTTTGTCAAATTATTTAGGGGATTAGCTATGGTAGCTAAATTCTTACAGAACTTTCCATAAAAGTTTACCAATCCCATAAAACTTTTAATTTCTTGTACATCTTTAGGTATGCGAGTGTTGAGAATCGCGGAATCTTTTTCCTCAGTTTTATGTATCCCGTTTGCATCAATTTTATGCCTAAAAAATTTATTTCCTTTTGGAAAAATGTACTTTTGTTCAAATTGAGCTTTAGTCCATGCTCTTTACATTTTTTGAAAAAGTCCTCCAGTGCCTTAAGATGTGACATTTCGTCCCGACCTGTTATACGCGCATCATCCATAAAGATTTTAACCCCTTACATGCCTTGAAATTATCCGTGAACATAACATTGCCAAATTGCAGGTGCCCCGTTTAACCCGTACATGAGTCATACAAACATATAATCCTTTATGGGTGTTTATTGTCAGCAGTTTCTGACTCTCTGGGTGGACTTTCATCTGCAAATATGCATGCTTAAAGTCTAATTTTGAAAATTGTTTTCCCCCGTTTAAACTTGAAAATATCTCCTCTAATTTTGGTAAGGGATGCTGCGGCACAATTACATTTGGATTTAAGGTTACTGAGTAATCGGCACATAATCGTATGCTGCCATCTGATGTCACGACAGATACAACTGGAGTTGCCCATTCAGAACTTTCAACTTTTTCAATGATACCCTCCTTTTCTAATCTGTCAATTTCGTTTTCTACTCTATCCTTTAACGCAAATGGTACTGATCGAACCCTACAGAATATTGGTTTCGTTTCGGGTTTTAGTTCGAGTTTAACTTCATAATTATTTATTTCTCCTAAAGTGTAATCGAAAATAACTTTATACTTTTCCAAAAGTTCATTTAAATTCACTTTCGTAGTAGCTGTAACCGCCAAATTAATTTCATAGAACAATTCACGGCCAAAAATGGTGTCCAAATTCTCTTTTACAATATACAATATTAAATTCAAATTCTGGTTTTTATACTCAACCTTTACTGTGACGTATCCCAAAGGTATTAATGAATCACCATTGTATGTTTTAAAAACAATATCCGTCGGCTGAATGCTCTTGTTAAAAATTTTTCTGAAATTCTTTACGCTCATAACACTAACCTTTCCCCTTCTCCAATTCCATGGAACACATTCTGTTCTGGATTTTTAGAGAAATCATTATTGGTGGACGTTTCCGCGTCTCTTCGCGTAATGTACCACCATTTGAGTTCAATTCGTACAACGGAACATCTATTTTGTTCTCATGTGTATTGTTGAAATTCAGTTGTTTTTGATTAAGGGGTTTTCCACCAGCTTTTTTAGCTGCAAAACAAGCCCTTTGGATGTGGCCAATCCGAGAGCAAAAGTTACACCTACTCGAAATAAATCGGCACTTATCTTGTGATCAGTACAAGTATACCGTGTACATTGTTTACTGTAACCAATTACAGCACATTGTAAAAGTTTCTTCGGTTTTTCGCCGAAATATGATTTTTTGTTCGCTTTTTTCTGTACAACATTAACTGCATTTATTCCCTTTCCCATAATGTCATTCGTCCCCTTAAATGCCTTTTCCATAGCTAACGCTATTTGTACGGTTTTATCCAGATCGATATTATCTTCTTCAAGCAATCTGTCCAAATTTGTTTTATCACGTAGGCCACTTACAAAAACGTCGCGTAACATAATATTCAACATGTTAGTATCATAATCACAATTTACAGCAAGTGACCTAAGCTCAGCTATATAATTACTAATAGATTCCCCCTCGTTCTGTTTTCGATTTAAAAACTTATGTCGGGAAGGAATAATTAGCGTTTTGGGCGTTAAATGTTGTGTAAGAACACAAAAAAATATAATTTTGCAGAGAAATGCTTCACAGTTTTAATTAAAACAATTTGCTTTAACTTTTACACTGCATACATGGCATGCATTTTATCAGTTAAATAAATTTCTTACTTGAAAATAGGGCCGCAGTAGCCCAGTCTGTAAAGCACCGGCCTCGTAATTGGAAGATTGCGGGTTCGGTACTCGAGACAGCCAAAGACCGTCGTGTACACTAATGGTGGCTGGTGCACGTAAAATCTGTCGTGGCCGCAATGTCCTCCATGTTCCCATAAAAAATTATACCTCTGGTAGTCACCGAAGCGGAAGAGCCATCCCTTCCGTGGAGGATCCAAATTGCGATGGTATGTCTCCGGAACATCTCTAGGGGTGAGTCCCAGACCGTTAGCCAATTGCCCATCTTCGCAGCACTAGTGCAACGTAAAACCCAACCAACCAAACAACCAACTTACTTTAAAATAAACTGGTTGACGTGAAGTGCCTGGTTAGAGTCCAGGTTGAACTCGTTAACTTCATCGTTCGGCGTTTTCCGTGGTTTTCTTCAAAACTCGAGCAAATACAGGCTAGGTCTCTTTTAAAAACCGATATAACCATTATTATCATATTGTTGGGGGAGGGGGGGTAAATGTGTTGATCATTATGCAAAGAAAATTTTATCTTCATCACATTCATTTAATGTATTTAAACTTCTTACAATCTAACCAAATAAAATTCTTTAAAACAAACATGGATGCATTTAAAAATACAAAAATGTATAAAAAAAAATAATTGAAATTTATTTCTAACATCGAAAATTATATTAAATAAAATTGGGAAAAATAAGAAAGAAAATAAAGTATTTTAGGAAATATTATATATATATATATATATATATATATATATATATATATACCAACGTGAATTTTATGACACCCCGTAAAATAAGTCTATTATAATTCAAATACAATTTAGATTATTTATTTTCTTCCCAAATTCGTTTAGAATTAATGTAGCTTTAGAAAGTGTTCAATAGATGGCTCGAGGGTCAGCCGGTGTAGCAGCTCAGTTGGAAAACGGGACCATTTTCCTAACGCGGCGTTGGTTCTCACACAGATCACCACAAGGCTTTGGTTTTTTGGTTGGTTTTGGTTTGATGAGTACTGAGATTTATTGCTTGCCTCTAAGGCCGCTTATATCTCGAAAAATCCACACCACAAGGGTTTACAAGTTTTTATTATACAAGTACACAATATTTTGAAGACATAAGACAACACAAACATCCATGCCCGCACCAGGATTCGAACCTGGGACCATTAGATTCGGAAGGCAGTGTCCTACCGACCGAACCACCTGGCCGGCGACCCCACAAGGCTTCAAACATCAACACGCTACAGCATCAGTTAACGAGAGCACACACAGTTGCAGTTAACAAGTTATAGTTTACGTAGAAGTGTACATAGACGCAGACAGTAACCATAAGGGATACAACACCTCCTTCTCACTTAAGTATACTGACCAAACGTCCTCATTTTCTGGGGACAAATGGGGACGCCCTTTGTTTTTTGAAGGCGTTTTTCAAAGTTTTAAAAAATTGTAGAAACTAAATTATTAATCAATAACATTTTATTTTTATTATTAGGAATGTTTATTAGGAATGAAAATATACATCCATAATTTGATAATTGTAGCAATTTTCAATGCTTCTCTATTATAAAAGTACTTTGATCTGGTCAGCCTACACTTGAGTGATATAGTCTTTGAATTTTAGAGGCAGGGTCGGACTGGCTCAGTTTGGCCCACCCGGCTACAAGATATTTTGGCCCACTCGCTCCATAAGGGAGTCTAGTAAACCCTCCAGGGCAGACTCCAGAAATTCAAGATATTTTATAATCACGATTTTACAACGTTTAACTTAACTTCTCACATATAAGTGTATATGTATATAGATAGGTAGACAGACAGATCTATACAGTAATTTTTGGTGTATAGTCCGCAAGTCAAATAAGTACCCAAAATTTTAATTAACTAATAAAATTATTTAGAAAAAACACAGAATTTTCTGTTAATATATTATTCTTATTTAAGAAATGTAATAAGCAGAACAATTAATAGGAGGTAAATATTTCTAACAAAACTTTTTCTCTTGATAACAACATAAGTTTAAAAATATATAAATAATTGAAATAAAATAAAAATAAAAGAATATTCAGTATTGCTATTTATTTTTAAATGATAAAACGAAATAACTGCATGCGTAATGCGTGCATGTATCAAATTAATAAATACACTTTTCTAGTTGTGACAACAGATGGCGCTAGTCATGATACATGTATCCTGAATAGTTCGTTTTGGTACCAGATTTTACTCTATGCTGTGATCGTATTTGAGGATTGTACTATCATGGGCTGAATATAGCCATAGTGTAGCTATAGTCCGTGTAAACTGAATTGGTCTGCCAAGATGACTACTTCCCGGTCAATCTTCCTAGAAATGACCCATGCGCTCCCGTTTTTGTTCTTTCCTTTCAACCCCATTTGAGCAATTTTTTAACTACGGGAATATTTCGTTTAGATAAATACAGTTCACTTTTGACTTCTTTGGTCCGTTAGCATTTATTTTTTATCTTCGTTTCATTTTCACATCATTTACTATGGCTGGTAATCCTGATGTAAGGAAACAATCTCAAATGATTATTTATCATGTTCATAGGCATTTTAAAGAGCTTGTTACTTCGAAACCTGATGTAAGAATTAGATATATTTTTATGAAAACTCAAGAAACTACTGCTGAAACTTGTGGGGTGTCTTTACGAACGATTCGTAGGATTCGTTCAGAAGGAAAGGATAATATTGGATCTAGACAACGATTTGTCATTCTCTTCGCCCAAAAAGAAAGTTCCGCATACTAAACCTGTTACAGCATTAGATGATTTTAATAAAGATGTCGTGCGCCGCACAATCCAAGAATTTTATGATCGTGGAGAATATCCTACATGTATCAAATTAAGAGAAATTTTAGTACATAAAATAGGTTTTTCTGGATGCATAAAATCACTAGCAGTTATTTTGAAAGACCTTGGATTTAAATACAGATGATTCAATGATGGGTGTAAATTTTTGATGGAGAGAACTGATATAGTTGCTGCACGTTTGACATTCTTGAGAAAAAAGCACAATATACGTAAAGAATCTCCACGTCGTCCAATAGTTTATTTAGACGAAACTTGTATAAATCAGTACACTCGAAAAATTTTACATGACAAGATTCCAAGAGTTTTGGTGGTCTGAAAGTACCCAGTGGTAAAGGACCGCGGCTGATTATTTGCCACGCCGTGTCAGCTCAGCATGGTTTCATCGAAGGAGCACAATTAATTTTTCAATCGAATTTTTCTAAAAATTATTATCATGAAATGAATAGTAATGTATTTCGAGAATGATTACACGATTTAATGAGAGGCCTAGTAGAACCTAGTGTGATTGTTATGGACAATGCAAGCTACCATTCCAATCACCTAGAAAAAATTCCATCCACAAAAACGCGATAATACGAAATTATAGCATGGCTGGAAAGCAAAAATATTTTGCACAATTCGAACAGTACTGTTCCTGAGCTGCTAAATATTGTTCGAGAAAACAAATTGAAATATAAAATATTTGAACTTGATTACCTGGCTTATCAGTTGGGGCATGAACTAGTGAGACTCCACCTTATCACTGCCAGTACAACCCAATTGAAATGATATGGGCTCAGATAAAAAATGAAGTCGCCACACGAAATAAAACATTTAAAATTAAGGACGTAAGGCAACTATTTGAGGACGCTCTATGTCGAGTGTCTATCGAAAATTAGAAGAACTGCGTGAGACATTCCGAAGACTTAGAAGAGAAAGATTTTATTAAAGAAGGTATAAGAGATGCAGTCATACAACAGTTTTTAATAAATTTACAAGATGAAAGTGACAGCAGCTCCAGCGAAATAGAGGATGAAAGGTAGGGCGAAAAAAAATCAGTTCCATCACCAGGTTCCTAAGTAAAAAAGCTCTAAAAAAGCCTTTTTAAAGGCTAAAAAAAGCCCTTCTAAGGGCTAAAAAAACAGCTCTTTTCAAGGCTAAGCCTTACCGAAGGCTAAAAAATAAAAAATAGATAAATTTTACACAAAATTACAAAACTTTGAATAAACACCACAAAATGTAAGAACTCGCAACAGTTGTATCGGATTTAAAGAAGACACGACACTTCGTCAGGCGAACATAGTAAAAACGAGTGTTGCATGTTTGCAGTACTCGTTGGTGCGTTGTTGCTTTTTTGTAGCACTTGTGCCTACTTTGTTCGCCTGACGAATTGTCTTCTTCCAATCCGAAACAATTATTGCAAGTTCTTGCATTTTATGGTGTTTATTCAAAGTATTGTACTTATTATTTTTAGCCAGTTCTCTCTCTCTCTCTCTTTTTTTTTTTTTTAATAACAAAATTACATGTTGGAAAAAATAAAATAAATAAATAAAAACACTTTCCTCTGAAATAATTTTTTTAGAGAAATATGAATGTTACTACCTGACTGGTAGTTACATTCACGTTTCTTACCCCCGAGTTATGGTTACTTACTCCGAGTTTACCATGGTTTTCCCCGAAACTCACGTGAGTTTTAGCTACGATTCCTAAGAAATACCCCTCAAGGACGTTCAGGCCAGGGTAAAAACAATCGGGCTTGAATTTCACACAATCACCATCATCTAATTAGATTTTAATATTCATATTAATGATATAATTTTTAACTCCCGGTTAAAAAAAAAAAAAAAAAAAAAAAAAAAAAATCAAATTCTTATAGCCCAAAATGTACCTGGAGAATAAATCTGATAAATTGATTTGCATATATTATTCGCTGTTAACAGTTAGTTTCTTTTAAGACTATAAAGATGGGAACGACCACTTTGACTGCAAAGATATTTTACAATAAGATTAAATAATTCATAGCTAAAGAGTATTTAAAAATGATTATTAAGAAAACAAAAATCATTTAATTCTGCTCCATACACTAATTGTTGGTGTTAATCATATAGTTTTAGGTATTAAATAGTCATAGATCATAAATTATATTAAACTTTCTTAGCTGCAGGCTTTTATCAAACCTTTAAAAGTGTAGTGGAGTGGCGATGCATCGGTTGAGGCTAAATTGTTCCTTATTTTCTCCGATACTTAGCCAGTATCGCAGTAAACACCGAACGAATAGGACAACAAGAGCACATTGTGTTCAAACCCGGCACCCCTTGTCTACCAGCATTGACCATTGATACCTCTTGCATTAATAATATGTGTGAATTGTAGGATTTTTCATTCTTGATTTCTTCTTTTTTTAAATGCTCCCGAAAACAATAACAGTATGAGATGAGTAACTGATACGGTAATTTTTTTCTATAGGTGACAATGATAAATGAAATTTAGAAATTCGTTAATTAATAAATATGTTAAATCTAAGGATAAATACAGGATAAACTAGTCATTAAAATTGAGAATGTGTTTAACTTCTGTCATCTTTTTACGTATCTCAGCAAAAATTAAGAAAATTTTCTGGTTTTAATCTTGAAACATTTATTTTCTTATTTTATACTTTTTATTGTTCTTATACATGAAGTAAAAAATGAAAGTATATTTAATATTCTTAATTGTAATATATAAGAATAGGTGGTCTGAAAATTGGAATATTATATAGATAGATATGAGTGTGTGTGTAAGTATGTATTATGTATTACTCTGTTCAACGTGCAGCTATCAGAATGCAATTTTACTTATGAGTTTAAATAACCATGTTTCAAACATTTTCTAGATCTCAAAGTAAGAAAATAAAGGACTTTTTGCGATTACTTTCCCCCTAGATCAGAAAATTTGAACATTTTACTCATAAACAAATTAAAATAATTTTCCAAGTACATTAGAAAATTAACTTTGTTAAGCTAATAAATTAACAATTGATAATTATATAGTATTTTCATTTTTAAATAATACAAATCAGCTCACATAAAATATAACCTTATAGTATGAATTTATACCACAGGTATTCAATACGTATTTTATACATGTATACTAGCAATAAAAAAACAATCTGCTGTCCAATTGCTCTAAGATAACGAAGTTGCGTGGGGAAAAAGACGGACAGACATTAGCGTCCTTTAAAACCATGGTAACCGGGGAAAGAAGAATCCTGAGTGGTGGCCTTGACAGGTCTATTTTTCTTACACAGAGTATAGTGTTATGTTGCAACATGGTGGTTTTTTTTTTTATTCAATATATTTTTTATATTGCATTTAATATTAATACGTTACGCATGTGGCTTTTTTTTTCCTTCAGTTCTGCTGTAAAATAAATATTCTGTTTACTTTTTTTTATTATTTTTACAAAAAAAGATTTAATAAGGGGCCTATGGGTGGGTTCAGGCTCTCGACCGATCCAGGAACGATCCAATTGGTCGTGGAACAATGCGTCCAGTCTCATGGACCGGTCTGAATCAAAGTTGTTCAGTGGAATGTGTTCCGTGAACCGGTCATGGTCAAATCGCCCAAGAAAATTTCTGAGTCAGTTGATCCAACTACTGATCCATTGCTATGATTCGCCATTGGTTATTGCTATGGTTACGCTCCGGTTACTATTGGTCCTTAAAAACGCGAATATGCATACAAGCATTTTTTTTTCTTTTTTTGGTAAATAACTGTATAATTCTTTTAGAATTATAAATATATGTATGCAATTGATTGAAATATATCACAATAATGCCAATTAAAATTGATCGAATATAATTTAAATTTAATAAAATAAAATTTTAAAATGCAGCTTGCAAACAACTTTTTAATTTTTAATTCAACAAAATATTTTAAATATATTTGTGAACTACTTTTTGAATTTATCGATCAGTTAATTTTTATGAAACATTTTTATGTTTGAATACTAAATATTTGCATTAAATTTCTACATTCAAACTTAAAAATAATTAACAATATTTAAAAATCTATATTTAATTTGTATTGAAATAATAAAAATAATAAAAATATCATAAATATATTAAACATTTAAAATATTATTGATTGAAAACCTATTTAATTGAATTTAACAAACCAATTTAATGAAATGATAATTTAAAAACTGTATAAAAATAATTTTTTTTCTTTTTAAATCAATGATTTAAATTTAAATTTAATTTTCATAATTTTTTAGCAATGTGTAATAATCTTATTTTTCTTACCTTAGATCATAATAAAACTTTAACGTACAATTTAATGTATAATGCTAAATTTTTGCTTTAAATGCCAGCATTCCAACTTAAAAACATTTTAAAAAAATTAGCTTGATAATAAATCCACAAATAATACATAAAATTGTTTACAATATATTGTTAAAATACAATAATGTATAACTGAGGGAAATAATAAAAATTTAGTTTGCTGGAAAATTTCTAAAATTAAAATTTTATTTTCATTTGTTTTATTTTTTTTATTTAAATAATTTTCAAAAAAGAATTATATAATTAATATTATTGTATTATAATTAATATGTACCCAGCTGTGCAGAATTATAAAAAAAAAAAAAAAAAAAGATATGCATATATCTTTTATTATTATTATTATTTATTTATTATTTTGCATGGTTAAATTACATTTTTAATTCATGAAATAGGTTTTTCTTTAATTAATTTAATTTCGCAATATTTTATAGCTAATTTCAAACTAAGCCTACAGATGGCAGCACTGATATTTATCATTTATCCAATAAAGAGATCGGAGTTATTCTACCGGTCGTGGATGAAATGTCTCAGGGCTCAGCTGGATCAGTCAAAGTGATCCACAGGCTGGACTCACCCTGTGTGTCCTGCTTCTATTTCTCTTCTGCTAGAACTTCAACACTTTTCTTGGTATTATCTTTCTATCATGTAAATATTACTATTATTTTATTATTATCATCACTTTTTTTTCATATTTATGTTCTTTTACATATTTATATTTTTTATTTAATCATTCTCTGTACATTGTCTTTTCCTTTTATGTTATTTCCTAAATTTTGAGGGCTTTATTTCGCCTCCATTTTATGTCACCAGTGTTCTGTTTTGCTGGTCTGTGGCTATGGTCATTATTTTTTCTGATTCACATACTAATACTAGTGGTAAAGGAACGTCATTCCCAGGAACACTAAAACAAGAACTTTGATGATGATGGTGATGATGATGATGATGTCCTGGTCACTGAGCTGAAGAGCAACTGGAGCTGAAAAACAACTGGTTTGTTTTGGGTACGTTGCACGGCAGAAAGCATTTGATATCTTTATATTTCAAAGTAAAATTGTGTAAAGGTTGTCTGTTCGAACAAAAATATGCTAAACATGATATTACAATTTAAAATTTTAATTCTTTAAACACAGTAATAATAATAGACGACCCGACAAATGTTCCCTGCCATGCAAGGTTTGACTCTGTACGGCAAAAGATTGCAGAAAAACTGGCACTCAGGAACACTGTGCAAAGGTATTGCAGTGATGCCAGATTGGGGATTTTTCCTAATTTTGGGGAGTTTTGAGTCTTTTGGGGACAATTTGGGGGACCAAATATTTGTGGGGACTTTTTTGGAGAATTCTAAAATTTTTGTGGGCAAATCTGGGGAGTTCTTCAACTTTCTGTGAATGTTGGCAACGTAATGATTTACCCCTACGACTAAAGACTTTCAATAGCTTTATTGCAAGGACAAACACTATGGACCGCCGATGCTGTGTTATCAAAATAGCCCTATTTAGGTCGCTTTTAGAAGATGGCGCTAGTATCGTCTGCCTGTCCACTTCAGTCTTGAAAGAGCGCGTTTTCTCAGAATTAAATATAATATTTAGCGGTTTTAAAAGCACTGAAATATATATATTTTTTTTTTCGCGTCATCCCCCACAAACACTAGAATGTCACATGTTATTAAATAATCAAACATTGTGTAAGACTATTTTGTATAAGGTTTTTAAAATATGTAAAAATGTTTATCCTGATTCTGTATAGTTTTAATAAAGCTAATAGATATAAATTATTTTTATAGATAGATAATAGATAAACTATATGTTACACTATGTAAATTAAATAGGTTTTTTTTTTCTCACACACTACCATACAAAATAAAATACTTGAAATTTTCTTACTTTTTAACCATTCATAGCAAGCAATTAGATTCGAGAAACTGCCAACGTTCATCAACGTTTATAATTTTGGAAAATTTGATAGATAAATAAAGCAAATTTCCCTGTGAATAAGATAAAATAAAAATAATAAATAAACGAATCCAATATATATATATATTTATATATATATATGAAAAACCTTTACAGCTATTTCATAGGAAAAAAAATAAAAATAAAAATAAAACTATGAAAAAATCGATTTTTTTTTTCCAAAATCCAAGAATGAAAACATTTATTATATGTAAATATATCTATAAATATAAACAATTCGTTCGCCCCCCCCCTAAAATAAATAAATAAATAAATAAAATAAAATAAAATAAATAAACGAAATAGTATAACGAAAACATATGATATTTAAAAAATAAATATGTACATATGGATTTCCGTAATTTAATACAACAAATGTATTCCAAAATTCACCATTTATTCCAGCATTTCCAGTTTTAAAAACAATTTTACAAAGTATATAAAAAAGAACATTTTAAAATATATTATGATTTTTTTACAAAGGCGGAAGAGTAAAGAAATGATTTACTCTTCTCCCTTTCGAGATTCCACTGGTGGTCGAGCAATTTCGAGCTCAAAGCTGATAGACGAGAAGTACCGGGTTTGATCCCAGATTTCCGTTTCGGTTTGACCCAGCCGTTCGGAGTGTTCCGTTGTTTTCTCCGAAAATCGCGTAAATACGGTATGTGACGCCTTACAAAGGGTATAGCACCCAGGTCTAGGACCCTTGTGCTATCAATTGACCTTAATACTAACATATTTTCTGAGATATCTTAACAGCTTTCTTTGAATAAAAAATAAATACTTCATAAGCAGAAATGGGGCCCACCAGTGGCCGAGCGGTTCTGCGCCCAAAGCTGGTAGACTTGAGGTGCCGTATTCGATCCCAGGTCGCCTCCGTCGACCTAGCCATTAAGAGTTTTCCGTGGTTTTCTCCGAAACTAATATGAATACGGGCTAGAACCCCTTAGAAAGACCCCCGCGGAGGGCACACACCCTCAGGCCTAGGACCTCAGTCGGCCTTATTCCCAAATCTAATCCAATCCATAAACAGGTATACAGCACTTTATATCATTTTTATCATTATTTTTAATTTTAAAATTTGCACTTTAGAGAGATTTTCAATCTTTATTATTTGCTACTCATTTAAAGCAAATATTTAATTCAAAAAATAAAATTAACTTACATATATATTTAAATATGCACGATATAAAAATGAATGTAATGAAAAGAAGAGTCAATACCTGGATACAATATAGCTACCTGGTACTCATAATTTCTAAAATATACTCTCAGCTTTTTAATACAAGTTCCTATAGTAAGATTTTTAATTAAAAACTGTTATTTTGAAGCTTAGAGAACATTTTTCTCCTTCTAAAATGCATCCCCCCTTCCATTTGTACAAGAAGAATTGAATAATAATAATAATAATAATAAAAAAAAAACCCTGCCATAACAACATGATTAAAAAGTAATGTTTGATTGTAGGGTTTAAGGCCGATTGCCTACGCTAAGGTCCTAGGCCAATAGGTCGAATGCCCTCCGAGGGGGTCTTTCTAAGGGGTCCTAGGCCGTACTTACGCGAGTTTCGAAGAAAACCACGGAAAACTCCTAACAGTTTGGTCGATGAGCGCGACCTATGATCGAACCTGACATTTTTGAAAGGTAATAAACGTTACTGTAAAGAATTTGATTCAATTTATAAATTGTTTAGGAAATTTCTTTCTTCCTTGATTTCTTTTATTTCTTTATTTACTTTTGAAATATAAGGTTTGCCGCTATGTGTTATACGGTATGTCGCAAAGAGAATGGTATATGCTTTAATTCTTAATTTTCATATGTAAATGGGCAATTTGACTCAAGTAATAAGATATTATTAAAATTTTCATTTTGTTAGTTTTAAAAAAGTTACACTTTAATTTTTGTGCTACTCTTATCAGTTAGCAAATTTTTAGTTTTACTGCAACCCCTCCCCCTCCCCCTCAACCAGCCAAAAAAAAAAAAAAAAGGGAGAAGGATACTTGCATGATTGCAAGTTAAAAGCTGCATAAGTTAAACTTAGTTCATAATTTAATGTTTGTACTTAAAGATGCTACGCCAAAATAGAAATGTAAATTTGTGACATGTTGTAAAATGACAAAATGTATGATAATATTCACATTGAAAATATTTTTATGTGTTCACAGTAGAGAGAAATACAATTAAAATAAATAAAGAACATCCCAATTTGTGGCACTGACTGTTAATAATAATTTATATGTGAAATGATTAAATTCATTCCAAGCATAACCGGTTCTTCGCATTTCTCATATATGGCATTATCAAATTTTTTTTTAAGAAAAGACGATTTAAATAAACTTTATTGCTGTATCTTAATTCAGTTGGTTTTAAAGATACAGTAATATGATTTTTTCTAATATTCTCATAAATGGAAAATAGAAAGTTTCAAAATGTCAAAATTTGCATATGGCAATGTATGAAAACTTTAAATGGGTAACTTTTTTTAAAATTAGCGACTTTTTTTTTTTTGGGGGGGGGGGGAAGGGAAAGCTTCCTCCCCTCCCTCCCATATTTTCAATTTACATTGTATACTTATCTCAAACAAGTAAAAAATTAATTTGTGTTGTTAAAGTTTATTCCACAGATAACAATATTAGCATAGGTTGCTCAAGAAATAATGCATATAATATTTATAAGAATTATTTCTAAGAAATAAAAAATGATGGCAATAAAAATAGCATGTTGACAAAAATGTGAAAAAAAAAATGTGTAGCGTCTGTTAATGGATTCTGGGAAAATTAAATATAATTAAATTTTTAAAATATTTATCCTAATCTCAGTGGAATAAGAAGTAATATAATACAGTCGAACCCGTTAACGTGACCACAGGTTTACATAAATTAATTTTTGCCCATCAGCGGCCGAGCGGTTCTGCGCTCAAAGCTGGTAGAGACGTGAGGTGCCAGGTTCGATCCCTGGACGCGCTCGTCGGCCTAGCCGTTCAGAGATTTCCGTGTTTTTCTCCGAAACTTGCGTAAATACGGGCTACACTCCGTGACAAAAAGATAGGTACAAAGTTTTTTTTTTTTTTTTTTTTTAATGTTTCATAAAATAACATTTTCAAAATTGTGCTGATCATTTATTATTATCATAAAATAACACTAATTTAAGACTAATTTTTTTTTATAAGACTAGTTTAGAAAATTTTTATGACTCAATATTTTCTAATTTAAGACTATACTCCGCGACAAAAAAGATAGGTACAAAGTTTTTTTTTTTTTTTTTTTTTTTATAATATGATTATTTTTAATATCAATATTTTTAATATGATACAAATATTTAGCATGTTTTTGATAATAATAAAAGATCAGCACAATTTAGATAATGTTATTTTATAAAAAAATTAAAAAAAAAACCTTTGTACCTTTCTTTTTGTCGCGGTGTGTAGAACCCCTTAGAAAGACCCCTATGAAGGGCACTCCCCTTTAGGCCTTGGACTACAGCAGTCAATCGGCCTTATTCCCAAATCCAATCCAATCCATGAATTACTTTTAACATGAACTGTTTCCACAATCTCCGTCAAAATGGAGATTACTTTTTAGTTATATGAAGATTAGTTACTGATAGCATGAACAAATTTTTTATTCCCCTTGAGATTCACGTTAACGAGGTTCGACTATATATATATATATATATATATATATATATATTAAACCTTTAAACAATATTATAGTTATTTCCATTTTGCATAGCGAAATAAACAGTGATTGGACTAAATTTTGAGATATATATTGCTTCCCCCCCACCCATAAAATAAGATTAATATGCATGTGTAGCATACAGTATCAATTTTTTCTGGTTATATGTTCATAGTATGAATTTTATAAATCATTGAATAGATATGAATTGCTAATGCTTACAGGATTTAAGGAATTTAGTTTCTACTTGAAAGCAAACTTAAGATGTACATTACTACTAGTCCAGAATTTATAACGTATCATTGAAAAAATATTTATTTCTTTGATATATGTTATGAGTATCAGTTGAAATTTTCAAAAAAGAGTGTGGAATATATATATATATTAAATTTGAAGTAAATGCATACGATGACTTCCTTTCATTCTGTTTTCAAAAGAAAAGACAAGGAATTATGTAAACAATCTTTCATTACATAAGAAAATTAACATAAAAAAATGAAAAACAATTTACATAAAGTTTTATATTAAATTAAAAAAAAAAAAAAAAAAAAAAAAATGTTACATCAACAATGTAATGAATTATAAACGTTATTTACAAACTTTCTATGCGCTAAAACTGCAAAATTTACAAAGGTACAAATTTAATTATAAAGCTCAAAAATTATATTTCTTAAGATACAAAAAATATTCCTATAAACTCACATAAATATACATATTTGAGAGTAAAAAAAAAAAAAGCCATTTTTTTTCTAACCCTTTGATATCCAGAGGTACAAGGTGCAACCTGGTGCGTAACAGTGTGACATAATGAAAAAAATCTAATATTAAAAATAAATAAAAAATAAAACCAAAATTTCGTCTGCACACAATGCTATGCTACGGCGTCAGAGAACACATACGACCTCTAGCGGCGAATGAATAATAGCGACCATCTAAGGACCATTTTCGAGAGAGAACCGTCGTTGAAGAAAAGGGTCCTTGTGTATACGTCCATGCTTTATTGTTGTTTGGAGATTTTTTTTTTTTTAATTGCCTTCATTTGGGGAAAAATCTGAGCTTAAATTATAGAAAAATCTGCTTGATTTTTCTTTTTTTTCTTTTAATTTTTTCCTTTTTAGTAGAAATCAAGCTTTTGCATTAGTTGTACTTCAGCACAGTGGCCCTGGTAGAAATATCCTGTGATCGTTGTCTTCACTTTAAATTTATACATTTACAGCCTTATTAATATTTTTAATAAAATGTGTATTTAAGTACAGTTAGTTAAATAGAAAAATTTAAAAAATATTAAAGTAATGACAATTTTAAAGAGTATCTTTAACACAGGAATACTTGTATATGAAGAATAAAAGAAATAATTTCTATTTTGTGAAAGGTACAAGTTGATTTCTCGAAAATATTGCCGTTATTACGTGTACATGTTTCTTTAAAAAGTTAAAAACTTAATTAGCAAAGAAAGGTGTTTCCTTCATTATATTCATACAATATACGGAAATTTTTGCCAACCATCTCTAATAATGCCTAATACACAAAGATAAATAAATAAATAAATACAATATACGTACAAAAACTTATACATCTTAGTATACATGCATTCTCTCACATAGGACGAAAGATGTACGCGTGAAGAGTGTGTTCTAATTTTTTTTTTTTCTAAAAAGATAAATCTATATAGAAGACAAGAGTGAAAAAAATTATGCATTCATGCACTGACAAAGGAGAAAAGCCATATTTATGTAAAATATGTTCTAAACAATTCTCTAAGAGAAGTTATCCATATGTGTGTGAAATATGTTTTATGAAATTCTCTGACAAAAGTGTTCTAAAAAGACATTTACGTATTCACACACAAAAAAAGCTATATGTGTGTAAAATATGTTCTAAACAATTTTCTCAGAAATGTCATCTAGATACACATTTACGTATTCACACAAAAGAGAAGCCATATATGTGTAAAATATGTTCTAATAAATTCTCTCAGAAATGTCATCTTGTTACGCATTTACGTATTCACATAAAAGAAAAGCCATATATGTGTAAAATATGTTCTAAAAAATTCTCTCAGAAAAGCAATCTGGATACACATTTACGTATTCACACAAAAGAAAAGCCATATGTGTGTAAATTATGTACTAAAGATTTCTCCTACAAGGGTGATCTAAATAGACATTTACGCATTCACACAGAAGAAAAGCCATATGTGTGTGAAATATGTTCTAAAAAATTCTCTTATAAATGTAATCTAAATACACACTTACGCATTCACACAGAAGAAAAGTCCTATGTATGTGAAGTATGTTCTAAAAAATTTTCACGGAAAGATCAACTTCGCATACATTTACGCATTCACACAAAAGAAAAGCCATATGTATGTGAATTATGTTCAAAAAAATTCTCTCGGAAAGATCAACTAAGCACACATTTACGCATTCACACAGAAGAAAAGCCATATGTGTGTGAATTATGTTCTAAAGAATTCTCACATAAATGTAGTCTTAATAGACATTTACGCATTCACACAGAAGAAAAGCCATATGTGTGAGATATATGTGCT
Source organism: Salticus scenicus (assembly GCA_963930645.1). Taxonomy (NCBI): domain Eukaryota; kingdom Metazoa; phylum Arthropoda; class Arachnida; order Araneae; family Salticidae; genus Salticus; species Salticus scenicus. The sequence continues at coordinate 244,163,375 of OZ005660.1, forward strand.
AAAGAATTCTCCTACACGAATGCTGTAAATACGCATTCACACAAAAGAGAAGCTGTAAGTGTGTTAAATTTGTTCTAAAGAGTTCTATAGAAGAGTAAACCAAATAGTACGTATTTGCGCATTCACACCAAAAGAAAAGCCATTCCTGTGGGAAATGTGTTCTAAAACGATTTCTGTTAGGAGAGTTATTAATGCGCATTTACACATTCACTGAAAAGAAAAACCGTATGTGTCTGAAATCTGATCTATATGTTTTTGTAGAAAAGCACGCATTCACACAAAAGAAAATCCCTGTGTGTGTGAAATATGTTCAAAAAAATACTCAAAAAGGGTGGTGTGTTTTGTTTCACGGACTCACACAGGTGAAAAACCATATGTGTGTATAATATGTTATAAAAAATTCTATCAGATGGGGAAATTAAATTGGTATTCATGCATCCATGGAGGTGAAAAGTCAAATGTGTGAAATTAAGGTTTTATTTCAAGGGTAATTTGAATAAACATTTACTCAATCATACAAGAGAAAAATAATATAAATATGAAATATGTCATAAAAAGTTTTCTGTAAGGGAGGCAGAGTCTGAATAAACATTTACGAATTCACATATGTGTGTGAAATCCGTTCTAAATGTTTCTGATAAAGTAGTTATAAATATATGTACGCTTTCAGACAAGAGAAAAACCATACGTGTGTGAAACACCTTTTTAAGGATTCTCTTAAAAAATAATCTAAGTAGACATTCACGAGAAATTTATTCTCAAGTTTTCCTAAAGTGAGGCATCTAAATACACATCTATGCATTCATACAGAAAAAAAAAAAAAACTGTATGTATATCATTAAAATATGTTCTAACGGATTCTTTGAAAAAAATAGATCTAAACAGGCATTCACACACACTCACACCAAAAATACCACCTGTGTGTAAGATTTGTTCTAGAGAATTTTCTTTTGTCGCAATCTGATTATACATTGGCACACTTGAAAAGCCGTATGTTCGTGAAAGTTGTTCTTCAAAGTTTTCCGTAAGGGAGACTCTCAATAAACATGTACGAACTCAAACAAGAGAAAAGCGAATTGTATTCTGAAGATTTATCTCGATCATATAGAAAATCTAATTAGACATCTACGTATTCACACAAGAAAAAAGCTACATGTGTGTAAAATTTGCTCTGTTGGATTCCTCAAAAAATATACCTCCATAACCAGTTACGTATTCACGCACAGAAAAAAGCCATGTGTATGTAACATACTTGAAAGAAATAGCTCTGAAAATATTTCATGTTACGTCTACACCATAGAGTTATGAATAGAGAACAAGCGTCTGTGGAAACAATATGGTAGTATGGAGCCGAACCAATCAGAATTCAACTTACACTGAAAATTTATAGCACCATTGTTCATCGGTTATCAGTTCTTATAGCAACCTGCGAATTAGCCATGAAATCAATGGCTTGATTTTGCAAAATCTTTTTGACATTTATTCTGTGCATATCGCCAGCGATTTGTTTACTTCATGGAACATTTCGTTACACACGTTCAAAAATGAAAAACATGTATTTTTTTAATGTATTCATTTATCAGAAGTATAATTATTTACTTCTCTTGCAGTATTTTGGTATCATTTTAGAACAACTTAGAAAATATAATTAGTTTTGTATATGTTAAATGATAATCGTATTTTTATTATTAAACTGTGTTGAATACTAATCAATTACATTCGTATCTAAAATAAAATACTAATGTGATTTTAGATTGTTGTTCTTTGATGATTGAATTGTGTGCTTTTAAATATTTGTGTTTAAATATGTAACTTTATTTAGTCCTTTAACAACTCTGTCTCTAAAGATGTTAAAGTTATTATTATTATCTTAACAGTATTTTTTTTTAACTTCTTTTTAATGATGAAAGTGAAAGTACTTAATATTTAAAGTTGTTGAGCGAAGAAAAAAGAGAAATATATATATATATATATATAATCTACACATTACAGGAGGCTACTCAATAAATTGTAAAATGTTATTTTGACTCATTGTTTTTAACATTTTTAGTTAGAATTGTTAGTTCGATTTTAAAAGAGAAAAGCACATTTGTGGCGATAAATGTTTCCCTTTGTAAAAATCCTTAAAACCTACGGAAAAATGTTTACAAAGTTTTTTTTTTTTTTTAAACCATTGCAAAAATAATTTAGATTTTATTTAGTCTGAAAGTAGAATGCATGCACTTAGTATTATTTTGTAAATGGCCATAAAAAAACATTTAGTACTGCATATAAATTGTAAAATTCAGAAAAATATTTTAAAAGTAAGCTTTAAATATTTACGTACTCTTTCTAAGATATTATATTTTATATTTTCTTTTTGCTTTCTGTTAATGAACCCAAGATCATGGTAAATATCTTCAAATATCATTTTGAAATGTGTTTTTAAACAGTACATGGAAAGAAATTAAGTACTTAAAGTGTTATTGCATGATAGTCATTTTGCCGGATATCGTATATCCTGAGCTCTTTTGCCTGTCGGATAAGGATATCCGGTATTAGTTTTGTTTTTTGTTGTTTTCTATGTTTCTTTTCTTTTTCTTTATTTTAAAACAATAAAATATAACCCACCTTTTAAAAACATTTTAAATATAATTTATTGAAGCATATTTATATAATATTCTACTTATTTCTGCAATATTGCCTTGAAGAATAAAACTTTAAGCGTAACATACTTCTTCCTACACTTGCAATTTGTAGTGAAAAGCATTGTCACAAAGAAATAGGTTTTGTTCAGAATTATAAAACTAAAACTTATTATATTTACGTATTTTTAGCAATATTAATATTAAAAAAAAAAATAAAAATGAAACAATACAGTAACAGCCGCTTAAGAAAATCACTGGTAAATAAAATCAGCCGCTTAATCTGATCAAATTGCCAGGATCGAATCAAATCAATGCAAACCAACTTTAAAAGTACCTCTTAATAAAATCAGCATCGCCGGTTAATAAACTCAAAAATTCGCATCACAGGCAAAAATATCGTTTATGCATGCTGAATAAATTCTTATTTACACACTGAATTTTTCTTTTTTAATAAAAAATAAATTAAATACAGAAATCCCTGTGTTATCTCTCTTTGTCGAAAACTTTACAACATTAAATTTTAAATTTGCCGCAATTAAACACACCCCATCACTTGACTTAGGAACAGTTTCAAGGAATGTATCCTTCAAGGCATAATAAGTTAATTTGTAATAAGTTACAAATTTGATTTAATTCGCCAGTGATTTATTTTATTTTATTTTTAATTATTTAAAGAAAATTTCTAATTCTTATTCTGAAATAACTAAGAAGTAAGATGTTTAAACGAAAATATTATAAATTTTAAAGAAAGGCGTAGACTTTTATCAAAGTAATGATGATTTTCCTCAAAAGAAAGCGCATCGGAGCTTGGGATGTGTTTAATTCTTTTATTTTGAAGGAACACTTAAATAATTATCTGTTAAAAATTAATTAGCATTGTTTATTAATTCCATTACTCGGTATCTTTTAAAATTTCTTTCCAAATTCATGGAATTAACACATTTTTATTGTGTGCGGGAACGTTAGCCGGATATAAAAATCAGCCGCTTAATGAAATCACTTTTGCTCAGAACGAATTTGATTTTAATAAGTGGCGGGTACTGTATTTTACTAATGAAATTATAGTTGAAGGGTTATTTTCATAGGAAAACTGATATATTGTGGCCATCATAAATCTTTTATCTGTATAATTCTGTATAACAGCGCCACTTACTGTTTAAATTGTACAAGAATTTTCCCATAGCTTCTCAAAATAAATATTTTACGTATGGAATTTGGTGCAATTTTAATCAACAGATGCTGAGATATAGGCTTATTAAAAATCATAATAGCAGCTCCACCTGTTGTCTGATATACACCTAAATAAGGTCGGTATCGGTATTCATTTTCATAATGGTTGTCTACATATGAAGTTTCATGCACTTATGTTACAGAAGCTGAGACTTCGACTATTCATGGGGTAAATTACAGTGCAGTAATGCTACCTGTTAGCTGATATACACTCAAAATAAAATCACGATAGAGTTTCATAATGGTCGACTCTCTCACATACCAAGTTTTGTGCAATTATACACGATAGAATCTGAGATAAAGTTTTCCCGTATTGGGAAAAATTCCAGTATACCGTCTTTTCCCATCGGCCAACATGCACCCAAATTGAATCAGCAGAACATCATAACCCCCCCCCCCCCCCCCCAGAAAGGCTAACTCATAATGCCCTTCTAACATAAAGTTTCGTGTAATTATGCGCATTAGAACATAAGTTATAGCCTTCCCTAAATTTGCAGAAATTACTGTATAACAGCACCACCTGTTGAGTGATTGGCACCAAAACTTGATAGATACTAATATATGCCAAGGGGCGTGTACATATAAATTTATATGAAATTCTGTGCAGTAGTTCCTGAGATATAGCCTTCTTTTAAGTTACCGAAATCGCGTGCTCCAGAACCTGTTGAGCAATTTGCATAAAAAGTTGACAGACACTAATTTATGTCATGGTGCAACTACATATAAATTTATATGTAATTTGATTTTGATTTTTGATTTATTTATTTATTTATTTTAATTCCTGAACTACTACATAGTTCTGGAAATATAGTTGAACAGAATTTTTCTCTCTCTCACACACACACACAAACAGACATTTTTTAAAAGTGATCAAGACAGTTTCTGGACCTCTTAAAATGTGTAAATCCATCAAAAACCAGAAGTTGAAAATTTTTATGAATCCAATACTTTCTTTTGAGAATTCCATAAGAAAACCTAAAAGGAAAAAAATAAAAAAATAAATAAAATAAAAGCTTCAAACTAGTGTGTTATGGCCATCACAAAACTTCCTTCTATATCACTCTATATAACAATGCTACATGCTGTTTAACTTGCATAGAAGAAATTTAAGCATAGCTTCTCTCAATAAAGAGTTTAGAAGTTTAGTGCAATTTTAATCAAAAGTTTAAGATGTAGCCATGTGGAGAATCACAAAAGGTGAGGAACAGCAGCGCCATCTGTAGGTCAATATACACCCAAATTAAGCCAGCTTTCGTTCTCATATTATTTGTCTTGCATATCAAGTAAGTGAGTGCAGTTAAATGTTATAGACGTTGAGATTTAGCCTTCCTATAGACAGAGTAAATTGTAGCATAATATTGCCACCTATCGGCCAATATGCACCAAAATTGAATCAATATGATGTTTCATAAAAATGGCCCTCTCACGTACAAAATTTTGTCTAATTATATGCAAATAAATCAGAATGAATTTCCCTATTCACTGGAAAAATTGAAGTATAACAGCATCACCTATTGGCCGATGTGCACAGAAATTAAACAAACATGTTTCATGACAGCCATATGGCATACTTAGTTTTTTTATTATACACTATAGAAGCTGAGATATAGTCTTCAATTAAATGAAAGAAATCACAGTATAGCAGTGCCACCTGTTGAGTGATTTGCAACGAAAATTTATGTGCACTTTTTTTTCTCTATGTGTAAATTTATTTAAAATTCTGTGCATTATTTCTTGAACTAGAGCTGCTACACAATTTTTTTACCCAGACAGACTTTTTCTAAAAATGATCAAATTGTGTTCTCATCCCCTCAAAATGAAGTAAAAATTTTTACACATCCATTATGTCCTATTTAATATAGAAGAAAGTAATAATTCAAAACAAATTTATATATTTTTTTCTTTATATACATTATATATTTTTATATTCTGTACAGATAAGAAAGAAAATCTTAGATTATTTATTAAAATTGTTTAATTAAAAGTAAGTTAAGTTTTCCTGATGTGTAAAATCCAAAACTTTAAATATTGAACTTTTATTTATTTAATTATTTTATTTTTCCCCTCTTCTTTAAGTGAAAGTACAGACTTTCTGAAAATTTAAATATGTACTTTTGTTTGAAGTAATTTTAATTTTTGGGAATATATCTATGCAATCAATGCAAGGGGGAATTCTAAATTCAGGTGCTTTAGCAAGATATTCTATTAAAAGTGCAGATTTATATAACTGGAGGTTTTTTTAAATCCAAATCAAATAGGTAGATGGCACATTTAATAGAATATGCAGATGTCTGAGGCAATGCCAAAGGGTCTGCTATTATACAACAACTTTCTTTTTATTATTATCTTTTTTTAAGTGGATTGTAAATAAATAGGTTCTAGCCAATAAATGCACATTATATGACTCATTCTCGAAACAATCTAAGAACTTTTACTTTGAAGACTAACAATATTACTAAATCTATATTCTGTAAAATTATTGAAAACTACTTAAATATATTAATAAGTAGTCACTTGGTAGATTCACTTCCTACTTGAAATATCAATAATTATTTAAATGACTAAAAAAAAATTAATACACGTTTCTAAAACAGTGTAAAATAATTTTTCCTAGCCCCATACAGATTTTTTGAAAATTCGTCATTGTAATTTTCTGTTAGCTCAGCGTCGGAATAGATAACAGTAAGGAGCTTAGGAAGTACCTGTCATTAAAAAAACTCACACAACAGTTTATATCATTTGCACAGCAATAAAATTGTTAATAACTTATGTAAACTATGCATGCATCCATCATCCGTAATGCACCACACGTTTTTCATTTTCATCATTTACCTCTTCTTAGTTTAAATAATTCATTTCCCTCCCCTTCAAACAATGTAGTATTTGTTATGCATCATCTAACCGAATTCATATTTAAAATTTCGTATAGATCTGACTATGTTTCTAAAATACCTAGCACTATGGGAGGGGGGGGGGGAACAAACGCTCTTCATTAAATAATGTGGTTTCATCATGCCAACAATCAAAAAAGACCAAATTTTAAATTTTGTAAATTTCAAACTGCAACATCCAACTATTCTCAACTACTTTCAATCCAATTCTCAACTATTCATCGACGCAGGCGGGGGAAGGGGGGTGTTAGACCACCTCTTCCAAAAGTGCAGTCGTTGTCATACTAACACCCTACCAATGCCAAATTTAAAATTTCGTAAAGATAGGACTGTAACTTTTCGTGATAGACACCATTGAGGGGGGGGGGGGGGGTAAGACCCTCACCCTTCCAACAGTGTGCTTTCTTTGTCATACCCTAACCACCCCTGTAGCACAACAATGTTGGCCCATCATTGGCCAACGACGGCGTACATTGGCTAATGTCGTACATTTTGTGCCGCTCTTTACGAACATTGGCCATTGTTGGCCAATATTAGTAATACAATATTGAAAGTTCATAAAAGTTTGATATTTCAACTTGTAGTTCATATTTCGCCTTTTATTATATTGATAGAGTATAGAAAACCTATTAATAATGTTTTAAATTCTGTAAACGATTGTATTAAGTAAAAAGATTATTAAGTAAAAGGAAAATTATTATATTAAGTAAATATTAAGTAATGATTATTACTTAAGTAATATTAAGTAAAAGGAAAATTAGAGCCAATGAATTCGTTACGGAATATTTTTTCAAAATGCGTGAACTGTCTAAAAACGGGCACATTGATGATGCCGCAATAATGCACTACGTGATCCAAGGAATTAATGATAAATCTGAGAATAAAATTATGCTGTATGGTGCAAAAACCCTTCACGATTTCAAAGAGAAAATAAAATTGTACGAAATGTTTGAGAGAGATAGTGATAAAAATAAATTTAGATTGGATAAAATAGATAATGCAAAACCGAAGTACATAGCCTATAACGGACGGTGAAGTAAACAAACTCTGTTATAATTGTGGAGATAAAAACCATTTGTGTAGGGATTGCCCTCATAGGATGAAAGGTTTGAAGTGTTTTGCATGCAAACAATTTGGGCATAAAAGTTCGGAATGTCCGGGTTCAAAACCGAAGTTGAGGCATTGTATATTGGTGTAAATCAAAATATGAGTAAAATTATACAAATAAACAATGTAAATTTTATAGGCATAATCGATACGAGAAGTGAAGCAACATTGTTGCGCAAAAATGCTTTTGATAAATTGAATGTGATTAGATTAAATTCTATGAGTACTATACTTTGAAAGGGATCGGGAAAAGTTCCATAAAGCCGTTAGGTTCATTGGATGCCGATCTTAAAGTTGATGATTTTGAAACTAAAACTGATATTTATGTTGTACATAATGATAGGATACCCTATGATATAATCCTTGGCATGAATGTGTTAATGCTGGGTGAAACGACGATAAACGAAAAAGGCATTTTTGTGAAAAATAAATCTAGTTCTCTCGAGGTAAATTTAATAACAGTTCTTCCAGTAAATGCATATAAAAAAGAAATTAAGACGAATGTTGTTTTTGATGCCCCTATTAACTGTAAAAACAAAATTTTTGAGAAATCCCCAGAAATAAATGAAACATTAATTAGTGTTGAAGAATGGGAAATTAAAACCCTCCAACCTGTTATGCTGTGAAAAAAATCATTAGAATCTTCCGAAAAAGCCGTAAGTGAAAACGACGACGACGACGAAAATGACGAAAGTGATGACGATAAGATGCTTTTAGAGGACGATAATAGTGTAGATGATGACAGTGAGGAAGAGGAGGAGCCTCGACGAAAGGGACGAAGTCAGACGAATGTTTCCCGAATGAAGTCGCTAAATCCAGAAAACACTTATTCGAAGAAAGATGAAAAACAAGTCCTACTTGAAAAAATTTCACAGTTAGCCGAAGAGTTGAAAGAGTTAAAAGAAAAAGTTGACGAAAATTCCAAACTCCTTAAAAGGAAGAAATCGAGAAAAAAGACTGTGACGATAGATTCCATTGAGTGTAAAAGACTGAATATCCCAAAAGAAGAGACTGCCAGTATAAATTTGAGAAAGTTGTTCATTCCATCACTTCCATTAACAACTACAATTAGTGAAATAGCTGTATTATTTCCTAAAGCTATGCAAATACAATTAGAAGTTTTCCCTGCAAATAAGACTGCCATTATAGAATTTTTAACCAAACATGATGCTACAGAAGCCTTAAAAGACATTAAAACTGAAAATGATCTAAGATGGCTGTTTTTAATTTAGTAGTTTTTAATTTGAAGGCCCACATAAGTCGGATCCTACATATATATATATATATATATATATATATATCAGGGTTGCTACGGCACCTGAAAAACAGGGAATTTTGAAATTTTTTGGAAAAACTTTGGAATATTTTTTTACAATAAAATATTAAAATTTTTTTAATGCTTTATAATTATGTTTTTCCCCCAAACTATAGTAAGTTAATGAAATTAATATACCCTAAATATGTTCAATTGACTTGTAAACATGTTAGATTCTGATGCTGCATGATTGCGTGTCATCTATTTTTTACTTTTAAAAGGGACTAGGAAATCTCAGGGAATTTTTTTCTCGATTTGTGTAGCAACCCTGATATATATATATATATATATATATATATATATATATATATTACTTATTTTCATGCATATGTGCAGTGCACCATGAAAATGTATGTGATGTTACAATACATTGTTGAATTTTATGTTGCATGTGGTCGTATTTTGTATTTAAAATCGATGTATAGTATTTAAAATTTGTAGTACCAACTTTTTAGCTGTTTAAAAAAATCCAGTTTTTAAAAACAACTCTTTACTTTGTATTTTAACATTTACTTTTTTTATCAAGTACTTGCTATTGCCTGATATTGTTACATATTTGAAAATAATAATAATAACAATAATTGAAGATGTTGTTGATATACCTTATAGGATAAAAATTAATCGCTATCCTCTTTAGACTTATTTATTTATTTTTTAAATAATAAGAGGATATTTCAATGTAAGGGATGAACTACCCAGGCAACACAAAGATATTGGCCAATATAGAAATATAACATTGGAGAATATAAAATGAACCCCCTCTGAAAGATATTGACAGATATTATTCTGTGATATCTAACAATATTTCCAATATTTCCTGATATGAATAAATATCATTTTTTGATATCTGAAACATGACGCATGTTTAAAAGTAACATGAATTCTTTTTATGATGTTGATAGATATCTCTCAATATCCAAAAAACGATATTGCCTGTCGGATGTCGACAAATATCGCAGAAAGTTGTTAAAATAATATCATTTTTATGACATTGGTTAATATTAACGAATATTAAAAATAAAGCGTTAAAAACTTATTTAAAAAATAATATTTTACATACATTTATTTTTCAAAATTTCTTTTCGGATCATAATAGTTAGAAGTACAGAAAATAATCCTTTTAAATGTTTTTTTATATTAACACTTTTAAATTACGTCTGTAAATATTGATGGATATTGTAAGTTTGTCGTATGACATTCAGTGACATTCAAAATGTCGGCCAATATTTGTAGGGCATTGGCCAATATTTTTGTGCTACCTGGGTATGCAATCTTACACAGTTTGCTTTTTATTAAATTATATAGATGGCAGCTTATTAGCTTAGCACTGGCTCAAGGTTGAGACAGAGTTTATACAGTCCTTGAAAATCTTTGATTTTTAAGTAGGCAAAATCAAGGCATGGCAAGTTCTTGAATTTTTCTGTTCTAAAAAATTCAAAAATCACAAAATACAGTGAAATCTGAATTTAAAAAATATTAAAATCGAATGGTAATCAATAATCTCTGTCCTTCATATAGCAAATTCCACTATGAACATCCATAAAGTTATATAAGAAAATTGAAATGAAAACTAAATTTCAATCCTGATTATTTGGAAAAATCTCAAGAAAATTTTACTAATTTCTAAATGGTTCAATTTTTAGTTAAGTAAAATTTATGCGACAAAGATTAAAATAATATTAATAATGTTTATAATAACGTATATATAAAATATCATTGATGATATTTATCATTGATGATATTTATCATAAAATATCATTGATGATATTTTCTGTTCTTCTTCTGCCTCTCCCCCCCCCTTTTTTTTAATCTTACTGCTTTTTTATACTCTCTCTCTCTCTCTCTCTCTCTCTCTCTCTCTCTATATATATATATATATATATATATATATATATATATACATATATACATACATATATATATATTTGTATTTATAATTTTTAAAAATAGAAACCAGCTACAGTCATTAAAGCTGTACCTGTAAAGTAAAATATTTAATATTAACACGAGGTTCTGTTCACAAAGCTGGTATATGAGAGGTGCTGGATTTGAACTCAGATCACACTTACATGCCTAGGATTGAGTTTTTTATGTTTTCTCCAAAACTTTAAAAATTATTAATTTAGAACTTTCCAAACCATTTTTTCTTCTGGTTGGATGCAATTTAAGCATTTTCTGCTTCTGGACTTCGAACCCTAGTATATTCAGTTGGTGTTTTCCTTTCTTACACACACTGAATATATCATAACAGCCTGTTAAAATAAAATTTTATTAAAGATTTTAAAATAACAACTGAAAGATGCTAAATCACACTGAGAAAGAAAAAAAAACCCTCTAAAAACAAGTTATTAATATCTCATTTTATTATTAAAAAAAGTTTTGTATTTAAGAAACTCCTGAAGTGAAAATTGTGGTTTTGTTGTGTGGATTAAGGCTGATTCACAACACTAGGGTGTTGGGCTTGAATCATTCTAAAATTTCCTAGCCCTTATGTAAACTAGTTTCGTTAATAACCATGGGAAAATCGAATTAGCTAGGTTGACAAGCAGGATCTAGGATTGAATCCACCATCTCCAATCTTCAAGCTTTGAGAGCAGAACCTGTTGGTGCACTGGTGGGATCTCATAAAGTGGAGAACAAGAATATTAAATTTACAGACTAACATATAATGTAATTTTTAAATTATATTTAAAATTGTAATTTAAATACAACATAATTATTTTGAAAATCATACATTTTTTAAATAAATTCTTATTATGCCTCTTTATTATGCCTCTTTCTCTTTTTTCACAATGAAATTCTTTATTTTGGGCAAGTGTATGATGGAATTGTTATAAAAAAATAACTAATTAAAATAATAAGGCAAAGAAATGACGTTAAAAAATATTTCTATTTTACTTTTAATTTAATTATTGAAGTATTACTATTATATCATTATTGTTGAAAAGAATCGAAACCAGTAAAAAATGTTTTATGTGAAAAATTAGACTATTTTTGTGTTTATTTTCTGATTTCTGCCTTTTATATTTTTCTAGCAAGTACAAAAATGAAGTTCCCAGACAATGTGTCAGTCTGTTGGGAGAACATTAATTGAAAGTGTTGATTCGCCTGAATATGGAGTAAAAAAGAAAAACAGGCATGAAACAAATATTGTAACCAAATGTGTAAATAAATTTCAATTTTGTTAAATAAAATTTTTGAGGTTATTTAAACTTACACATAATACTTTTTTTTTTTTTTATCAAAAGGGAGAAAAAAGGGTTTATGTTTGAAATATTTTGGATATATAACAGTTGTGATTAAGATATTGTAAAATGCTGATCCTCTCATTTTTAATTATTCTAAATCTATAAATTAAGTTTTATGACTTCATTTGAATTTACCAAAATATTTTATCTAATTCTCAATAATTTTATTGGTTTGAAATATACACTATACAATGACACACTATACAATAAAACTAACATGTTAAGTTTTCAATCTTTATATTATATATTAACATAGATTAAAACTGTTTTTTTTTTTTTTTTTTTCCAGCATTAGTTTTCAAACATGAAAAAATAGTTCTTTATTCCGAAGGATTCTGTAAACCAATTGACTGTTTCGTTGACATGTTTTGCATATAACAGAAATAATCTTAATTGTATTAATGTAAAATTAAATAAAAATCTACAAATTTTTAGTTTACAAGTTGTAAAATGTTTTGATGAATGCAGTAGGTATACAGTATTGTAAGGTAGTAGTGTATTATAGAATCTTTAATACTGAAAAGAAAATGGAAAGTTTTCTGTATTTTAATATTTTAACTCCTTTATATTCCAGAATTTAAAAACATAAGAAAAGTAAATACATATATGAACTTTCATTTTACATATAATGCCTAGCTGAGAATATTGAAAAGTATGCTTCATTAAAAAAAAAAATAAAAAGATAACTATTATTTACAGAACTGTATATATATATATATTTTATCCGTGTTTGTCAGGGGCAATTCTGCAGGAAAAAAAAAAATCAATAATGTTTATATTTTTATTGAAATTGTATCCTTCTAATGTCTAATAAAACATTTTGCTCATATATAAAATCAAGACTGAATGTACACATATAATACATAAAGTATCCTGGAAATATCTAAATATAGAATGATTCAGTAGCCAATCAATGTAAGCATTAAAACATTAGTTGATTTATGTCCTGTAAACAATAGAGAATTAAGAGCATGCAATGTCTAATCTCACTGACAGCCAAGGCTATGTAAAAAATTATTCTATCGGGAAATTTTTTTTACTGATTATTTATTACCTAATACGTTTTCATTCCGGTTATACATTCAGAAAATTCACAGTCATTAAATGAGTAGTCATTTTTTTTAATTTTATTTATTTTGAATTAAATAAAACAAGTGCTATTTTAGTATTTTATTTTAGCAATGAAATAAATCATTAAACTCGTGAAAAATCATTTTTTAGAAAATAGTAATTTAACAATTGTAAATTTTCTGAATGTGAAAACATAATTCATTTGGTAATGAGTAATTTTAGAAGGAAAATTCCCCATAAAATAACATGCTCCTTGGTTGTTGCTGAGATTAGGTACTGTTCGCTCTTAAAAGATCAGTTAGAAGATCGTTTCAGTCATGTGAGTTTCAATTTTTCAAAGAATTTAACTACATTTTGAAAATATCAATTATTATTTTTTTTTTCCAAAAAAATTTGAAGGAATATATATATATATATATATATATATATATATATATATATATATATATATATATATATATATTCTAATATTTTTTACAAGAAATTTGCCATCCATGTGTGTTTTTGGCGATAACTGTAGCTATGTTCCCATAGTAGGAATATCCAATGGTTTATCTGAGTTCTGCAAAAAAATGTAAATAATTTAATACTACGAAATAAAGGATAAACACCTGAATCCCAGATTTATCCTGATTTTTAAGATTTAAGTGTTCCAAAGACAGTGACTGAAAGGTCTATCTACCAACTTTAGACTTCTTAGGTGTGCAATGGTTATATATTAATTTGACATGTTTCTGAAGACAGCAAATATTTATAAAATTTGTTTTAATATTTTCTAATGTATGTGGATTCTATATGCAAAGAAATATTTTTAAAGTTGATCAATAGACCTTTTATACACTGCCCTGAAAGAATTAACTAAAATAAGTAGAAAATATCTGCAAATTTATGTTTGCTAGCACATCTTAGATTGGCAATAGTCAACCCAGCATACATCAGTATTTGCCGCTATTCAGTTTTTAATATTGGGCAATACTGGAAAAAAAGGTGTACCATTAGACATTGATCGGTTCAGTTTAGATCGACATTGGCCGGTCCGGTTTAGATCGACATTGGCCGGTCCGGTTTAGATCGACATTGGCCGGTATGGTTTAGATCGACATTGGCCGGTCCGGTTTAGATCGACATTGGCCAATGTTCAAATGACAATATTGGCCAATCTCGGCAAAAACGTTTGCCATTCGGCGCTGGCCAATGTCGATATTGGCCAATGTTGTAAAATCTCATTATACAACGTTAGCCAAAATTGTTGTGCTACTGGGGATGTTTCTCCAAAAACATAAATTTGTTTACTTTTTAAAACATTCTTATAAATAATATCTTATTAAAAACAACTATATTTTTAAAGTATCACAAAACTAAGTTTAACATATACCATATTAAGCATAGTTATAAATAAATTTCGTAGTAAAATATGAACGCATCATAGCATATTCTGAATGAAGATAACAATTCATAATGAAATGTTAAATGCCTAAAGGTTTAATGTTTATATTAATTAAAATGTTATAACAATATGTTTTTCAAAGAACATAGTTTATGCAGGAAACATATTTATATTTCAAACACAATTTTCAACAAAATTACGGATGAAGGCGATGCAAATAATCCGACGAGCCGTGGATACAAACATAAATCATGGTAATAGAATATTCTCTTAAATCTCCATGCACAGAACCATGGAGATATGTTGAGAGAGCAGCCCTCTGAACATTAAATAAATAAAATTCCTATTTGAATCGAAAAACATTGTAGAAGATAAACTTTCTTAAAATTGTTGATTACCATACGATATCTACATGAAGAAAATGGCTACCTTCAGGTGCAGTTTAACTCGAGTATTTACGTAAACTGGATTAGTTCAATTTTTATTCAGTTTATGTGCCTAAATTGACGTCCGTCCGTATTTTGTACGTTTTTCGTAGATACGTCTATGTCCAGAATTTCACATATTCTGAACATATTTGAGCTTGAGGCCTATGTTCCAAATTCGTCGATAGACGTAACTCAGACGTGATGCCTGAAATATGAATGTAAAATGAAGGTATGTGTTATGTGGGTACCGTAGTACGGTACCATAC
Source organism: Salticus scenicus (assembly GCA_963930645.1). Taxonomy (NCBI): domain Eukaryota; kingdom Metazoa; phylum Arthropoda; class Arachnida; order Araneae; family Salticidae; genus Salticus; species Salticus scenicus. The sequence continues at coordinate 244,178,945 of OZ005660.1, forward strand.
TACGGTACCCAAGTTAAACAATTTACATATACCTTACCTACGGTTACTGAAGTTCTGGCTACGATGACGAGTGGTGACATTTTTTCTAAATCGGATCTTTTTGAGGCCTATCTGCAACTTCCGGTGGATGAGCCGAGTTCTAAAATTCTAACTTTAAACCCGATTAAAGGACTTTTCAAAGTTAATAGACTCCATTTGGCGTTTCAGTAGCCGTCGCTATTTTTCAAAAGCGAATGGAAGAGGTTTTAGCAGGTATCGATGGAGTCCTGCCGTACTTAGATGATATTTTTATTCAGGGGAAAAATACTCAGGATCATAATGAAAATATAAAACAAGTGCTAGAACGCTTAAAAAAAATCCAGGATTCAGCTTAAACGTGAGAAATGTCAGTTCGCGGTGCCAGAAATTTAATTGTCAGGTTTCCGAGTAAATAAAAATTGCTTTCACCCTAGTTTCGAAAAAATTAAAGGCATACATGAAGCCCCTAGCCCAAAAGATAAAACTGAACTTCAAGCTTTTCTTGAAATGTTACATTTCTATGATTGCTTTTTAAAAAACCGTTCAGATGTTTTGGAGCCTTTGCACCAGTTGCTTTCAAACGACAGAGTTTGGCGTTGGACGGCCAATCATGATAGAACGTATAGGGCCGCTAAAGAATTGCTTAAGAAAGACGTAATTTTGGCACACTTCGATGAAAAACTTCCCGTAGTTTTGACATGTGATGCCTCCTCCTATGGAGTTGGAGCTGTCTTGTGTAACGTGTTACCTAATGGCACTGAATCGCCGATAGCATATTATTCCAGAACGTTAACTAAGCCCGAGAGGAATTATAGTTAGACTGACCACGAAGCTCTAGCTATCATTTCAGCGGTAAAGAAATTTAATTAATACCTCCAGTGGCGAGAATTCAGAATCATAACTGACCATAAACCTATTTTTGGACTGTTTAATCCTGAGAAACCATTACCCCCAAATGATGTCACCCCGTGTTATTAGGTGGAGTTTATTGTTATCCTCTTGCGATTATAAGTTAGAATATAGGAAGGGTAAAGACACTAGCAACGCTAATGTTCTGAGTCGCTTACCTTTGCATTCTCCGGAAGCCAACTTGCTTGAACCGGCAGACATTCTGTGGTTGGAAATTGCTCCTCTTACTCAATTGAGTGCTATTTTGATATCGGAAGTGACGAGAGAAGATCATGTACTATCTGGAATTTTGCTAATGGTTTTAAACGGATGGTCTTCAAAACTGACTAATGAAAATTTTAAAGCTTATATCAGGCGTAGGGACGATTTGAGTGTTCCTAAAAAATTGTGTCCTGTGGGGTGGCAGGGTAATTATACCTTCAGCCCTCCAAAAGGAAGTACAAATCCTCCTTCATAACGGGCATCCCGGCATAGTTAGAATGAAAGGTCTCGCATGCAGCTATGTGTGGTGGCCTAATATGGACAGCGTCGTCGAGAATACAGTAAAAACCTGCAGTCTGTGCCAGGAGAATCAAAGAGCACCGAACAAGGCTCCCATACATCGTTGGGAATAGACAGAAAAGCCATGGTAACGCCTTCATATAGATTTCGTTGTCCATTTCAAGGGAAAATATTCTTCATTGTGGTGGATTCTCATTCCAAGTGGCTGAAGGTTGTACTAGCTTCCTCCATGTCATCTACTGCTGCCATTGACAACCATAGATCTGCAGTGAATCATGCCAAGTTTGGACTGTCCAGCCAACTCTAGCACTCTGAACTATGAACAATCGCCGATTTGGCGACCGAGCATGGCAACCCAGAAGAGAGAACATCTCTCCCTCTCTCAGCTAGAATCACTTGCACTCGGGAACTTGCCATAGCTAGTCACCTGTATCGGTCATGTGCCTGTTTAGTTCGCACACCACGTGCGCTAATAATATTCTTTCTCAAAACAATATCACTCGGCATACAAAATCTCCTGTAGGTTCTTTTCCTGACCAATCACAGAGGTTCGATCATATACACCTTGACATCGTCGGCCTTTTACCGCCATCTGGTGGAAACTACTATGTACTAACGATGATCGACCGCTTCACGAGGTGGCCGGAAGCAGTTCCTATCCCAGATATGAGTGCTGAAACTATCTCCACAGTTTTTTATAACACATGGATTATCCGCTTCGGGGTTCCATCAAAGATCACCACCGACCAGGGACGACAGTTCGAAAGTTCCTTGTTTCGATCCTTAGCACAGCTGCTCGGCATTCAGCGAATACGGTCATCACCATACCACCCGCAGGCCAATGGGTTGGTGGATGAATTCCATAGGCCACTGAAGCTGGCCCTGCAAGCCTATGACACCGACCGATGGGTTGCTGCCTTACCAACCATCCTTCTGGGGTTCCGGACAGTTTTCAGAGAAGGCCTGCAAGCCATGACAGCTGATTTGGTGTGTGGCACCAACCTCCGACTCCCTGGGGAATTCTTCACCACTACTTCCACTGAAGCATCACCGAAGCAACTGGTAGAGGAGCTGAAACGGCATTTCCAGCACATTCGACCTGTTCCCACATCATCACACAGCAGTACGCGGACATTTGTGCACCCTCATCTAAAGGACTGTTCCCATGTGTTTGTGCGCAACCACCATACAATGGACCTTTTGTTGGCTCTCCACTCAAAAACTTTTGATGTGGAAATAAAAAATAAAAAGTGTGCCATTTCAATTGATTGGTTAAAACCCACATTCCTCCCCACTACTCCAGTTAGTCCTTCTTCAACTGTAATCCAGACACCTCCAAAAACTGTCACTACACGAACAAGTAGGAGAGTTCGCTTTCCTAAACGTTACACCACATAGGATGTAACTGCGAGGGGAGTGTGCGCTGAATCATGCCAAGTGTGGACTGTCCAGCCAACTCTGGCACTCTGAACTATGAACAATCGCCGATTTGGGGACCGAGTTAGCAGGGCAACCCAGAAGAGAGAACATTTCTCTCTCTCTCAGCTAGAATCAATTGCACTCGGGAACTTGCCATAGCTAGCCACCCGTATCGGTCATGTGCCTGTTTAGTTCGCACACCACGTGCGCTAATAATATTCCTTCTCAAAACAATAATTATTTGTTAATATTTTGTAAATAAAATTTGTTAGTTTTCATGTTAAGCAGACAATCATTATCAAGTTTGTCTCAGATCTATTTTTGCTACTCATGGACTTCCGGATCAATAGCTTCTGATAATGGTACTACATTTAAATCTGCTGAATTGCAAGATTTTTTTGCAAAAAACCAGATTCGTAAAATTTTCTTAGTTCCTTATCATCCTTCATCCAATGGCCAGGCCGAAAGAATGGTGGCTACGAAAAAGCAGGCTTTGAAGCACACAGTTGAAGGCAATTGGAAAACCCGCCTAACGAGATTCCTATTTTCACAGCATATCTTGCCATGTACTACTACCGGTAAATCACCTGCGGAACAATTGATGAATAGGCGGTTGACATCGTTCTCGGATAGGTTACACCCTGATATCAATAAAGAGATGAAATTCAAAAAAGAAAAACTGGCTGAGGAAGACAAAAATAAACGCCTACGTCAATTTCAGGAGAAGGTCCTGCGTGGATTCCTGGTAAAGTTATACAGCCAATGGGAACAGTCTCCTATAAAACCCAAAATTTAATACACGGAATTATACAAAAAAGTCATGTTGACCAGGCTCGAAGCCGCGTACAAGATGCGGAAACATCAACACAGCCTCCTGTGATTCCATCTTCACCATCTCCGGAAAATATTCTGTATGAAAGTGATTCACCAACCGAGTGTTCTCCTGTGTGTTAGCCTGTGGCCGAGGAGCCAAATTTTCCTGTTTCAAGGCGTTCTGAACGCTTCTGAACCTCGCCAAAGCATTTGACTGACTTACGCCCGTATTCATCGATAACCTTAACCGCCAGTAGAACTGGCGGTTCAGAAGCTGCCGGTCGGTCCTGAATAACCGGGAGTGACAAATCGGTATTCACCGTTTACTTGGGAAGTAAAGTTGTTGAACCGAGGGTATTTCAACCAGCTTGAAACTATGAACGCTTATTGGCCAAAAGGTGCACGTGATAACCGATGTTTTAGCTTGTGTTTATATTCATTTTTATCGAAACGATCGAAAATAAGCTTTGAATTTTAACTTGCATTTTTTTTTTTTCATTTGCACACATCTTACATAAAAATGGATGGAAAGAGTTCGTTAGTTTATGAAAATAAATTACTGAATAATTTATTTAAAAATATAAAATAAAAAATGCATTTTACTTCATAAAAGTTACTTAAAAAAAAGAAATGAAAAAGGAATATTTTGCAGTTCTCAGTGTCAAAATGTTAATTATCTTTGTAATTGCTCTAAAAAGAACTATTTTTATTGAGAACAAATAAATTTTTTATGTGCTTAGATTTTATTACAGCATGCGAAACATTTCAGACAGTGATTTGAAACATAAATAAATAAAACATTGAAGTTTAGAATAGAATTAAATAAATTTCACATTCTGTAATTTCACCACTATAATCCTGAACTTTTTGAAGTTATTTTCAAAGAATAAGAATATTCTCCTTAAAATAACTACAGAATAATAAATTCTTATATAAAGAAATAAAGTAATATCCAAGAGAATATTCTCTTTGATAAATTTATCTATGCATGAAATATAATTTATTTATTTTTGTATTTTTTATTTATTTTGTATGAACTTATCATAACAGATACATTTTTATATTGGGCATTAATGCTTATGACAGTATTTTCTTTGATGAAAATATTCTCACAGATTAGTGTTAAAAACAGTAAAAACAATCATCCATAATTTGCCTACCTACTGCAAAATAATGTATTTAACTTTTAACAATATTCATTATTACAATAAATCTCTTGTTTTCACTAATAAAATTTTATTAATTTTGGTAAAATTGATCATGTTTGCATAAAGGGCAATTTGTTTTCACATCTCGAAATACTTTTTATTTTTGTAAAATAATTACAAGATAAAAGGAATATTTTATATACCACGTTTTTAAATTTTCTGTTGAATCATATAAACTTGACAATTCTAGGTATTAATAAGTACTTTTCAAAAAAAAAAAAAAAAAAAGATGAATTATCCCACCAACTTGAAAGAAAATGATCAAATGTGTAATAAAGAAAGCAATAGAAGAAATTTTCAAACATTTATTAATTGAATAAAAGTATTCAAAGAATGCATTGTCATCATGTTCTGGGCTATTCGAAAAGTTTCAAATGTCTAGCTAGTCGAGATGTTAGTTAAAAATCGATTGCAAGATTTATATTGGACAAACAAACAAGAAAGTGTGTTAATAAAACGTGCTAAAAAAGTTGTCAGCCTCCCTTAATTAGTGAATACATGAGGTGTACAATAATGATAACTTTATCACAGAAATGTTTGTAAATGGAATGATTATATTCATACCTGGACAATTAAAATAATTTTATAAGTATAGTTTAACTTTAGAAATTGTTTTATTCATTACTTCAACAACCGTGAATATTCATTTTAAATAGGTTGTTGGTATAAAAGGTTGATTAAATTTTTCATAAACCAACTATGTGAAAAATGCTAGAGCCGGGAATCGAACCCGGCACCTTCCGTTTAATGTGTGGTTGCTCTTTCACTGAGCCACCCTGGCTGAAAACTAGCCTAGCATTTCTCAGATAACAACCATTGACAAGGTCACCATGGGGGCCTTCTTTCCATGCCCCCACCCTCACCCTGGAAAATTCAACTAAGCATTTTTTCTTTAAATTTAAAACTAAGCTATCAGAATTTTATTTAAAAAAATATATTTTTTCAGGTTGTGCCCCCCCCCCCACCCCCTGAAATTTTTTTTTGGCGACACCACTGAAGGTCACCTTGTCTGCAAACGCAGATGTAACAGGTGAGACAATGTTAATCCTAGCACAACTCCATAGACCACGAAATTTCAATTTAGAAATTTTTTTATTCATGAATTCATCATCTGGGAATATTCATTTTAAATAGGTTGGAGTATAAAGGCTGATTAAATTTTTCATAAACCAACTATGTGAAAAATGCCCGGATTCGATTCCCGGCTCTGGCATTTTTCATATAGTTTCCTATTCAAAAATCTGAAAAAAAAAAAAAAAAAAATCACTTAAATTAACATTGAAATCTTCATTACACATGTTTAACACATTGGCGGCTAATCTCGCGCCAGTGCATGATGGGGAATGCTGTTTGAAATGCCCGTCATGTGAGATCAGCAGCCAGTGTGTTAAAATTAAAAGGCTTTACTTTGAAGCTTGACAAAGCACAAAATGAAAAATAGAATAAAAGAACATAAATGTGATATTTAATTTGATAGAACAACCATTGCACTAGCTAATCTTCATAAAAATAAATTAAAATAAATTTTGATAATATAAATAAATTAGCAAATTACAAAAATTATGTTTATACCCTACATCACGAAACTTCCAAAAATTTTAAAAATGATACAGTTGCAACAGGGACAAACCATTGCTGAGCATAGACTGTAAGTGGTGCCATCTATTGCAACAACAGGACGAGGAAAATGCTTATGTTTACTTTAGAGTGATCTACATAGACCCACCAGCGGCCGAGGTTCTATCCTCAAAGCTGGTAGATGTGAGGTACCAGGTTTGATTCCAGGTCGCGCGTGTTGGCCTAGCCATTTGGTGTTTTCCATGCTTTTCTTCAAAACTTGCATAAATACGGGCTAGGACACTTTAGAAAGACCCCCGCGGAGGGCATTCCCCCTGAGGCCCAGGACCTACAGCAGTGAATCGGCCTTGATCCCAAATCCAATTCAACCGTGATATACATATTACGTGAAGCTGCTCCTGATGAAGTTGTGGAACCGTGACAAAAGCCTTGTGAAGCTTCAAAGTAAGAGCTTTTAATTTTAAATATATCTAAAAAAGTCACTTAGGAAATAAGACTTAAATTATATTTTTCTTGGGGCGTTTAAAAAGTATGTTACATTTTAACATTGAAAGTAAAAAAAAACACATTATTTAGAAGTTACTACAATACGACACGCTATTTATGTACATAATTTCTGAGTTGCTGCAGATACTTGTGAAAACATCAAAGTAATTGTTAGACGCAATGTTTAAAGGTCTGCACGGGGCTGGGCTCAGCAGGCAATATCTTTTTTTTTTTTTTTTTTTTTTTTTTAAAGTTATAATTTTTTAAAAATACATCTATTTTTTTTAGTACTGCAGATTGTATTATTTCTTTTAAACAGTGATTTTGCCATCGTTACCATTTTCGATCTGTCACCTTCAACGAACGTGCAAACATTTTTGTTTTTACCTAAATGTATAAAGCTGAAAGTTTGTCCTTATATGTATCAAAATTATTAGATTTTAACAAAAGTTGGTATACTAAATAATTACGGCAAAATCTAGCTAATGCCATATTCTTTTAGTTCAATCAGATAATTGGTTCAAAAGATATTAAACAAAATCCCATTGTAACTTTAAAAATTTAAAAAGAAAAAATAAATTCATGCCAAAAATAAATAATTTCTTCTGATGTCAAAAAGAAACATTTTTTAAAATTAATTAAAATTGAGAGAAATCGTGCTAAAAAAATTTAACAACTTCACTATGGAACTCTGACCAAATTAGCTCAGACGTTTGTTGCCATTATCTTTTCTTATGCAATTGTGATAACTAATTTAATTAATCGCCAAAACGACAACAAAAGTTTAAAATCCGCTAAAGCGCTCTTATGCTAAAACTATAACATAGAAATATTAAGAAATAAATATAGTAACCGATGCTAGGAAATGAAATACAGTTGTTGCATGCCTTCGTATGGAAGAATAGATTGAAGTAAGTCCTGTCATACTAAATTAAATTCTGTTTTGTGCAGGGCATAGGGTTTTATATTTACCTTAAAAAAAAAAAAAAAAAAAGATTAAATCAGGTCGATCCTGATTTTATCGTTTTTTGTCTAGACCAAGCCTTACATTGCAAAATTAAAAATAAACATGGTAGGCTGGATAATCAAAGCATTAGTAGGGGTCCAGCCTAGTCCCCAAAATTTTAGCCTGTACATTTTCTAGTTTTGATGATAGAAACTCGCTTCTTGGTTCTGAAACCTTCATCCTTTGCGGTCAGCTCCGTATGTCACGTGACATAGAGTTGAGGGCGATTCTTCCATAAGAAAGCACTTATTTTTTGTCAGAATTCAAACAAAAAATTATCCCCTTTAGAATGGTTTCTCACAAAAGAAATTTTTTTAAATTAATCTATGACATTTTAGCTTTCCAACGATGCGTAAATCTAAAGGCTTAAATAAAAAGTGTGTGTACAATACATAAATTAATAAAACTCAAAACTACTTTCTTTCCTATGGAACAATCAAGTAATATTCATTCTCATCTCTCTCTCCAGGTCCGCATCACGTGATAATTTCGCTGGGGAAGCTACTTCATGTCGCAGACGAATAATGAGGGGGGGGGGATGTGTCGTCTATCTACATAAGGTCTATGAATATTCACAATTCCTGCGCAATGTGTTTAATGCTCACTCTGGGATTGCTGATACGTAATATAATACCTTCCACCTGCTACACCGTGCTCAATTTTGTTGACTTTCTTGCCTTTCAGCATTAGTTAATTAAGTGTGACCTTCTTCAAACTGCAGACACCATAAAATGCAATAAACTCACAGCAATTGTTTTGGGTCGAAGGGACACAAGATCCTTTGTCAGGCAAACAAAGTAAGCTGCAGTTAAAACGGCAACATGAGTACAGCACTCGTGCCTACCTTCTTCGCCTAATGAAGAGTTGCGTGTTCTTTCCACTCAAAACAATTGTTGTGAGTTTTTTTTTTAATTTTACGGTGTTTATTAAAAGTTTTGTAATTATTATTTTAAAATGCCAGGCTGTGGCGCTTTCTTATAACCATCTCACAATGTCTGAATTTTATTTCATGATGCTTATAAACTACTGATATTTCCCAATAGCATTAGGGAACAGCTTTAATATAGGACCCCCTTAGTGAAATAAAAAACTTCGCAATTAAGTAGCTCAAATGATTTTCGGTAAGGTCTGTACTTACGCAATTGAGATAATTCACATTTAATGCATCGCGAAACTGGCAAAGAATAAAAGTTGCCAAGGAGGTACTACACAAAAGATGTGTCCATTTTATTTTACAAACTAAATTGTGACAATAATAAATAACAGTATTCGATTAACTGAAGTTAATATTTAAAAAAAAAAAAAATATATCTAAATTAAATTTTTAAAGCTTTTATAACATCAGTTTTACAAAAATTTTTTTAGAAGCCGGTTTTATGTCATTTTAACTATGAATTAAAATGGTTGTTATCTTATTATAAAGCTGCACATACCTTGGCAAAAAGTATCAAACCTACATTGGTTTAAAACTTCAAATTTTGCCTACAGGGTCCAATACTAAAGCAGTTCCTTAATGAGAATGCCTATTATTTACTAGTTAGTTGTAGGGCGACTAAGGCATCCGTTGAAAAGTGATCATTTCATTTTATTTCTTTCTCACTTCAAGTAATTCATTTGCTAGCAAGCCTGTGCAAAATCTTTCCACTCTATTTATCTCTTTGTTACCTTTAAAATTATTATTTTATAGACGTCATTTTTCATATGCATGAGCAAATTTAATATTTATTTATTTTTTTCATGTGAAAGCATATTTCATGTTATGCTGGGGAAAAAAAAATGGCAACAATAAAAAATTTAAATTTCTATTTTAAAGCCGTTATTTTCATATTTTCATTAATTTTAAAAAATCTAATCAAAAATTTTTTACAAATAATTTACCAAATAAAAGGAGCAATTTTTAGGGGCAGTAAAAGGGGCAATAAAAGGGGCAGATTTTTAAAAATGAGTACGAAAATTAGGTGGCAACCTGTGTTCACACACAGACATGGTACAAGGCACTGATGAGCTTAACTATATACGCTGATTTAAAATTAACTTTGTTTCTTATGAACATAATAAAATTCGAATAATTAATGCCATTTATGTGTCATTAACAGCTGTATATCACAGTACTTTGACACAGTTTGGATTAGCTGAGTATTTAAAATGCTAATGAAAATATATTTATTTAAACATTTCTATTTATTTAATTAAACAAGAAAAAGCTTAAATATATAGTGACAAGCAAATCTTGCTAAGTAAGTAATATAATTGATATGTAAATTATTAAATATACATATATATATATATATTATATAAACTTTTACAAATAAGCATCTGCGAACAACAAGTTTTTGTATAAGAAAAATATTTCAATAATTTAATGAGAGTTATTAATAATAACAGAAATGTACAAATTTAATCAGTTTAGCTTAAAATTGGGATAATTTTAATGTACTCACCTTATTCATCTTGAATACTTGTATCGCAACATTGCTTTGCACAAAATTACATGTTACAACAATCACTTTTATACATGTATGAATTCTTTGTGTATATGAAAACCCAAAGCTCAAGTTATGATCATAGAAATAATAATAACAAGAACAAATAATAGTAAAGAAATAGCATCCCCTTCCCCCAATCTCATTCAAAAGCACTGGTTATCAACTTTTCATAAATGAATACTGACAAAAAACCGCAATATAATAGCACTGCACTTAATCATAAAAAAAAATAATAATAAAAAAAAAAAAAAAAAAAAAAAAAATATGTAATCTAAAGCTTTGTGTAACCTCCATTTTCAAAGGAAAAGACTCCAAATATACATAACATTTAAATGCATTTTTTTACAAAGTTATTTTTTATTCAAATTATTCATTTAAAATTAGAATCGCAGACAAAAGTATTAAAAAAATAGAGCTCTTATACTTACCAATCAGATTAGTTGGGTAAGGATCCCCTAGAAAGACCTCCATGAAGAGCATTCCACCTTGTCTGTAGTGTAGACAACTGGTCTTTGCCCAAACATCAGTAAAACTAGCTAAAAAATCTATCCCATTGCATTTACCTTCTATTAAAACAGAAGGCATCAACAGAACAACTCACTTGGCATTTGCCTTTAATTTACAATTAAATCAGATATAAATGTTTAGTCAGCCAGTGTACCATTGTTTCTTTAACCATGAACATCTGATGTGTAGGATCTGCATATTTCACAGATAATGCGCTGACATAACCTAAAAATGATGAACTTAAAAAGAATAACATATTACTGTTAAATTAATATTGTAATTTAAAATATGCAGTTGAAATGAAATGTATATGGAAGCAAATGATGTGCCATATACTATGTTATCTACATTAATAGGAAATATTCAGATTAATCACACCAAGATTACAAAGTATGTGACAAATGTTTTTATAGAAATATAGAAAGTTTAGCAAAATTAAATATATATTTGTATATGTTGCTATTTTAAATTTTTTGCCATTTTGCTATTAAAATCATCTTTGGAAGAGCCAATATTTACTTGCGATAAATGAAAAAGTAAACTTGCTTTGACAAATATAATTATTTCGATTAAAAACTTCAATTTCACAAAAGTAAATATGCAGTTATATCCCAATACTTTAGTTACATTTTTCCAATTTCATAAGCATACATAGATTTTGAATATTAATCATTAAAGTATTAATGCCCCCTTTTAAAAAATTTGTGTGATTACATGTACTAAGAAAATAAATCCATGCAGCTGCACTTAGTTTGTTGTGACAATTATTAATAAAGCATTTGCTATTATTATTAAAGCTTCTATGTGAGTATACAGTTTACCTATGAGATTGCAGATTATTATTCTTTTTCGTTATTTACTTATTCAGTAATTTAATATGTTGCAGTAGAATATAAGTCGATAACAATAAATTAAAGAGAAAGACATAAATTGAAATAATTTATATCGGATGGTATGTAGCAGAGAAGAATCATGTACTACGGATATTAATAAGCTTCAATTTTTATCACAGCATTAGCACGGAGCAGGTTCGTATGTGTATAGAGATGGTTATATACCGTGGAAACTATACGATTTGTTTTTAACCATCATTATTTAAAATTTTGGTACAATGACATTACTACTTTTAAAGCAGTATGAGCATTTTTTTAAGTAAACAATTCAGAGCAATGAACGAATAATACATAAACACAAATAAATAAGTTATCTTAAAACATTACATATTTCCATTTTTTTAACAAAATAATTAACAGTTAAAGGAAAGAAAAAGGTTTTTTCTCACTCACTGCAGCAGAGTTTGACATCAACAAGCCGCCATTATTATTTTTATATTTTGCTTCGCTTCATTTACGATATTACGCATGCTCAGTAACGAAAGTTTACGGTTAACCTTCCTCTAGAGCTAGGTAGAGTTTCTGAGCCTGAAGTCGCTTTTCAGCCTCGGTAATGTTAACTACGGTTATTGGTGAATACCATTTGAGCGTTCAAGTCGGGCTTTCGCGGTTAACCGCGGGTTGAGGTAAACGGTGAATACGACCCATGAACCTATAAAGAGGACGGCGATCGCGATGTTTTAAGAATAACCCCAATTTTCTCCCTTCGCTTCTCCCCAGACATCTCGGGTCTTTGCAGCGCCATCACGCGGCGGTATCAGAAATTCCGTCTTTCGAATTATTGAAAGGTAAAAGAAAAGATAAGGAAGGATTGCGCAAAAAATCGCGGATTTTCATTTGGAATAAGTTAATAAACTTTTATTAAACCCGCATCAAAGTATACTGTTGTAGATTCCAAAAGTTCGATAATTTTAAAATCATTCTGCAAAAACTTTTTTGAGAAATCTAAAATAAATAATAATAATAAATTAGTCTTGTATTTCGTTTAAATAAATAAATAAATAATAATAATAGAATGGAACAATCAATTTGAAATGTTCCAAATAATAATAATAATAATAATAAGTGGGAAAAAATGAAAAGAAAAAACCCACCAAGGAATTGTATATAAGGAATATTTATCAATTGTTCTTGAAATTATTTTCAATGTTTAATATTTAGCATTTGAAATAATTTGTTTTTAAATATCTACATTTTGAACTCGCACTAAACATTTTTCATTTATATAAATTAAATTTTTTTTTCAATTATACTCACACACACACTCACACACACACACACACATATATATATATATTCCACACATGTGCAATGAAATATTATAATAATTATTATATTTATATTTCTTGAAAATTATTAAATAAATACTCCCTGCAAACTAATTATTATTATAATTTTCTTTCCTACAGCTCCACTAGTAACTGAGAAGTTCTGCCCTTAAAGCTGGACGATGGGACGTGCTGGGTTCCGTCTCAGGTCACGCTTGTCGACCTAGCCGTTCGGAGTTTTCCGTGTTTTTCTCCGAAACTCGCGAATGATATGGGCTAGTACCTCTTAGGTAAATGTCCCTAGTGTAGACAATTCACCTTAAACCTAATACCAACATTTTAGAGGTTTGGTTAAGTTAATAGGTCCCACCAGTAGCCGAGAGGTTCTGCATTCAAAAGTAGTGGCCGAGAAGTACAGGATTAGATCCCAGGAAGCACTTGTCGAACTAGTCGTTTAGAGTGTTACGTGGTTTTCTCCGAAACTCACGTGAATACAGGTTAGGATCACTTAGAAAGACCCCCCTACAGAGGGCATCCTCTTTAGGCTCAAGTCCCTAGTACTAAGTCCCCAATAACTTTAAGCCAATAGAGGAAAGTTGCATGGAGCATGGTTCAAGTCCATGTCATTTGTCTGCCTAGACGTTTCTTATCTTCTACAAAACTTGCATAAATATGGGCTAGGGTCCCTTAGAAAGACCCAAGGAAGCAATCCACCCTGGCCCAAGTTTCTAGAGCAGACAACTGGCCTTAATATAGATTTAATACATATATATACATACATAAAGTAATACTTGAATATACTGTTAAACTATAATAAGGTAGAATCAAGGTGAAAAATTAGAAATTAGTGAGCAGTAATCATTTTAAATATTTTGAAAAAAATCTGAAATTCTGAATTATTTATTTTTAAATAATTTTTGAGAAAAAATAATATACTTAACAATCTCATAATTTAAAGCATATGTATGTGCATTTTCATAATTATAAAATAGTAATTTATAAAGCGTTTTATGTAAATTTACCACCCGCTTTCGTAATTAATTTATCTAAAAATTTTCCAGTTACAGAGCGCAACTAATTTATATACAAAGATATTCAAAATAATTTCAATATACAATATTCGTTCAATAAGAGATAATATTAAAAAAAAATTGTTTTAATACCTATGTACTAAACAACACATAAGGAAATTGACCTTATTATGGTTTAAAAAATGTTTTCTGTGGAACAGGGTATGATTAGCAAAGATTTACTGTTAACGGATACACAAAAATATTCAGATGCATTATGGGCTGTAGTTGAAAATTGTTAGAACTGCATTTTTAATTGTGTTAAGCGTTTTTAATAATTTAAATCATTGCTAATGCATGATTATAACTTTAATTAGTGTGTCTGTTCTTTAATTTCTGGTGGTATTTATAAAATACCTTAAAATTAATATATGTTATTTAAGTGCCAAGTTCTCTACTGAAAATGATACAATAATACTCTACAGGATGGCTAAACAAGTTTTAGTCCATATATAGGCTGTACAAATGCAATATTTTTCTCAATTTTTTCTTTAGACATAAAGCTGTGAAGAAGCTTTTGTGAGATTTTTTCTTCTATTGCTAAAAACAAAATATATTTTTGCAGCCTTGTTTTTTGAAAATATAAAGGAGTACAGAAAAACAATCTGTCTTTTAGTTTTTGTTTGAAATTAAGGCCATAAAGATATTCTTTACTTTATTCTATATCCAACAGAAGAAAGTATTAGATTCGTAAAAAGTTTCGATTTCTAGTTTTCGATAGATTTACATGTTTTTAGAGGTCCAGAACAGGATTTAATCTCTTTTAGAAAATCTCTGTATAATTCCAACTGTATCTCAAGAGCTACTTCAGAGAATTTCATACAAATTGATATGTAGTTGCACCTTAACATAAATTAGGGTCTATCAACTTTTGGTGAAAATCGTGCAGCAGGTATTGTTGCCCTCCCGTTTTCTCTGAACTTTTAACTTGGCGGTATAGGACAAAATTTCTTATAAATCTACACAATTGAAATTGTTTTAATTGAATCCTTATGAAATTAAAAATATTATTCATAATACAAATAGGGAACTAGAAAAAAAAAAAACGAACATGTAGGGGCAATGGCAAATTTTTAATACTGATATCTTTCATCAATAAATTTTCTTCCTCAATATAAGAAAATACAAATTATATTTTAAAGCCTCATTACAGAGAGAGACAATTTGTTTTAATACCATACACCACATCCTGAATATTTTTAAGTTTGAATACTCAAAAATTATATTACATTTCACCATTCAGATATTTAAAAAATTTTATTTTATGATGAATCAACAAAGTAATACCTGAATATCGTTATCTCTTAAACTATAAAATTGTGAAATTCTGGGGGAAAAAAATGAAAAACTAGCAATCATTTTAAGTATTTCCAAAAAACTGTCATTTAGATTTTCAGTTTTAAAATTTTAAATAGTTTTTGAGAATATTTAATATGCTTAATATTTTATATTTCAATGTGTATGTAAATTTTCCCAAACCTAAACCAGTAATTTACAAAAAGGTTTATAAAATTACTGTCTTTCTTCACTGGAATAAATTTACTTAAGAAATTTCCGATTTCAATGTTAAAACTTCTTTCTTTCTTTCTTTTTTTTTTTTTTTTTTAATCAATCTTCACAATTTTACCGTTATCTTGCATGGGTGGATTCTGGGCAAAGCAAATTTTTTTTAATTTCACAAAACTTTGAAATACTATTTCATACACACACACACACACATATATATATATATATATTCATATACACATACACGTACATCACGTATGGTTTGTCTTGATTTTATTACAAGCTAATCGTTATTAATTAAAATGGTTAATTAGACATTAAAATCAAACTATTTTCACGAAGAGATGAAAAACATTAAAGTATTATTTTATTTATTTTTTATTATTATTTTTTTAATTCTAAAAATCCTTTATTCATTTATTATTCTTTTTCATTTTTTTTGAAATTTTTGAACAAACAACCCCTCTCCCCCCCCTCCACACACACACACTTACCTTGTTAAGAATTTCAGATTTTGTACATGTATTATTGACCAATATATATAATTATAGTTGCCAATAACATGCAAATCTGATTATCTCATATATATATATAAAGATATATATTATTTTGTAGACAGTTATCATTAGATGTCAGTTATTTTCTGTTTTAAATACTTAATACGTATAGTATTATCTGTTTAACTATCTAAATAAAGAAACGAAACATGTAAGTCATTTAAAATTTTTTATTCATTAACAAATCAAATTTCATTTCTGAAATTGATTAAATAGCATAATATGTCACAAATAATAAAGTTATGCTTATTGTACATTTTTTTCATATTCACATTTCTTAAGACATATATTCATAAAATGAGAATTTTTAAAGGCCTTCAAATACAAAAAAGAAACGACACTGGTCCATGAAAACGGAAATATGCATTTTATATTAAATGAGTAACTACTTATAATACTAGAAATGAAAATTATTTGTTAAATATCAGTAGATTAAAGCTCTAAATTAAGTGGGAATAGCTAACCTTAGGAGCAGAAAATTAACTTGGATTTTTCTTCCGTAAAGCTTTATTTTTTGCGATAGCTGATCGAAAGCCGCTATTACATACATAAGCAAAGCAATTCTTCGCCATTATCACTTTGTGGGCAATTTAAATTAATTAATATCAATTAAAATCTTAAATTTCCCGCATACTTCTCGTGTAAACGATGAGTCTAGTATGTTCGGAGCGCCCCCTATCACCCACTTTCTCTTTAGGTCCGTTTTTCTATGCTTACCGCCATTACCGTTCCCCTCCTCTAATTATGTAGCTTCATGATACGACCGTATCGTATATCGTTTATTCCTAGGGGGAAGGAGTGTCATGTATTAGACTTTCTTCCTGCCTTGTTCCGATAGTGTTTGACCGCACGAGGTCGCTGTCTCTGTGTTGTGAACTCTTTACGTATAGAATCTATGTATGTTGTTACTCTGACGTACTAGCGTACGGTAACTAAATAAGCGTTCCTGTATATATCTTATTGTGTAAATTATCGTATATAATTGAGTGTATTAAATAAGTATTAGTTATTCATGGACCGCAACACACAAGATACAACAACGCATTATATTCATACAATTTACGGACATTTTTGCCAACCATCTCGAATGATGCCCAATAGACAAAAATAAATGAATAAATATATACAATATACGTACAAAAACTAATACAACTTAGTCTACATGCATTCTCTCACACAGGACGAAAGATGTACGCGTGAATAGTCTGTTCTAAATTTTTTTCTAAAAAGGTATATCTATATAGAAGATAAAAGTGAAAAAAAAATATGCATTCATGTACTGACAAAGACGAAAATCCATATTTATGTAAAATATGTTCTAAGCGATTCTCCAAAAAGAGAAATCTACATAAACATTTACGCATTCACGCAGAAGAAAAACCATATGCGTGTGAAATATGTTCTAAAAAATTCTCTTGTAAATGTACTCTAAATACACATTTACGCATTCACACCAACGAAAAGCCATATGTATGTGAAGTATGCTCTAAAAAGTTCTCTCTCAAGAGAAATCTAAATACACATTTGCGCATTCACACAAAAGATAAGCCATATCAGTGTGAAATATGTTCTAAAAATTTTTCTCAAAAATGTAATCTAAATACACACTTACGCATTCACACAGAAGAAAAGCCATATGTGTGTGAAATGTGTTCTAAAAAATTCTCTCATAAATGTAATCTAAATACACACTTACGCATTCACACCAAAGAAAAGCCATATGTGTGTGAAATATGTTTTATCAAATTCTCTGACAAAAGTACTCTAAATAAGCATTTACCTATTCACACAAAAGATAAGCCATATGTGTGTGAAATGTGTTCTAAAAAATTCTCTCATAAAAAAAATCTAAATATACATTTACGTATTCACACAGAAGAAAAACCATATGTGTGCGAAATATGTTCTAAAGAATTCTCTCGTAAAAGTAATCTAAATACACATTTACGCATTCACACCGAAGAAAAGCCCTATGTATGTGAAGTATGTTCTAAAAAATTCTCTCGGAAAGATAATCTAAGCACACATCTACGCATTCACACAGAAGAAAAGCCATATGTTCTAAAGAATTCTCCTACAAGAGTGCTCTGAATACGCATTCACACATAGGAGAAGCTATAAGTGTGTGAAATTTGCTCCAAATAGTCCTCTGACACGTGTAAACCGAAAACATATTTGCGCATTCACACCAGAGGAAAAGCCATATGTGTGTGAAATGTGTCCTAAAACGTTTTCTGTAAGGAGCGCTATGAATGCACATTTACGCATTCATACAAAAGAAAAACCGTATGTGTTTAAAATCTGTTCTACAGTTTTTTGTAGAAAGGGACACATTCACACAGAAGAAAATCCTTGTGTGTGTGAAATATGTTTAAAAAAATACCCAAGTAGGGTGCTTTGTATGTGCATTCACGTACTCACACAGGTGAAAAGCCATATGTGTGTATAATATGTTATAAAAAATTCTCACAAATAGAGGAATTAAATTGGTATTCATTCATCCATGGACGTAAAAGTCATATGTGTGAAATTTGCTCTAGAAGGTTTTATTTCAAGGGTAATTTGAATACACATTTACGCATTCATACAAGAGAAAAATAATATGAATGTGAAATATGTCATACAGAGTTTTCTGTAAAGGGGGCAGAGTCTGAATAAACATTTACAGATTCACATATGTGTGTGAAATCCGTTGCAAATGTTTCTGATAAAGTAGTTATATGTTCGCATTCAGACAACAGGAAAATCATACGTTTGTGAAACATGTTTTAAAGGATTTTCTCAAAAAAATAATTTAAATAGACATTCACGAGAAAGTTTTTCTTAAGTTATTCTAAAGTGAGGCATCTAAATACCCATAACCCATCTATGCATTCACACAGAAGAAAAACCGTATGTATATCATTAAAATATGTTCTAAAGGACTTTCTGAGAAAATAGATCTAAATAGGCATTCAAACACACTCACACCGAAGAAACACCTGTGTGTAAGATTTGTTCTAGAGAATTTTCTTTTATCTCAATCTGATTATACATTAGCACAGTTAAAAGCCGTATGTTTGTGAATTATGTCCTTAAATTTTTCCGTAAGGGAGACTCTGAATAAACATCTACGAGCTCAAACAATAGAAAAGCGAATTGTGTTCTCAAGATTTATCTCGATCAAATAGAAAATCTAATTAGGTATCTACGTATTCACACAAAAAAAAAGCTACATGTGTGTAAAATTTGCTCTGTTGGTTTCCCCAAAAAAGATATCTCAATAACCAGTTACGTATTGACGCACAGAACAAAAGCCATGTTTACGGAATGTACTTGAAAGAAATAGCTCGGGAAAATGTTTCATGTTACCTCTGCACCATGGAGTTAGATAGAGAGCAGTAGACATATCGCGTGTCCTCTACTGACAACAAATCAAGTAACTGATTTTGTAGTCACATCATGGCGGCCGCCGTTTGTTTACTTTTGCGACGGCCAGAAATGAAAAGAAAAGTGTTTTCTTCAACTTAGTTTTCTTATCACGATATGTGAAAATGATTACTAATTGTCATAAACAAAAATCCCTTTCCTTTAGAATTGCTGTCTAATTAAAATTCTTTTAAAAAAAAAATAATGATATTTCTTTTATTTAATTTTTTTAATAAAAGTAATTTTTATAATAGATGTATTTGAAAACGCTTTTTAACAATAACTCATGCTTTGACGTGCATGCTGTACTTAATTTGAGATAATGTAGAATTAAATAGTACTCTTAGGACATCAATATGCTTTCAATTTCACTTACAGAATATATAAATTTAATACCACTCTTAGGACATCAGTACACTTTCACTTACAGAATATATAAATTTAAAATACATATAAGGACGCAAAATATTTCATATTCTAGATAAGATTATTTTTCCTCATTTCATATTTCTGTGTTTGTCTCTCACACTTATATATATTTATGCTATAAATAAATAAGAACATTTGCAATATCTGAGTTATTAATCTAAAAGTAATGAAACTCGAAATACTAACTTTTTTAAATATCAGGCAGGACTTGACTGTTTATCTCTGTATAACACATAGAAGGAAGAAAAAGATCTATTTGTATATGTTTAAAAATGTAATGTTGCTTTGGAATATGATTAAATTTAGTGAATATATAAAAGAATTTTAGAAAATATTTTTTTAACATCTCAACACACAAAATGATATGAGTTACTATTTAAAAAAAAAAAAAAAAAAGGTATTCGTTATTGTCATTGTACATCAAATATAAGATACAAGAAAAAAAAAAAAAAAAAAAAATTATAAAACAAGAATATATAAATACATAAATAGCCAAACTGGAATAGTCAAAATTTCTGATTATTCCAGTTTGTCCATGTATGTATTTATATATTCTTATTTTATTTATTTTTATTTATTTTCTTGTATTTTATATTTGATGTATTATACTTTGTGCTTCATTTCTTAATTTAAATACTTTTTATGCTATGTATTAATTAAAATTCGTTTGCTGTATGGTCTTGCTTCCATCTGTGAGAATTTGGGGGCTGGAAACGTGTTTTTTGGTTAAATTACCAGCGTTTCGTCAGAAATTTCTCATATTCCTTTCCCTACATGGGGGAGCTCCCCTGATGAAGGCCCTCATGTGTTTTGGGATTATATTTTCATCTGGTTTTGATTATTTTGTTTATATATATATATATATATATATATATATATTATATAAAAACATAAAAGTGTATAGCACCAGCTGTCAAAAAAAAAAAAAAAAAAAAAAAAAAGAATGAATGAAAGAAAAACGTATTTCCATATCTATAGATTTGAAAACATGTTACTATGTATTATGTAGATTTTACAGGTTCTCTCTTTTTTTTTTAATTCTTTAACTGGAGTTACCATATCTCTTAACAATGATACACACTTAAACGCAAGTGTATAAATTTTCTTTTTTATGTCTATCTATCTGTATAATATAGATAGATATATTAACGAAGTGATTCAATTGGTCGATTTCTAAAGAAATCAACATAAAAAATACAAAATAAAACTAAAAAGAACATACAGTGCGTTAAGAAATTATAAGACCACAAGTGTATTAGCGCATTTCTGAAAAAGAGAGCATAATATTTAAATTTTTAGTTGCGTATTTAAAATTGATCGTGAAACACACCCTATACTAATTCCAACTTTTAAAGTTAAATTAAATTTCATTAAAACTTATTCATTTTACTAAAAATTAATGACGGTGACTGTTAAGAAATTATAAGACCACGTGAGAAAATTAGCGTATTACACATGACGTCAAACTGAATGTAAAGCGCATGCGTCAGTATTTCGTAAAAGCATTACCTAAGAAGCAAATGTTTACGTTTTGAATGTGTTACCTACGATTAATTTTACTATGCCTCGAGGTAAAGGATTATTGGAGTGTGAAGTGAGAAAATTTTATTTTATAAAAGTTCTGGTAAATCTGAAAGAGATATTGTGAGGTTAATGAACTGTTATAAAACTGACATTCACAATGCCTTAATTAGAAAAGATTATTCAAACAAAATAAAACAATCTGGTAGAAAAAATATTTTGACAGCATGTGATAATAGACAAATTTTTCGACGAGCAACTAAAAAGGTCTTTCAACTCGTGAAAATTCGAGAAGGTTCAGCAAGAAAATTTCGTATGTAATAGTCTGAAAGAGTCTTAAATTAAATATTAATACGAATTTATGAAACTGAAGAAAAAACAGAAGTTATTGAAACGCTATCGAGAAGAAAGACTATAATTGGCTAAAAATGTCATGTCAAGGAATGATGAGAGGAAACAGGATATATTTTCGGATAAAAAGAAATTTGACCTTGATGGTCTCGGTTGTTACAAATGATGAAATTATGAGGCTACGAGTTCTGATATTCCTCAATTTGTTATTCCGAAATATACTTTTATAATAAATATTCTTTATTTAATAGTCAACAGTCAAATAATTAAAAAGTTTGACTTACCTGGGTCAGCACAGGTAATCAGCATTCTATTTTATTGAAGAAAAATCTGGTCACTTTATCAGCAGAAAGGATGCTTGAAATATTGGTTGAAGATACATATATTAAGTTTAGACAACTGTTTTTAGGAAAACGAAACTACTTATTTTTCTGTAGAAGAAGTGTAGATTAATTACGTTTCATAATAATTCAGATATTGACTGCGTAATAGATGAATGCCTAGATTTTTGCTTTTTAAATTTATTTTATATCTTAGACATTAAAAATAATAATAAAGTAGGACTCAAATAATATACGTCCTTCTCATACAGAAAATGTTACATGATTAAAAAAGAAAAAACAGTAGTATTAGAGTGACGCGACATATCGTCACGTGATGAAGCAGGTGCATGAAACAATCAGTTGGCGGGAAGAAATAGTTTCGGAACATAAAAAAAAAGTTAGTAAGTGTGTTCTGAGGTTAGATATTACAACACCCCCTCGTAAGCTCAGAAATGTTCAATTGTTCATTATATATTGTCTCTATGTCTCTTAAACGCAGTTTTGGGTAGAGCCATTGTGAGGGTGTCGGCAGTCATTTCTTCGGAAGCTTTATATTAAAGCTTGATGAGGCCTTCCTGTATCAAATTTCTCAGAAGATGAAATCTCAGTTGTAAGTGTTTTGTTTTGGAATGAAATTTGTCATTCTCAGCAATCTTTATCGTTGATTGATTGTCTTGATACAACACAATAGGATGTTCTTGCGGCAAGTTCAAATCATCTAAAAGTTTCTTGAGCCATTGTATTTCAAGTGCAGCACTCGCAGCTGCGACGTACTCAGCCTCTGCTGAAGACATGGACACACACGACTGTTTTCTCGAAGTCCAAAAAATTGGATTTTTTCCTAACATAAATAAATTTCCAGAGATGGATTTTCGTTCACTTGGATCGTTGGCCCAATCAGAATCCGAATATGCTCTAAGAACAGGTTCATCAGAGTTACAAAGTCTGAATTTAATATCTTTGGTTGTTTTCAAATATCTAACAACCCTTTTAACTGCCTCCCAGTTTTTCGCTCTGGGATTTTCGTTTCTACGGCTTAAGATGCCAACGGCAACACTTATATCAGGTCGCGATACTGTAGAAATGTAAAGTAACGCGCTTATAGCCTGTCTGTACATTGTGTTTGTACATTGTATTGTTTGGTAAGAGATTATCGTTATCAGTTAATTTTATATACCCTGGTACTATTGGTGTGTCAGAGGGCCGTGCGTTATCTAGCCCGAATTTTGTTACAATGTCTTGTATTTTGTTACTTTGATCAAGCGTAATTACACCTTTACAAGGTCTTTCTTTATTTATGCCTAGGTAATATTTGGCTTCCCCAAGGTCAGTTAATGGATATTCTTCCCTAAGTTGATCAATTAATATGTCAATAATGTGATTTTTACCAGCTATAAGTAAGTCATCGACGTAGACAAGAATGTAAATTTCTGTGTTATCTTTGTTACAGATATATAAACATTTGTCATGCTGGCTTTGTTTAAATCCTAATTTACACAATGATTCATTAATTTTCAAATTCCACGCCCTAGCGGCTTGTTTCAAGCCATATATCGCTTTTTTTAACTTACATATTTTATTTTTTTCGCCTTAGACAACGTAACCCTCTGGTTGTTGCATGTATACATCTTCTTGCAAATTTCCATGTAGGAAACATAGATATAGTAATTTATATAGATCTATCATCCCCACGTTAACGAGCAAATATTTTTGATGCCGAAAAAGTTTTTTGTCATCAGCCATTAGAGAGATAAAACTCGAAAATAATAATAGAATAGAATGTTAATGAATTTTGAAAATGCTGAAATATTGCGTGGCTTTTAAGTGTTCTAATAAATATATGAAAAGAAACGGGATAAATTTTCATAAATAAGTTATATTCAAGTAATTTATTAAAAATATAAATTTTATAATCAGTTGCTTTATTATTATTATGAAACAATTACTGCCTTCATATTTACTGGAAAGCTTTTTTAAATTTTAATATTTTATATTAGTAAGTAATACGGAATTCTCAAAATTCTTTTAAATGTAGTTAGCAGTCGCTGAAGTTTTAATATATAACTAGTATGTTGTGACCACCACAAGACTTTCTTCTATATATAATCCTATACAAATTTACGCAATACAAATTATTTATTAAATTATAATTTAATAAAATTATTTTTCAAGATGAATGCAGACGATTTTTATCTCAAAGAAGTATAATAATAAATACCGAAAGAAAGAAAGTCGGTTTTGTGCAGACATAAGTATACTAGAGTATAGTAAAAAAAAAAAAATTTCCCCTCATTGATCAATCTATGTCTCATTACTATATCTATGGTAGGAAAGCAGTTTTGATATCTACATGCTTTAGATTCAAATTTTTATACAGCGACATGGTCAAGAAACTTCTTAGAATGGTATGCGATGCAACTGGTGCAAAAGTTTCGTCATAGTCCACCCCGTATTTTTGAGAAAAACCCTTGGCGACTAGCCTGGCTTTATATTTCTCGACTTGTTCTTGGCTAATGTATTTGGCCTTGAACGCCCACTTACACCCTACTACTTTGGTCCCTGGTTGAGCGTCAACAAGTTCCCAAGTATTGTTTTGTCTGAGTGAATTCATTTCGTCGTGTGTGGCGTTCAGCCAATTTTCCTTTTCTGCTGGGTTTTGAATTTTTAGTATATCGCCAAAACACTTAGGCTCATGAATTCTTTTGTCATTTACTGCAAATGCAAATCTGTTGGGCGTAACCCCTTTATTTAATCGTTGTGATCTTCGCGGCAGAGTTTGCGTGTCATCGGGACTATCGTTATCACCCGTTATATTTATATCGGAATCTAATATTTGTAATTTGGACACCTGAATTTCATTATTTGAATTTTCATTATTGATTTGTGATGCCTCATTATTGTGGGATTCTGTATTCTCATCTTCCGAGAATTTTACAGTTCTGCTTATAATTACATTTTTATTATTTGTGCAAACTCTGTAGCCTTTGCAACGATTATCGTATCCCACAAAAATTCCTTCTTGAGCGGTGCCATCCAGTTTTCCCCTATGTATCTTATGTACATATGGGTATGCGCGACATCCGAATGTTTTTATATTTGATAAATCGGGTTTACGGCCGGTCCATTTTTCTTAAGGAGTTGAGTCACATGAGGAGGTTGGGAGCCTGTTTTGCATGTAATTCGCAGTATTTACGGCTTCTCCCCAAAAGGAATTCGGTAAATTACTGTCTTTAAGCAGACAACGCGCCATTTCGGCCAGCGTATGATTTTTACGTTCTGCCACGCCGTTCTGAGCACTAGAGTAAGGAACGGTAAACTGCTGCTCAATTCCTTCTTTATTCAAAAATTCATTTACTTCCATACCAGTGTATTCACTCCCGTTATCCGAGCGAATTGCTTGCACTTTTCGGCCAAATTTGTTTGCGGTCATAGCCACATATTCCTTTAACTTAGAAAATACCTCAAACTTATTTCTTAGCAAACATATAATAGTATAACGACTAAAATCATCGATAAATGTAAGAAAGTAATATTTTCCTTCTACAGTGGGGGTGTTCATAGGGCCACATAAGTCTGTGTGGACTAAGTCGAGTTGTACGGAGGCTCTAAATTGTGCAGCTTTGGGGTAAGGTGGATCAACTAATTTAGACATTATGCATGTTTTACATTCAGTATTATGTCTGCAGTCATTTAATTTAATACCCACAGCCATATCCTTGTTAACTAAATCTTTTATATGACTAATGTTTCTATGGCCTAATTTAATGTGCCATTTATCAATACAATTTTTATTTTCTCATGTTTTTACCATGTTTATAGTGTGTGTTGTATCATAGTTAACCTTGCATTCGTATAAATTGTTATTAATATAACCTTCAATGCATGTTTCTCCTTCATGCATTATTTTGCATGATTTGTTTTCAAATATTGCTACACAACCATTTTCAGTAGCCTCTTTTACAGATATGAGGTTTGTCTCAATTTCTGGTACATATAAAACATTTTTCAATATTATAGTATTATGTGTGTTATATTGGAATTTATGATGTTTAATTTCACAGACCCATGACCCAGGGATTTTATCTCCTGTCCATTCGCGATTGTTGCGCGCGAATTATTATAATTAAATTCCTGAAATTTACTCCTATCATTGCAAACATGCGTTGAACAACCCGAGTCTACATACCAATTGTTGGACTTCTCATCGATAAATAGAGTAAATATTTTGTCGTTGGATTTTTTATTTTCGATCTCAGTAATAAGAGCAGTATCCGCGTTATGTCTGTCTTGAGAGTACATACCAGATTTGAAAGTTGATCTGGCATTGCTGGCTTTTGTTTGTTTCTGAGTCTTTTCTTTATTTTTAAGATGCCAGCATTCTTCAATTGTATGCGATTTCTTTTTACAATAGCGACAGAACTTTGAATTTTCTGTTTTTGGTTTAAATTTAACCTTTAATACTGAATTATTTTCAGATTTGTTTTCTTTTCTTTTAGAAAATTAATGGTGGTTACAAACACTATAGGCATGACTTGAGGAAGGAACCAAAAGAATGCTTCAGTCGACAAATGGGTGGAGGATCAGTAATGATTTGGAAAGCTTTCAGTTATGAGGGATTGTGTGATTTACTGCTAATTTCGGGTCATACGAATTCTACACAATATCAGGCTATGCTAATTGATCATATGATACCATTTGGACCTTTATTAGGTGGTGGTAACTGGATGTTTCAACAGGATAATGCTGCTTGCCATACATCAAAATCCACTCAGGAGTGGTTTAAAAAAGAACAAATTAATGTTTTGCCAAGGTCAAGTCAAAATCCAGACTTGAACCCCATGGAAAAGTTTATGCTAATAATGAACATTTTTCATCTGCCACTGAACTGTAAGTAGCCATAGTAAAAGAATGGCACAATATTTCTAAAACTGAACTTAATCACCTGGTTACTTCATGATAAACAGAGTGTTTGAGGACAACAGGAAAAATGGACGAAAAATATCATAGTAATTTTTTACACTATTTTGTTTTTTTGACAAGTGGTCTTATATTTTGTTAACAGGTGATTTTTCAGTTATTTCTATTAAATATTTTAATTAAACATTTGTTGCATTATATCAAGTTATTTCAAACTAATTATTAAAAAAATATACAGCAATATGTTATTTTATGTATTTAAATTATGATTAGAATCTTTATTTTACTCTTAATTTACAAAATTAAAGTGGTTTTATAATTTCTTAACGGACTGTAGAACACATTATATATTGCCTAGCGAGCAGATATTATTTTTTAATGCTGCTATTATAGAGCTTGTACTTTTTTCTGCCTATGACAGATAACGCTTGTCCGACTGACGGAACAATTTCTGCTTCATAGATTCTTTTCAAAATTCCTACATGGAATGTCTCGAAAAAGCAAAAAAAAGTAAACGAATGTTTCTCCGTCCAATTTCTTCTTTTCGTTCTCAAATGTCAAATACTTTTATCATTCAGGTAGAAGATGATAATAAATAAAAAGAAGTTGACAGAAATATAATCTACATAGAAAAATTTTGAGTGTAATCTAAATATTTTTTTCAAATGTTTTGAAATATTTTATTAAAATAATACATTGCAGTTATTACAAAATTTTCTACTGTATTATAGTATAGTATTGTGTATTTAAATCAAATTGGAGTGTAAAGGTTGATAATTTTATTTATTACTAACTATGCGAAAAATACCAGAGCCGGGAATCGAACCCGGGCACCTCCGCTTAACGCACGGATGCTCTACCACTGAGCTACCCTGGCTGACAACCAGCTAGGCACTTCTCGCTCAGTGGTAGAGCATCCGTGCGTTAAGAGGAGGTTCCCGGGTTCGATTCCCGGCCCTGGTATTTTTCGCGTAATTGGTAATAAATAAAAATATCAACCTTTACACTCCAATTTGATTTAAATAAATATTCACGGTTGATGAATTCATGAATAAAAATTTCTAAAGTATTGTGTGTTTGGAAAAATACACAAAGCCTGGAAAAAGGCTGCATAACAGTCCAACATATGGGCCGATATGCACCAAAACTGAATCAGTTGTGATTTTCACAAAAAGCTATCATAAAAATATGAATTTTGTTGTACTTATGTACAAAAAAATTTAAAACTTAGCCTTTTCATAAATAGAAAATATTGCAGTATAACGGCGCCCTTTATCGGCCGATATGCACCCAAACTGATTCCGAATAGCTTTTAATAAGAACCGTTTTATGTATTAAGTTTAGTACATTTCTATACTAAAGAAACTCAGATTTAGCCTTCCTCTAAATGGAATTATTGCAGCATTGCAGCGCCATATTTACACGGATTGAATCAGCTAAGTTTTCACTGTAATAATAATTCTTTCATAGCAATTCTTTTACATAAACAAACTCAAGTTAAGAGTTAAATTAAAGTAATTCTTTTATAGTAATTCTTTTAAGTAAATTCTATTAAAAAAAAAAAATCGTCAGTCTTCCGGTGTATTTTTATTATTTTTTGTTACACCATTTCCAACATATACATTGTTTTTAAGGAATTTAAAAATGCATGTTAATTTCATTTTCTGCAATGCTGCGTAAAAATGTTAAATCGCACTTAAAAAAGAAATGTCGCCCTATGTATAGAAGTTGTGTGCGTGTGTAACGTGATTAACAGTTGTTCTACGCAGCAAAAAAAAATACTAATTCCATGTAAAATTTAAGTATTAGTAATTTCAAATAAATCAGGCGATGTTTGTAACCGATACCGGTACAGACATGCATGCACACAGGTATTAAAAAATATTTTTAATATCAATATATTGAAATTAAAATAACGTCTTGTCTTACAAACGTTTTGGAGATGAAAGACTATAAAGAAAGCCTTATAAAACACAATATATGTTATTATACATGTATACAGATAAATTTTAATGCGTTGTTTTAGAACCTTTTCAGCCAATCAGTCATCACAGTACTACATTATTGGAAATTGAATGAAAATCTCTGGCAGACACAAAAAACTATATTTTTATATTGAATTGTTGTGAAAGGCAAACTTAAATAACACTGCGCGCGCTGCATTAAAAAAAAAAAAAAAAACGAGTCCTGATACAATTTTTGCTGATTATTATGTAAAATAACCCCTAAATCCAAATGTGTTCCTTAATTTTGTCCAATTACACACTGTTTTCTCAGGACGCCATACCCTTCCCAAATTTTTATCTCTATTCGGTCATGTTATGATTATGAATTTGATTTGGAAGGTGAAAAAGGATTATTTTAACCCTTTGCCACTCGGCACATTTTCCTTAAGACACGCCTTTTGTCGTTCCTTTCAAATGTCACACGTATAGTTTCCAACTTACTACCTTTTAGCTACCGAAAAATTGTAACGATTTGTTTTAATTTACTTCATCATTAAATAAAATAAATCTTTCTGTTATAATTTTCCGGTAGCCGAAAGGTAGCCTATATTTAAACGTTTTAGAAAAATAACATTTCATTTGCAGAGGAACAACTTAAGGCGTCGCTCGATTTTTAATGTAACCTCAGAAGGGACATACGAGCGATAAAGGTTAACACTTAAAAACAAAAAAGTATAATTTTTAATAAATAATAATAATAATAGACTAATAAAATATAATAAATAAAACAGGGTGATCACAGGCCCACCAGCGGCCGAGCGGTTCTGCGCTCAAAGCTGGTAGATGGGAGGTGCCGGGTTCGATCCCAGGTCGCGCTCATCGACCTAGCCGTTCGGAGTTTTCCGTGGTTTCCTCCGAAACTTGCGTAAATACGGGCTAGGACCCCTTAGAAAGACCCCCACGGAGGGCACTCCCCCTCGAGGCCTAGGACACATCAGGAGTCAATCGGCCTTAAATCCTACAACCAACCAGGGTGATCACAGGGCACATTTTTTCCCTGATTCTTTCACCAATATTTTTCTTTCGAAATTTTAAATAGTATGTTTGCACCATTCATTAAGTAAAAATTATCAAATAAATATTCTGGTGGAAGAATCAGAGAAAAAAGACGAGTAATTACACCCTGTGTAATTTCTAATTTCAGTGGCAAATCCCTCGCTCTAAATTTCCCCCTTGCTACAAATGCGCATGTGTTAGAATTTTTCGTCTCTGTAGCCCCTCAGAAGATATTTAACACTTAAAATAATTATTTTCCAGCTCCACAACAAATTCATAGCCATAAAATTGCCAAGTGACAAAAAAAAAAAAAAAAAAAAAACGGTAAATGATGTGAAAAAAATCTGGTGTGAAACAACCACACGACTTTCATTACCCGCTATTACATGTATTATATGCATTTTTGAGAGATAATGTGATCCGAAAACATAAAAGTGATCTAAAGAGGAAATCGTTAGAGCCGTTTTTGAGATACCAACTTTTATAAAAAATCATTTATTGACCGGAAAAAAATAACCACGACCAATTCCAAACCACCACGAACAATATGCAGCCAAGATATGAACTTTGCAACTGTTGAGCTTAAAACTGAAAAGTAAATCCTGATTAAAAATAAAATAAAATATAAATTAATAAACGGAAACTTTTTATTTCTTGATTATCATTTTATTTTATTACTTTCTTCTATCTTCAATAGAAGAAAGTATTGGATTCGTAAAAATTTTCGATTTCGGGTTTTTGATGGATTTACACGTTTTGAGAGATGTAGAACACGATTTTACCATTTTTAGAAAATGTCTGTCTGTCTGTCTGTGTGTGTGTGTGTGTGTGTGACAAAATTTTGTGGCAACTGTATCTCTGGAACTACTGCACAGAATTTCATACAAATTGGTATGTAGTTGCACCTTGACAAAAATTAGTGCCTATCAACTTTTGGTAAAAATCGTCTTACAGGTTGCGTTGCCATCCCGCTTTTTCTAAATTTTTAACAGGGTGATATAGGGCAAAAATTTTTCAAGATGGTTATCTTTCGAAAGGTCTCGTCAGTACCTTTAAAACGAATTGTTGAACTATAAATCTGTGATAATTTAAAACAAACTTATCGATTTTTTTTACTTTTTATGAAAAAAAACTTAGAAAAAAAATCTTTTTTTTTTTTTTTCTCTCCCCTTAATTTTATCAAACTCCCACGGTTTACGTGTTCTGACAAACTTAAACTAATTTTTGCATTTTTCCCCTAATTTTGTCAAAGTCCCACGGTTTCCGTGTTTTGACAAACTTTGACAAAATTTTGGGTAAAATGTGAAAATTATTCTAAGTTTGTCAAAACACGGAAACCGTGGAACTTTGACAAAATTGGGGGGAAAATGCAAAAATTTGTTTAAGTTTGTCAGAACACGGAAACCGTGGGAGTTTGACAGAATTAAGGGGAGAGGGAAAAAAAAAAGTGGGACTTTGACAAAATTTTGGGTAAAATGTGAAAATTTGTTAAAGTCCCACTTTTTTTTTTTCCCCTCTCCCCTTAATTCTATCAAACTCCCACGGTTTCCGTGTTCTGACAAACTTACACTAATTTTTGCTTTTTTCCCCTAATTTTGTCAAAGTCCCACGGTTTCCATGTTTTGACAAACTTTGACAAAATTTTGGGTAAAACGTGAAAATTATTCTAAGTTTGTCAAAACACGGAAACCGTGGGACTTTGACAAAATTGGGGGAAAAATGCAAAAATTTGTTTAAGTTTGTCAGAAAACAGTTAACACAAGATGAAATAAACTTCCAGTACTTCCCAAGTATATGTCCAATATATCCAAATACTTTGGGCAGCCTTGTAAATAGGAGTGAGGAATGATTCTCATCCATACAAAGCATGTTTTTATGCATATGAAAAAATCTATGTTCCTTTCATTTTGTTTAGCTCAGCCTATATATGGTAAACTGTACTGTAAAGCAACAGAATAAGCACCGCAAATTCCTAGCTTTTCTCTTACTAAATTAAACTGTATAAAAGCGGACGCCAATACTTCTTATTTACACTTTAAAATTATTAAAGTAGCATCTCTTGTGCTCGTATAATAATTCCCTATAACATTAAACATAAGAAAATTATTCTTACGGTAAAAAATAGTTCACTAAAATTAAAAATTAAAAACTATGAAAAAATGCAACTAACATCGTTGCTCTCTTTTATTCTATTCTGTTTCTTGAATAAAAAAACAAACTGTGGATGCCACACTCACCACATAATCTTTACATTTTAACAAATTTTTGAAGATAGCACGCGATCATATTTTACATAAAAATTAAAGCATTGACTTCATTTAACTCTTTTTTTTTTCTTTGACATATTGTTCAGCACGCGAACTTACAAAAACTAAAGGATAAATAATAAACAAATTTACACTGAAATTGAAAATATCCTCCCACCTTTTGATTATAGGTTATAATCAAAACCAAATGTTGCTGATGTAGTTCTCATAACATTAGTATTTCAGGGATTTTAATTTTCCTTCCCGCTTTGCTATATCTGACTGGTTCCTCTTCTGAAGTTACAACAGGTTTAACAGTTTGAGCAGAGGTTTCCTTTGAATGGTATGCTTCTTTCAGTTTTGAACTATTATTTGATGATGTTACTTCTAAAGGATATAATCTTTGAATAGGTCGTAAAAGTTTATGTTGCGAACTTTGAACCTTTACAAGTCGAACTTTCTTATCTTTTCCAGGAATAAGTTCTGTGACACGGCCTAGTGGCCAGTGGATTCGTTTCTTGTTGTCAAATCCAATTAAAATAATATCTCCGACAGCGATAACCTTTTCTGGCTGTTTTCTAGTTGCTTGCTGTATGAGAGTACCCACATATTCGGATCTGAATCGATCTCTCAAAGCTCTGAGTAGGGACTGCCTGTATCTGAGCCTCTTTGTTAAAGATTCTCGCTCAACTGCATCAACATCTGGAAGCTGAATTTCATGAACATCTTGAAGAAACATAGATGGGGAGATAGGCTTTACAGTCGCATCTTCAGAAAGGTATGTTAGAGGCCTTGAATTCACTACACTTTCAACATCAGCTAAAAGAGTTGTCATTTCTTCGTACGTAAGACAGGCGCGTCCTAAGACTCTTTTAAGAAAGTCTTTTATTACCCTAATC
Source organism: Salticus scenicus (assembly GCA_963930645.1). Taxonomy (NCBI): domain Eukaryota; kingdom Metazoa; phylum Arthropoda; class Arachnida; order Araneae; family Salticidae; genus Salticus; species Salticus scenicus. The sequence continues at coordinate 244,212,266 of OZ005660.1, forward strand.
AGCCTCTCCCAGAAGCCACCCCACCACGCCGCCGTTGGCGGGTTAAACTTCCAGTCTATGGAGTTGACAGACCCATATTTTTGTATACGTTGCCAATCTAAGCTTCTCAATAAATTAGCTGCGCCAACAAAATTTGTTCCGTTATCACAGTAGATAACAGAGCATCTTCCTCTGCGAGCCACAGATCTTCTCAAACCCATCAGAAATGCATCTGTTGAAGCAGAGGTCACTAGCTCTAGATGAACAGCTCTATATATAGCACATGTGAAAATAAAAATCCAACTCTTCTTATCGTTCTTAAGATACAAGGGACCAGCTATATCTATGCGTATAATTTGAAATACGGCAGAATCTTTTACTCTGTTTTCAGGTAGAGGGGCACTAGATGTAAATAAAGCCCTTGAATTAAATCTTTTACAAATCACGCAGCTGGCTAACACAAGCTTTACACTCTTTCTTCCGTTGAGAATCCAATACCTTTGTCTAAGCAAATTTAAGAGGATTTGTAACCCCGCATAACAGTTCTTTAAATGAATATAAAAAATAAGTCGATTAACAACTTCATGCTTTGAAGGGAGAATTATGGGATGGAGAAAATCTTCACTATCTTTCCTGTAAGTTATTTTAGCTTTCAAACGAATGACCTCTTGCTCATCCTTACAGGTTTGTAATGTCTTCAATCTTTCATCACTTTCCGAAGAGAAAGATTCCTTTTGAACCATATGTAGAGTTTTTATCTCAGCTTCCCGAAATTCAGTAGCCGTCAATTCGCCTTTACTCCTCTTCTCAGGATTTAAACAATTATGCTTAAAACGAAGGATCCAAGCAAATAAACGTATGATTTTTTCATAACTTGAAAAGTAGCGGTAATACCAGTTATTATTGGATGGAAATTCAGGCTTCGTGAACATACAAATAGACTTTGACCTTTCTTTCTGAATTTCTTCCTCATTCCAATCTTCATTGGAAGTGTTCATGTGATTTCTAAATTCTACTGAATCTTTCATCCAATGTGGGCCCTCCCACCATCTGATAAAAGCTAATTGCTTAGCCTTACAGCCTCTAGACGGCAAGTCTGCTGGATTCTTCTCACTTGGTATATGTTTCCATGATGAAGGACTGGTTAATTTCTGAATCTCTTGAACCCGATTTCGGACAAGCATAGACCAGCTCTCATTTCTTGATATCCAAGCAAGCACTGTTGAGGAATCGCTCCAGTAATATCTCTTCATTTCCTGCCAACCCAAAGCATCCACAACAGTTTTCGCCAAACGAGCGCCAATAGTAGCTGCTAATAGCTCCATCCTTGGTACAGTCGTATTCTTTAAAGGCGCAACTCGGGACTTGGCAGCAAGCAGAATTATTTCCCCTTGATCTTCTTTTTCTATCCTGAAGAATACTACTGCTGCGTAAGCATCTTTACTTCCATCAACGAAAGTATGAATTGTGCATGTATGTAAGTTTTCTGAAGTGATCTGAATATATCTTGGGATCTTAACATCATTTAAATATTTAAGTTCTTGGAACCATAATAGGAATTCTTTTTGTAAATCACCAGTTATTTCGTCATCCCAATTAATTCCTAATTTCCAAGCTTTCTGTAACATCAATTTAGAATAAAGCATCACCGGAGCAGTAAAACCAAAAGGATCAAAAATTTTATGAACTGCCGATAACATACTTCGCTTGGTAATCCTTTCTGTGTTGACTTTTAATGTATCGGAAACCTTATCCCAAATAAGACCCAATACTTGAGTTTCCTTCTGGTTCGACGTTTCATCGTGATCACCAGTGTATTCCCACTGTCTTAAATCAAAACCACCATTTGCCATTATTTTCTTTGAGTCCGAGATAAATTTCTTTAGATCTTCTTCACTGTGCACACTAGTGGCGACATTGTCTACATAAAAACTATGCAAAAGCCTTTGCTTAAAATTTTCCTCAAAACTTGCACTATTTTTGATGTGATATTCAATTACTGATGATAAAAGAAAAGGGCTACACTTTACACCGAAAACGACTCGTGCATGCCTAAATACTCTAAGTTTCTTCTCTTTTAGATCTTTCCACCATAGAAATCGTAGGAAATCTCTATCCTTTTCACAAATGCTAATTTGAAGAAACGCTTTTCTAATATCAGCGGTTACACCAAATTTTCTTTCTCTAAAACGTAGGAGAATATCTGGGATAAGCTCAATCAAATTTGGGCCACACTGCAGACACTGATTTAAAGATGGATGGTTAGCCAACTTTGCTGAAGCATCGAAAATCGGACGAATAGGTGTTGCACTACTGGTCTCTTTAATAACTGGGTGATGAGGTAAGTAATTACCATAAGAGTTCACTTTGGTAGCAGGAACTTCTTCTATGATCCCCTCATTCAACCAGTCCATAAATATATTTTCATATTTTTCGTACATGTTCTTAGCTAATAACTTAGAAGTTGTATTTTCTAAACGTCTTACAGCCAAACTCAAGTTATCTGGTAATGCAGATGTGTCGTCAGCCCAAGGAAGACAAATTTCGTAACGACCATCCTTGTTAATTTTTACTGTCTCTAAGAAATGTTCCTTTGTTTGACGGTCAATCTCACTTTTAGATTTCTTTTCTATAATATCTGTTATTCCGATCAAGTCCAATCTCCATAAGTTTGAGATATCAGCTTCATTTACAAACAAAGACGTCACCATCATTGCTAAATTATCTGTTGAGACTTCGGTGTGAGGCGCTTTGCCCATCAATGTCCAACCAAGGTATGTTTCTATGGCAACAAGACCAGATGTCAATACTTTTCTTTTGCCAGTTAACATCTTTCCCATAATATCAGCACCAATCAATATTTCGATAACTTCACGGCAATGACTTACATCAGATAATTCGATTCCATATTCTTTCAACTCTTTAATCCACGGACCATTAGTGACCGGTTGAATGTTTTCACATATAGTAATTTGATCCATCACTTCAAAATTATAGGTGAACTTCTCCTTCATATCCTTAACCTTTATTCTATAACAATTATTATGTTGGCATTCCTTTGTTGTAACTCCGCCAAACAATGAATGCATCATTTTTTCTTGACGAATAGGAGTATAATTCATCTCTTCTGCTATACTTTTCAAAATATAAGATTTTTGGGATGCTGAATCTAACAATAAACGAACTGTTTTTTGCTTGTTTTCGGAGATGAGTTTCACTTTTAAGGTTTGAAGGAATACTTTAGCACTTTCCTTATTAAAATTTGTCATGTTTACTTCACTACTGACTGAATTTTCTTCAACCTTTTCTTGTGCAGTTTTACCTTGAGAATCACGCAAATCGCACATCAAAGGCACATGCTTCTTAGAACAGATAATGCATCTTAAAACTGCTCGACATTTTTTCACTGTATGATTAGGTAACAAACAAGCGAAGCAGCAATTTTTATCTTTTACAATCTTTTGTATCTCAGTTAAACTCAATTTTCGAGCTGAAAAGCATTCAGAGCTCAAATGTTTGCCTTGGCAAAAAATGCATACCCTTTTGAAATCTAAAGCAGAAGACGTTGTCAATAAACCTGCAGCTGTCGATATCTTATTTCGCATATAGTCTGCACTTGCACTGTTTTTCCTTTTAGAATATTTATTATCTTCACGCTTTGTCAAACCGAAGCCCGCTACAGCTAAAGATATTCTCTCTTCACCTTCTACTTGCGTTTTCAAAAAATGCATCAGATTATTCAACCTTCCTTTAGCATCCGTATTAGAAGAAGAGAGATTCGAGCGATTCCAGGCCTTCAAAAAGTCTGCTGGGAAACAAGACTCAACCATAGGGTATAAAATGGAGGCATATTTATCAGTGGTAACACCTAATGTTTCTAGCGCCGGTAAATATGACTCAAGCTTATCATATAATGAAGTTAATGCAAATCTACCTTTTGTTTGCACAGATATTATCAATTTCAATAACTCTCGTACATACACTTCTACTAGAATATCTTCCCTGCCAAAACGAGCCTTTAAACTTTCCACTGCCTTTGAATAATTGGCGCCAGTTGGCGGGAAACTTTCAACAACTTCTCTTGCGCGTGAACCAGCGATTGTTGCTTGTACTAAATACTGGAACTTGTCCTCTGGGGCAATCTCATCATCTTTATCGATTTGTTCAAATTGGCTCCAAAAAGGCAACCAATTCTTAATTTCCCCGCCAAATTTCCTGAATTCCAGCTTAGGTAAAGTAAATTTTCGTCTCATAGTACTATTTTCATAATTACTTAAAATAACATCAGTTTGAATTTGCCCAGATGATTGTATTCTCGCCAATTCTAAATCGTGATTCAATCTTAATTTCTCTTTCTCCAGTTCTGCTTCTTTTTCCAGCCTTAATGCCTCAGCTTCTTTTTCTAGCTTTAATGCCTCAGCTTCTTTTTCTAGCTTTAACTTCTCGAGTTCTTTTTCTTTTTCAGCTTGTTTTTCTTCTTTCAAAGCTTGTTCTTGTTTTTCTTCTTTCAATTTTCTTTCCGCTATAGCATTTTCTAAGATATCTTTCACAAATTCGGGATCATTTTCATACTCTTTACTATTTAAAATCAGCTCTTTTAAGCTTGCTATTGTGAACGTCGAAGGCAAAGTCTCTCCAATTTCTTCGGCTACCCATTTCAAAGCTTCTTTTTAAAATCCTTTAACGGTTTTAAACATCTTTTTAATCTTAATATAATCAAAATATTTTTACTTCACTTGAAAGGTCCTGTCGCAGTGACTCCAGTATTTTTATGTAAAGCAACGGAATAAGAACCGCAAATTCCTAGCTTTTCTCTTACTAAACTGTATAAAAGCGGACGCCAATACTACTTATACACACTTTAAAAATATTAAAGTAGAATCTCTTATGCTCGTATAATAATTCCCTATAACATTAAACATAAAAAAATTATTCCTACGGTAAAAAGTAGTTCACTAAAATTAAAAATTCAAACTATATGAAAAAAATGCAACTGGCATCGTTGCTAACTTTATTCTGTTCTATTTCTTGAATAAAAAAAAAAAAAAAAAAACCATGGATGCCACACGCATCACATAATCTTTACATTTTAACAAATTTTGAAGATAGCACGCGCTCATATTTTACATAAAAATTAAAAGCATTAAATTCATTTAACTCTTTTTTTCTTTGACATATTGTTCAGCACGTGAATTTACAAAAAATAGAGGATATATAATAAACAAATTTATACACTGAAATTGAAAATGGCTCACTTATAACAGATATATTTTCCTAATAAAATTATATCTAACACTATTATGTTATCCTATGTAATATATATATATATGTAAATGGTATGCTATGCAAATCCATAAGAAATAAAAATAATTTCATTATCAAACGAAATGGACAAACATATACAGTATCAAACTTATTTTATTCTTTGTATAAACAGAATTGAAAACATATATATAAAATAAAAAGAAAATACCCATGCACTAAATATCTTTAACCATTAATATGACAATAATAACATGTTAATTATTATTATCATTATTCAATAACGTAAATAAGTTGTCTGAAAATTTTTGCATTATAAAGAACTTCCCAAGCGATAAAACTTGCAAGAAAAAAAACTAAATAAAATAATTCTTTTCTATAAGAAATAAAATATATAAATTTTTACCATCAATTAATTATAAGTTTCTTTAGATTATGATTTTCATACTAGAAATTTATCTTCTGATGTCGAATTTTCGTAGTTATATACTGATTTAAATATACATATTGGTATTGGATGGGTTTCACAAACGTCAATTACGAAACATAATCTTGCTTAGCTCTATAAAAGATTTATTTTATCATCTAATTTAACAAACATTCCATCAATTTCATAATCATAATTCGCTCTGTTTTGTTTTGCTTTTCTCGAAAAACCCATCACGTGATCTGAAAACCCAATTCTCTGGGTTTTGTGAGTTAAGCCCGAGGGGGAAAAATGTCGCCTTTGAACGCTGGGCTTGGGTAACCCAAACCACGTGATACCATCTCTGAACGCTTCTGGGCTTGCTCTGCGTAACTTGCGTTAACCCGCGTGACGACCGAAAACAGGCTCTTAGTTTTTAGTGACTTCGCACACGCTATGACGCTGACGGTCAAATCAAACTCTCCTTGATGTCAGCGCTGGCGTTGAAACCGCAGAACAGAGCGTCGTGACGCATGCGCATATTAAAAAAAATCCTTTTCTCGACGTCAAATGGACAATATTCCTCTGACGTCACCGTAGGTAAAATCGCCGAACACGTGGCCGATATTTTGTAAACAAATTAGATTCAAGATGCCATTTTATTGTTACGCATAACATTTTCCTAAATATTTCTGCAGTGAAACTTAATAATAATGTTCAAACAAGAACAAAAGAGAAATGTAAACAACTGAATCGAATGATAAAGTTAAGACTATTCTATATCGTAAAATTGCAGAACATTTTATGTATACACACACACATACATATATATAATGAATAAAAGATTAATAAGAACATTTTATACACACACACACATATATATAGACATCAAAGCTTAAATAATTAGAATTTCAATCACTTTAATAAAGGAATTTATTAAATGGAACATCCATTTAAATATGTTAACATCGCCACAGTTCACACGGCAACTTTTAATATTACATATGTTGATTAATATTGAAGTATATTACTAAAACTGGATTAAAAACAAAACAAAGTTATCACTATATCACTCTTACTTCAATTTCATGTAATCTGTAACTCTTAGAAATAATATTGCAAGATAAAAATTTGCAAGCCACAATGCTTTGTTATGGTAGAGTTGAGGATTGTTTCCCTACCCAGCTGATATTCTTGTAGCCTCGAACCCAAAGTGGGAATATGGTCCATACGTTAACATTCGCGTTTTGAGTTCTTAAAAACCAGGGCTTTAGTTCTTTCAGCTCAGTGGACCTGGAAGAAATATCCTGTGATCGTTGTCTTCACTTTAAATTTATATATTTACAGCCTTATTAATATTTTTATTAAAATGTGTATTTAAGTACAGTTACTTAATAGGACATATTAAAAAAATCAATACAGTAATGTAAATTTTAAAGAATATCTTTAACACAGGAATACTTTTCTGTTTCAAGTATATTTTGGGAAAAGTACAAGTTAATTTCTCGAAAAAATTGCCGTTATTACGTGTACATATTTCTCTAAAAAGTTAAAAATTAATTAGCAAAGAAAGGTGTTTCCCGTTTCCCTCATTGTATTCATACAATATACCGAAATTTTTGCCAACAATCTCTAATAATGACTAATACACAAAAATAAATGAATAAATAAATACAATATACGTACAAAAACTAATACATCTTAGAGTATATTCATTCTGTCACATAGGACAAAAGATGTACGTGTGAAGAGTGTGTTCTAAATTTTTTTCACAAAAGGTATATTTATATAGAAAACAAGGGTGAAAAAAAGTATGCATTCAAGCACTGACAACGGCAAAAAGCCATATTTATTAAACGATTCCTCAACAACAGAAATCTCCATAATCATTTACGCATTCACACAGAAGAAAAGAAAAGCCCGATGTATGTGAAGTATGTTTTAATAAATTCTCCCGGAAATATCATCTAAACACACATTTACGTATTCAAACACAAAAAAAGCCATATGTGTGAAATGTGTTCAAAAAAATTCTCTGACAAAAGTACTCTAAATAGACATTTACGCATTCACACAAAAGAAAAGCCATATGTCTGTGAAATATGTGCTAAAAAATTCTCCTACAAGACTGCTTTAAGTAGACATTTACGCATTCATACAGAAGAAAAGCCGTATGTGTGCGAAATGTGTTCTAAAAAATTCTCTCATAAATATAATCTAAATGCACATTTACGTATTCACACGGAAGAAAAGCCATATGTGTGTGAAATATGTTCTAAAAAATTCTCTCTTAAATGTAATCTAAATACACATTTACGTATTCACTCAAAAGAAAAGCCATATGTGTGTCAAATATGCTTTATCAAATTCTCTGACAAAAGTACTCTAAATAGACATTTACGCATTCACACAGAAGAAAAGCCATATGTGTGCGAAATATGTTCTAAAAAATTCTCTCAGAAAATTAATCTTGATAGACATTTACGTATTCACACAAAAGAATAGCCATATATGAGTAAAATATGTTCTAAAAATTGTCTCGGAAAGATCTTCTAAGCACACATTTACGCAGTCACACAGAGGAAATGCAGTATATGTGTGGATTATGTTCTAAAGAATTCTCTCGTAAAGGTAATGTAAATACAAATTTTCGCTTTCACAACAAAAGAAAAACCATACCTGTGAGAAATGTGTTCTAAAACGTTTTCTGTAAGGAGCGCTGTAAATGCACATTTACGCATTCACACAAAAGAAAATCCTTGCGTGTGTACAATAGGTTAAAAAAAATACCCAAGATGGATACTTTGTATGTGCATTCACGGACTCACACATATGAAAAACCATATGTGTGTATAATATGTTATAAAAAATTCTCACAAATGGGGAAATTTAATTGGTATTCATACATACGTGGAGGTGAAAAGTCATATGTGTGAAATTTGCTCTTGCAGGTTTTATTTAAAGGGTAATTTTAATACACATTTACGCATTCATAGAAGAGAAAAATATTATGAATGTGAAATATGTCATAAAAAGTTTATGTTAGGGAGGCAGAGTCTGAATAAATATTTACGGATTTACATATGTGTGTGAAATTCGTTCTAAAGGTTTCTAATAGAGTAGTTATAAAAATATGTACGCATTCAGACAAGAGAAAAACCATACGTGTGTGAAACATGTTTTAAAGGATTCTCTCAAAAAATAATCTAAATAGACATACATGAGAAATTTATTCTCAAGTTTTTCTAAAATGAGGCCTCTAAATACACATCTATGCATTCATACAGAGAAAAACCGTATGTATAATATTAAAATATGTTCTAAAGGATTCTCTGAGAAAATAGATCTAAACAGGCATTCACACACACACACACACCGAAAAAACACCTGTGTGTAAGATTTGTTCTAGATAATTTTCTTTTGTCGCAATCTGATTATACATTGGCACAGTTGAAAAGCCGTATGTTCGCGAAATATGTTCTTCAAAGTTTTCCGTAAGGGAGACTCTGAATAAACATGTGCGAGCTCAAACAAGAGAAAAGCGATTGTGTTCTGAAGATTTATCTCGATCAAATGGAAAATCTAATTAGATATCTACGTATTCACGCAAGAAAAAAGCTACATGTGTGTAAAATTTGCTATGTCGGTTTTCTGAAAAAAGATATCTCAATAACCACTTACGTATTCACGCACAAAAAAAAGCCATGTGTATGGAACGTACTTGAAAGAAATAGCTCGGAAATATGTTTTATGCACGGATTAGAGAATCTATAGGATGATAAACGAGATAGGGCAGCTAGCGCGGAAAACGGAGCATTCTTTTCCGCATTAGTTCAGCCCACGGATTAGGATACAGGATGAAACACTAGATAGGCCAGCGAGCGCGAAATCTGAAGCTTTCCATTCCGCATTAATTCGGCCGAGTATATGAAAACGATCCAATCGCCACCTGGTGTAGTATCTGTGAAACTCGAAGCAAAATATTGCTAAAATTAAAGTTCGTTTCTCGGGCTCGTCGCGTTTATCGGATGGATCGTGTTGGAAATTATTTTGATCACAGTAAATTTATGGTCAAATCAAAGCTTTGTTTATTAAAGTAATGTAGCATGTATAAACACTTCTTTATTCTTAAACGTACACAAACATCAAACCTTTTCAATGATATATATATTAAACACAAAAACTGTTTTATTTACGAGACAAACTTATACGTATTCATGTAATGAATGCAAATACGAATGTGCTTTCGAAACGTCTAAATTTTAAATGTATATTTTGTTTTTTAAATGTATTTTAACTTCTTTCTTATATTTATTTCTTTAAAAAAGGAAAAAAAAAATCTTTAAAGAAATATATTATTAGAAGTGTAGTGCTCTTTCATAGATCATAAGATTATTATTATTGTTAATTCTAATTTAACGTACTTACTTAGCATGAAATGATTAAATTTCGAATTTGTATGACCAGAAAAAAAAAAAAAAAAATTGCATGAAAACTTGGAACTTTTAATTTGCATAGACTGCCTGATTAAAAGAAAAACATACAAAGCCTATTTAATAAATTTATGCATGCGAGTGTTTTTGATTATTTCTTCTTCATGTCTGAATTCTGAAACTTGCTACTACTTGCTTCAATTATTTATAGCATTTTTCTGTGCTCATGCATAAATTTACACAAATACTTGAACTTATTACACTGTCAGATAATAAATATTACATAAGTGTATACTATTTCACCACCATTTTATTTTGCAAGTTGTTAAAAGCCTATCTGGCTTAATTTATATGTTTAAATTAAGTCTTTTACAACCTGCTTGAATTATATTGTCACCAAGCAGTGCGCTAAAGCATATTTTTACCAATGTTTATTTTCAAGTACTTTTTTTTTTTTTTTTTTTTTTTTTTTTTTTATGTATGCAATGTGAAGCATGCACAATAGTAATTGCTGCTGTACAGACTTTCATGCATTTTTAGATATTTTAATAAAATATCTATAATCACATTTTTAGATACATACACAATGAATACAGTCGGTAGCAAAATTATTGATGCACACATTCACACTTTTCGTATATATATTTTTTAATTTGTTCACTAATTTTTATCACCTTACTTTTTTATAATTAACATAAGACTAAGATCATGACTCATCAAATATTTACTTAACAAAACAGAAATGTATATCTTTTAAATAGGGATTATTGCTAGTGCTTCATAAATTTTGCTGCCGACTGTAACCTTGCATCCAGGAATATTTTTTTTAAGTTTTGTTTTAATCTATGAAATTCCCAATTCCAGTGATCGTAATGTGCTCATATGTACCCCTCCCATGCATGAAATGAAAACCAATTGTGCACAAAAAACATCAATGGATACCCTAACTTGTAAATCTAAAAAATGCATGGAATTCTGTATTTCATCATTCACTAATTTCCATGTATGCACGCTTCAGATGCATGAAAACAAAAAGATATTAAAAAAATCAAAAGATAACTCTACTTTGTTGTGCATGAATAAGAAAAAAAAAAATAACGATTCTATATTACAGCGAACACTTATACACATGAATGTATGCTCCGTGTACATGAAAGAAAAATAAAAAAAACTGGGTACCCTTATCTCACTCTATAAATCTAAAAAATGCATGAGAAGGTTAACAGGTCATGTAAGTACCCGGTGGGCGTATCTCCGAAATGTTGGCGCATACAGGTCAACCTGGCGAATTTTTGTAGCTCGCGCCAAAACCCTCTCTGTCGCAAAGCAACCCTTCTTTCCACTTCATTCATGATTCGTTAAGGATTCGAGCAATCTTTTTTTTTTTTTTTTCCCAAGAGAATAAACTATTAAAAATGTGTCAGTGGAGTTTTAGTATCGTAATTCTTAAATAATATATTTAATGCAAAAATTTATTAGAAATCCTCCACCCTTTAAATTTAATTTAGCAAGATTAATGAAGAAATAAAATTGTAATATTCTAATTTTAAAGCTTTTAAAATTGTTCTTGAAATACATTTATTTATTTATTTATTTATTTTACTTTCTCTTACCAACATATATGGTAGAGAAAGTATTGTTTTGGGGTCAAATTTTCGAAATTGAATTTTTGTTATATATACACGTTTTGAGGCTCCCTGAATCATAATTGTTAAAAATGTGTCAATGGAGTCTTTGTATCGTTATTTTTAGATAATATAATTTAATGCCAAAATTTATTAGAAAACCCTTTAAATTTATTTTATCAAGATTAATGAAGAAGTATATTTGTAATATTATGATTTTAAAGCTTTTAAAATTATCCTTGAAATACATTTATTTTATTTTATTTTATTCTGTTTTATTATTATTTTTATTATTATTATTATTTACTTTCTCTTCGTCAAATAAAATTGTTTCTAAACCTATTTTAGATTATTTGAAAAGTACATTAAACTTTACATTCTTACGCTATTGATCTTAAGCTTTAATGTGCAATCTGTCATTATAATATTGAAATGCAGGGTGAAAAAGAAAGTCGTGTGAGTGACACACCAGATTATCATTATTACGCATCATTATTTAGTTTATTTTACCCATATATTGTAAGAAAAGTTTTATTTTTGATTCAGATTTTCGAAATTGAGTTTTTGCTACATTTGCTTAAATATCATGAAACAAAAAATTAGGTTTTTAGCGGTTGCCTGAATGTGTGTGTCTGTGTGTTTGTTATCACCATACCTCAAGAATAGATATTGGGACTCGGATGAAATATTAAGTAATTCGTGTGCAGTGACTAAGAAAAGAATTCAAATTCATTAAGTCTATGTGTGAATTTTCTGGTAAATACAATTTAATATTTTTGGATGAAACAAAAAAAAAAAAAAAAAAAAAAAATTGAACATTTATTTTATGTACATGAAAGAATGTTTCGTATACAATGTAGAATGTATATCCTTTATTAGAAGTTTACACAGAACCCCACAAAAGAATTCAGATATATTCATACAATGGAATTGCTGAAAGGTCATTTCATGTCGTGCTATGTGTTTTAAATTCTGTGCTAAATTAGTACACTATATTGTGTTTGTAAAATATATAGTAAATATACAGGTCTACCCCAAATTAAATAAAAGCATTTCTTTTTATAAATAAAAATCAATGTAATAAATGCAATTAAAGTTTAATTAATTTAAAATTATTCTCTTATTCTAATTTACTTTTATCTTATCCGTAAAAGGTCGCGAAAGTATTGTTTTCGGATCACGTTTTCGAAATTGAATTTTTGTTACATTTATATGTTTTGAGGTCTCCTGAATCCAAAAATTATGTTTTTAGTGGTTGGTTTATGTGACTTGTCTGTGTGTATTACAGATATTGAGTTTGTAAAATGGATGCATCAGTTTTTAAATATCACTTATGTCATTGATAAGGACAATATTGCTTTGGAACAATGTAAGTTGTAAACTTCACATGTTATTCAAAATTTACGTTTTCTTTTTAACCTGGCAAAATAGAGCAAAATTTCGTTTAAACGTCCATTATGCCAATATTTTGTCGTAAACATGTCAGACTAATATTTTAAAATATATTTTTTAATACACTTCATTAAATATGAACATTTTAATTTGAAACTTTAGTAATTAAATATTGTGTTTCCTTCATTTGAAAAATTAGGCCAATACTTTCCACGAACTTGCAATATGGGGATCAGTTGTGTTGGAAATTAATGTACGAAAACAATCCTAATAAAATTAGTCATTTAATTACGATAAATCAAATTTATCGAATCGGATAGAGGGTAGCCTATGAGGTGCGGCATTTCAGTCTGCGACTGTGTTGAGTGTTCTATCATACTCATTTCTTTTGATATGAATACATTTCGCTCTCAATAGAAATTAGTAACAATAAATATAGGATGAAAATGGTCATGCGCATCATTATTACTTTGATTTGTATAACATATTAAGTTAGATTGTTTATGATTACTGAAAAACAAATAGAATAGCATTAATAAAATGTTTAACGTTTAATTTTATAACTTTGTATGTTGGGGTTGGGGGGGGGGGTAAAGAATGAGAAATGGACATGTCCGAAAAGGAAATTATACTTAGAAAATTTTATGAATTTCAACCATAAAATTTAACACGAAATATCTATTTTATTATGATTAAGATGCTCTTTAAAAATACATAATAGATAAATATAAGGTGATAATTTATGAAAATTCAAGCACTGCATCGTAAGAGAGATATTTTATAAAGTCATACATTTTAAAAATTTAAATACAAAATGACAATAAAAATAGTTGAAATGTAAAATGGCGTACTACTGATTTGGACTTATGAACATTTTTCATGCATTTTACTAAGAATTTGTAATTTGTTTGAACAATTTTTACAAACTTTTTGGCCTTATACATGAAATCGGATCTCAATGCTAATATATTACCATTATTATTATCTACTTCTCTATTCGGATAACTATTTCTTAATTTCAAGATATGTTTCGTTTTGCGATTTAAATCCTACATTAATAATCAGAAGAAAAAAAATTAATAACAAAAAAAGAAAGAAAGAAAAACGCCGGATGTTTAATTATACAGGTTAAGCGGCGTGAAGTTTCCCTTTGCACTTCCAGATTTGGCGAAAATCGCATTCTCTGGCGAAAAATTGTGAATTTGTTCTGCGTGCGCCAACAGTTCGTAGATACGCACCCGGTGGATAAAAATTGTAAGTTAGAAGTTATTTGCTGCTGTATAATTGGTGGGTGGTTTTTCTTTAAATACAAAATTAGGAGGTGTGATCGTATCCCCCCCCAGGGGGGATCACTAAAATAGCGAGAAAATTTATTTAAATTCAAGTAAAACATGTTTCTTGATTTAGATATGGCAAAATCTGACACGATAATATTTATCGTAGCTATCCGAACGCCGCAAAGCAGCCTTTCAATTGTTTTAGGGCGCCATCGGCCAGCCACACGTGTGACTCACCGAACATTGCAGCGTACGAGCTGAGTGTATCACAACGACTCGGATTAGTTTCTATTTAAGTATTTTATTCTTCAGTTTTATTACTATGATTCTAGACTACGATCTATGTAATCGTAAAAACTAGTCTTCAATAAAAATAATAAAGCAAATTGTGCTTTTTTAAATAAATCCAATGCATTTACAGTAAAAGTACGAATTTTGAAAAATCTTGCATGAGATTAGTGGAGGGGGAAGGGAGTCAAGCCAAATCTCACCAGGGGGAGGGGGGTGTCAAAAAATCGTCAAAACCGCCTCACGTAATTGATGGACGACCCCTAACTATAACAACTTTTTATTTTTCATTTTTTTAATTCCTTTAAAAGAATAATCTTTTTTTATTTTTAGTATGATAGGACTATTTCTTTCAATCTGGCATTTTGCGTCTTTACCAATTTATAGTGTTCCACTTTGAAAATGCTTGCCAATATCCAATTTTACCATATAATTTCTTACTCTATCTTAATTGTGAAATCCGTAAAAAAGTTTTTCTTTAACTTTCCCCATTGGTGAGGATCGAACTCACAACTTTCAGGTTCATAGTTGTGTATTCTGACTACAGAACCAACAGGTCTTGGCTGAATATTTCCAGATTATTTAAACTAGAGTTTCAGATTTTTTTTTTTTTTCAAAAGGTGTTAAAATACAAATATAAGCAGTCCTGTCATACTAAATTAAATTCTGTCATAGGCAGAAATTCATCCATAGTTTTAATGCTCGTCATCTTGTTTCCAAGTGCTAATAAGCCACTTGGAAATTTTACATAAAAGGTATTTATGAACCGATTTGCTTAAGACTCCATATGTACAGCCCACATCAATATTTCTACCAAGTCAATTAATAATTTGTAGCTCCCATTTTGAAACAAAATGATGGCTACTTGATAAGAAAAAGAGAAATCAACCTACTCTTCCAAATGAGTCGGAAGGACTTGTTTTGCTTGACACTTATTTTTGAGATGTTAAATTAATCTACAGAGTTTGAAAAAATCTGCAGCACTCGCTGCCATGCTGCACTGTTTCTGCTACTGGGAAGGTTTAGATAGTTATTTCAAATGTCACTTTTTGACATCAAAAACCCAATCCCTGCTGAATAGGATGGTTTAAGATGAAAAAAAATCAACAAATAAATACAATTTTTTTTTTTTTTAGGAATGCCTTTCGACTTTGATTACATTTTCATTTTGCAGGTATGTAATCTGTGTTGACTTAAGTCTACAATATTACACTTTTGCTTTCCCACTGCACTTTGACATTTTTGACCTGATGAAAGGTCATCTTAGCTATTTCAATTAAAAACAACTATTGTGTACATTTTACCACTAATTTTTCCAACATTTTATATTGCAAGTTGTTAAAAACCTATCTGGTATAATTTATGTGTGGAAATTAATTTTTAAAAGAGAATTTTTTTTCCTATTTATGTGAACTATATTATTTAAATAAACATACACACACACACACACAAAAAAAACTTGTTTATAGTTTAAATATAAGTGTATTGTTTTTACATCAAAGCTACGATACATGCAGAAAAATGTTTTAAGAGTACACATTTGTATATATTTGTCTATCATTTTATATTTTTCAACCACAAAAGTGTATTTATTACTGGCATGAGCCCTAGTCATCACTTTTTATGAAAAAAACCACTGTATTAGCCTTCGAACTTTTCTGAAAACTAAAAAATTGTTGCCAAATGCTCGACAGACAGCCTATCCAATGATAGAGAAACATAAGAAGATTTTGTGCCTATGTTTATTTTCATGCATTCTCAGTTCCTGCACATTGATTTTTTTTTTTTTTTTTTTTTTTTTTATTGACACGCATGCACATATGAGTAATAGTAATTGTTGCTGAACAAATTTTCAGATTCATGCACAATGAATTAGCTGCATCCAGTGATTTATTTTCTTTTATGCAAAGAAATTTCTTTGTTTTCTTCTTTTATTTTCTGAAGCATTCATGAATTTATTTGTTAAATCACCCCCTTTTCTTTCGCATTTATTAGTGCCTTTCATTTAAAATTTTTATTTCACTGATTGCGTTTTAATTGTTTAACCCCACCTTTTTTAATTTTAACTCGGCCCACTTTTGGGTTTTAAATTTTCTTTTTCATTTATTTGTGTGAGATGTGTTACCATTTTGTTTGCAGTACTCATGCGTACTTTGTTCGCCTGATAAAGAGTCGTGTTTTCTTTCGACCCAAAACAATTGTTGAGAGTTCTTGCATTTTATGGTGTTTATTCAAAGTCTTGTACTAATTATGATCATATTACATAATCGATTCCAGCTGCTCACCAAAGAAAAATGTTTACTTTAACTGAAGTTTTCTATCTGCCCCCTTTGTTTTTACACAAACGCTTTTATTCAGCTTTGCAGTGCACATCACCAAATCCTCGTAGCTCAGGGATAGACACTATCCGAATAGGAGACAGTTATTTATATTGTTTTTGTTATTCTCTTAATTTTTACCGTTTATCTACCCTTCCCCATGTAAACACTGAAAAAAAAAGTTAATTTTTGAAGATTGTGATAACGGAAGAAAAAAATATATGTATTATCTGAACTTCTTATAAGGGCTGCAGCCAAAAAAAAATAGCTTTTTTTTTCGTAAGGGCTGCGGCGCATACACCGGTTTGTATATTATATATATATACATACACATACAATGTATATATATATGTACATGTACATACACATTATGTTTTATTTCATGAAATTCACAATCGCAGCAATCATCAATGTGCATGTATGTATGTTTTGCATACATGAAAAAAAAAAAAAAATCACTGAATATACCTATGTCACTGTCACTAAAGCTTGCATGCAATTCTGTATTGCACCATTTACTACTAATATGTGCTGTATGTTAGTTTCAGGTATATTTAAAAAAAAAAAAAAAATCTGTAAACAATACATGAAATTTTGTATTGCAGCAATCATCAGTATGCACATATGTATGCTTGATAGCATTTCTTCATCATTGACTGTCTATTACATGTACTTGACAAAGACTTATTATTTTGCAGAAAAGATCAATGGCCTAATACATAATTATCAAGGTGTCTAAAAATTGTAAATTAGAAATTATGTACTGATAGCACTTGCTTCTGTTAGATTGGAGTGGAAGGTTGATTTTTAACTCTAGAGCATCTGCACGTTAAGCGGAAGGCGTGGGGTTCGATTCCCGAATCTGGTATTTTTCACATAGTTGGTATAAAAAATCAGCCTTTCACTCCAATCTAACAGAAATGAATTTTCAAGGTTGATGAATAATATTTCTAAATTAGTGGCCTATTGGATTTGTGCCATGATTGTTTGTCACTTGATATAGTTGTGCGTGACTTTGCCAATGTATATTATGTGAGAAATGCCGAACTGGTTATCAGCCAGGGTAGCTCAGTGGTTAGAGCATCCGCAGGTTAAGCTGAAGACCCAGGGTTGGATTCCCGGCTCTGGTATTTTCCACATAGTTGGTATAAAAAATCAGCCTTTCACTCAAATCTAACAGAGATGAATTAACATGCTTGGTTTGCCTTTTAATACTGATTTCGGAGTCATAGTCATATTCCAGGAAAAACTTAGATTGGATTTAAACTTTTAAAATGTTTTTATTTTTATTAGAGATGTTGGAGTGTGTAAGGTTGACTTTATATATATATATTGATTATATCAACTCTACCAAAAATGTTAGAGCCGGGAATCAAACCCTGCACTTACCATATGGAAACTCTACCACTGAGTTACCCTGGCTGATTATCAACTCAGCATTTCTCACATATCAGTTAGTAAGGCCACAGTGCCTGCAATGTAACGGGTAAGCATATTAATCATGGCAACTCTGATATACCATGCAAATTACTTAGAAATGTTGCTTATCAACCATGAATATTTGAGATTCCCATTATCGAGAAAATTTTCAGTATAGCAACGCCATCTATTGGTCTATAAGCATCCATCTTGAATTAGCACAATGCTTCATAATGGCCTTCTTACATATCGAGTTTTGTTTGATTATACACAATAGAACCTAAAATATAGACTTTCCTTAAATTGCAGAAATCGCTGTGTAGTAGCGCCACCTATTGAGCATTTGAAACTGAAAGTTACCAGGTACTAATTTATGTCAGGGTACATCTACATATAAATTTATATGCAATTTTGTGCAGTAGTTTTTAAGGTATAGCCTTCCTTTAAATTGCGGAAATCGCTGTCTAGCACCGCCACCTGTCGGCCGATAAGCATTCAAATTGAATTAGCATAATGGCGTATAATGACCTTCTAATATATCAATTTTGTTCGATTGTATGCAATAGAACATGATATATAGCCTCCCCCATAAACTGTGGAAATCGCTGTATAGTAGAGCCACCCGTTGAGCGTTTGACAACAAAAGTTGATAAGCACTAGTTTAGGTCAAGGTGCATCTACATATAAATTTATATACAATTCTGAGCAATAGCTTAGGGGATACAGTTGCCCCAAAATTTTTATCACACACACCGACAGACGGACAGACAAACATTTTCTAAAAATGGTAAAATCGTGTTCTAGGTCTCTCAAAACGTGTAAATCCATCCAAAACCGGAAGTCGAAAATTTTTACGAATCCAATACTTTCTTCTATTGAATATAGAAGAAAGTAATATATATATATGACTTTTCATGAGTTTTCTTTTGCATAACTTTTCTTATTTACTTTCTTTTGTATTCAACAGAAGAAAGTATTGGGTATGTAAATATTTTCAACTTCCGGTTTTTGATGAATTTATAACTTTTGAGAGATCCAGAACACGTAGAGTTTAACAACTATAAACTGCACTAAACCAAATGAAACGAATTTATATTTTTTATATGCGGAAAAAACATTTGTCATGCTTATTATGGTATGAAAATCATTTACTGTTCATTTACAGAGCTACACAAAAGTAGATTATAGTACGGCAATACTTGAAAATAGATGAAAGTGTATTTCAGGTTGTGCCGCCTGTTATTGATATCGGATTATATTTATGTGCACCATGTGGCGTTTATATAATTTTCAGAAGATATACAGGGATGCCAATATTTAAACCATAATATTGTTACTTTCTTCTATATTCAATAGAAGAATGTATTGGATTAGTAAAAATTTTCCATCTTAGGTTTTTGATGGATTTACACGTTTTGAGAGATGTAGTACACGATTTGACCATTTTTACTTTCTTCTATATGTAATATAGAGAAAGTATTGGATTCGTGAAAATTTTCGATCTCCGTTTTTTGATGGATTTACACGTTTTGGGATGTCCAGAACACGAATTAATAGATTTTAGAAAATGTCTGTCGGTCTGTCTGTATCACTTTTTTGTGGACGCTGTATCTCACGAACCAATGAATGAAATTTAACCAAACTTGGTATTTAGTTGCACCCTGACATAAACTGGTGCTGATTAGATTTGGGGATCAATTGCTCAACAGGTGGCGCTGTGATCACATTTTATGCAAACTTTTAACATCGTATAAATGTGCATAATGAGAGTTATTTTAAACTTGTGATTGTAAAATTAATATGAATTATTGATAATAGTAGTAGTTAACTAGGAAAAAAATTTTGTGCATGTGGGGGCATTGGTTCCCCCGCCTGGGGTGTAAAGTTTCAAGATGGGTATCTTTCGAAAGGTCTCGTCAATACTAGGGATGAAACGGATAGTGATTTTGCCGGATATCGGATATCTGGAGCTCTTCTGCCTGCCGGATACGGATATCCGGACCGGATATCCGTCGGATTTCCGGCATTAGTTTTGTTTTTTGTTGTGTTGTATATTTCTTTTCTTTTTCTTTATTTTAAAACAATTAAAAAAAAACATATTTCATATACTTTTAAAAACATTTTAAATATAATTTATTTAAACATATTTATTTAATATTCTATTTATTTGTGCAATATTGCCATGAAGAATTAAATTTTAAGCCTAACATACTCATTCCTACACTTGCAATTTTTGGTGAAAAGCACTATCACAAAAGATAGGTTTTGTTCAGAATTATAAAACTAAAATTTATTATTTACATATTTTTTACAATACTATTATTAAAAAAATGAAATAAAATATTTTATTAATATAAACACAGTTGAAGGGTTATTTTCACATGAAAACTAATATGTTGTGGCCATCACAAAACTTTCTTCTACATAATTCTATATAACAGCACCACTTACGGTTTAAATCAAATAAAAGTTTAACCATAGCTTCTCACAATAAATATTTTACAAAAGGAGTTTATGCAATTTTAATCAACAGATGCTGAAACGATATACGCTTGTGAAAAATCATAATAGAAGCTCCACCTGTCGGCTGATATACACATAAATAAGGTCAACATTTGCTTTCATAATGGTTGTCTTATATATCAAGTTTCATGCACATAAGTCATAGAAGTTGGGATTAACTTAGCCTATTCATTGGGTAAATTGTAGTGCAGTATTGCCACCTGTTGGCCGATATACATCTAAAATAAATCGCAATGGTGTTTTACAATGGCTGGTTCTCTCACATACCAAGTTCTATGCAATTATACACAATAGAATAAGAGATATAGCCTTCCCCTTTTGGGAGGAAATTTCTGTATTGCAGAGCCACCTACTGGCCAACATGCAACCAAACTGAACCAGCATAATTTCTCATAATGCCTTTCCAACATGAAGTTTTGTGTAGTTACATGAAATAGAACCTAAAATATAGCCTTCCCTAAATTACAGAAAGCACTGTATAACAGCACTACCTGTAGAGCGATTGGCACTAAAATTTGATAGGCACTAATATATGCCAAGTTACATGTACATATATATTTATATGAAATTCTGTGCAGTAGTTTCTGAAATATAGTCTTCCTCTAAGTTGCAGAAATCATAGTATGGCAGCACCACCTGTTGAGCCATTTGCACCAAAAGTTGGTAGGCACTGATTTATGTCATGATGCAACTACACATAAATTTATATGTAATTGTAGTACGCAGTAGTTCCGGAGGTACAGTTGAACAGAATTTTTGTCACACACACACAGACATTTTTTAAAAATTGGTCAAACCAGTTTCTGGACTTCTTAAAATGTGTAAATCCATCAAAAACCAGAAGTTGAAAATTTTTATGAATCCAATACTTTCTTTTGAGACATTTATAAGAAAACATAAAAGAAAGAAGAAAAAAAAATGTACAAATAAATTAAAAGCTTCAAACTAGTATGTTATGGCCATCACAAAACTTTCTTCTATCTATATCACTCTATATAACAACACTACATGCTGTTTAACATGCAGAAGAAACATAATCATAGCTGCTTACAATAAAGATTTTAGATATTGAGTTCAAACAATTTTGAGATGTAGCCATGTGGAGAATCACAGAAGGTAAGGAACAGCTGCGCCACCTGTTGGTCGATATACACCCAAATTAAGCCAACTTTTATTCTCATATTAATTTTATCTTGTTTATTTCTTTAATTTTATAGATGTTGAGGATTTAGCCTTCCTATTCACAGAGTAAATTGCAACATAATATAGCCACCTATCGACCTATATGCACCAAAATTGAATCAACATGATGTTTTATAAAAATGACCCTTTCCCATACTAAATTTTTAGCAATTATACACGAATGAATCTGAGATATAACTTCCCCATTCACGGGAAAATTGCAGCATAGCAGCATCACCTATTGGTCGTTATGCACAGAAATTGAATGAACATGTTTCATAATAGCCCTCCCTGTGACAAACTTGGTTTATTTTTTTAATTATACACAGTATAAACCGAGATATAGTCTTCCTTTAAATGGGAGAAATCACAGTATATCTGTTGAGTGACTTGCACCAAAAGTTGATGGGCACTTTTTTTTTTTTTTTTGGTAAGATGCAACTTAAATTTATATGAAATTCTGTGCATTAACTCTTGAATTACACAAAATTTTTGTCAGATAGACATTTTCCAAAAATGGTCAAATTGTGTTTTGGTTCCCTCAAAATGCGTAAATCCACCGAAAACTGGAAGTTGAAAATTTTCACGAATCCAATACTTCCTTCTATTTAATATAGAAGAAAGTAATAATTCAAAATGAATTTATACTTTTAACTTATTTTATATTTTTATATTCTGTACAAATAAGAAAGAAAATTTTACATTAGTTATTAAAATTCTTTAAGTAAGTGAAGTTTTTCTGCAGTACAAAATCAAAAACTTTAAATAACTGATCTTTTTTTTTTCTTATGAACAATATGAAAGTACAGACTTGCTGAAAATTTAAATATGTACTTTTATTTGAAGTAATTTTAATTTTTTGCGATATATCTATGCAACGCAACAGGGAATTCTAAATTCAAGTGCTTTAGTAAGATATTCCATTAAAAATGCAAATTTATATAAATTGGAGGGTTTTTAATAAATCAAAATCGAATAGATAGATGTCGCAAGTAATGCCAGGTTTCTGCTAGTATAAATACATGGTCACAAAAACAACAGCTTCATTATGTATGGAAAACTGAATTGTAAATAAACAGGTTCTAGTCAATAAATGCACATTATTTGACTCATTCTCGAAACAATCTAACAACTTTAGCATCCAAGACTAACAATATTACTAAACAATCTAACAACGTATTAGCAAAAGACATGAAAACAGAGTTATATATACACTGCAACTGCAGAGAATAAGTATCATTTGTTCAGGAACAACAATGAATAGCTCTTTTTATTGTTATGGGAAAGATTAGGGAGAATGTTATAGATCACTCTGGAAAAAAAACCTAGCTAACTCTGTACAAAATTAAAATAATGCTTCTATATTTCTTAGACCTGAAGCTACTTTTGGCTAAATTTGTTTGCTAATGAGTCCAAAATCGATTTTCGCAGAAGCCAACTTAAAAAAAAAAAAAAAAAAAAAAAAAAATCCTTTACAAGCTACAAATGATCTAAAAAAAAATTTAAAAATTGTCGCAAAATCTTCATCTGATGGGAGTTTAAGCTTGAATTTTCTCCTTCGGATATCCGGCTTGAAATTGCCGGATATCTGTATCCGGTGTGATGATATCCGGTACCCCGCCGGATATTTAAAACTCAGCCGGATACCGGATAGTTACCGGATATCCGTTTCATCCCTGGTCAATACCTTTAAAACGAATGGTTGAACTATAAATCTGTGAAAATTTAAAACAAAGTTATCGATTTTTTTTACTTTTAACAAAAAAAAAAACTTAGAAAAAACATTTTTTTTTTTTAAACGAAATTTAACCAAACTTGGTATTTAGTTGGTCCCCGACATAAACTGGTGCTGATTACATTTGGGGATCAATAGCTCAACAGGTGGAGCTGTGATCACATTTTTTCTAAATTTTTAGCATGGCAGTATAGGACAAAATTTCGTATAAACGTGCATAATGAGAGTTATTTTAAACTTGTGATTGTAAAATTAATATGAATTATTGATAATAGTAGTAGTTAACTAGGAAAAAAATTTTGTGCATGTGGGGGCATCGGTTCCCCAGCCTGGGGTGTAAAGTTTCAAGATGAGTATCTTTCGAAAGGTCTCGTCAATACCTTTAAAACAAATGGTTGAACTATAAATCTGTGAAAATTTAAAACAAAGTTATCGATTTTTTTTACTTTTAACAAAAAAAAAAAAAAAAAAAAAAAGAACTTAGAAAAAACTTTTTTTTTTTTTAACGAAATTTAACCAAACTTGGTATTTAGTTGGTCCCCGACATAAACTGGTGCTGATTACATTTGGGGATCAATAGCTCAACAGGTGGAGCTGTGATCACATTTTATCTAAATTTTTAACATGGCAGTATAGGACAAAATTTCGTATAAATGTGCATAATGAGAGTTATTTTAAACTTGTTATAGTAAAATTAATATGAATTATTGATAATAGTAGTAGTTAACTAAGAAAAAAAATTTGTGCATGTGGGGGCATCGCTTCCCCCCCCCCAGGGTGTGTGTAAATTTTGAAGATGGGTATCTTTCGAAAGATCTCGCCAATACCTTTGAAACGAATGGGTGAACTATAAATCTGTGATAATTTGAAACAAAGTTATTGATTTTTTTACTTTTAACAACAACAACAAAACTTAGAATTTTTTTTTTTTTTTTAAATATTGTTACTGATTGAATATGTATAGGAAAATATAGAAGAAAGTCCTGTGGTGGCCACAACATACTAATTAGAAAATGTCTCTCTGTCTGTCAGTCTGTGTGTGTGTGACAGAATTTTGTGGCAACTGTATCTCAGGAACTCCTGCACAGAATTTCGTACGAATCGGTATTTAGTTACACCTTGACATAAATTAGTGCCTATCAACTTTTGGTAAAAATTGTCTTACAGGTTCCGTTGCCATCCCGCTTTTTCTATATTTTTAACATGGTGGTATAGGACAAAATTTTGTATAAATGTGCATAAAGAGAAATATTTTTTAATAATTATTATGAAATTTACAAGAATTATTTATAATAAAGATAGTCAAATGGGAAAGTTTTTTTCTATGTGTAGGTGCTCCACCTCCCCCACTGGGGGGAAAGTCTCCCCTCGAGGGGAGTAAATTTTCATGATGGGTATCTTTCAAAAGAGCTCGCCAATACCTTTCAAACGAATGGTTGAACCATCGATCTGTGATAACTTAAAGTTTTTTTTTTTTTTTTTTAATGTAATATTGACAATAAAATTTACTTTTTTTGGACATTTTGTGTTATACTACTTCTCTTATATGGAAATCGTCTGCATTATCATGGAAGATAATTTTTTTAAATAATAATTTTAATAAATTATTTTTATTGAGTGAATTTGTATAGGAAAATATAGAAGAAAGTCATGTGGTGACCACATTATACTAGTTTCTTATTGTTATTGTTACCATGTCCGGGAAAGCTGCCTAGGAATTGAAATTAGTTCTACATGGCCATATGGTTAATAATGTATTTATTTAAGCTAAATAATCATTGCTTGGTTTTTTTTATATTTAAATGTTTTGAGGCTTCCTAAATACTGAAATCAAGTTTTAACGCTTGACCTTTGCCTGTGTCACTTAAATTAAAAACAAGTAATTTTAGGTAAATATTTTTTCATAAACAAGAAATCTTTAAACAACAACAAATTTTAATAAACAAGTAACAACAATTTTTAATAAGCAAGTAATTTTTTAAAAATGTTGTATTTTGAAGTTAATATGTTTGTTAGTAGAAAAAATTGATAAGTTTTAAGAAATGTTGCGAGTGAAAGCTGTCTGAATAATTTTAAATGAACTTTTGAATTTGATAATAAACTTGAAATCTGTATAAAATTATTGTATATTAACGAAAGGAGGGTTTGAGGGAGGGGCCCCCTCATATTTTATTTGTCAAATAAATCTGTTCTGAAGCCTAATTTGAATTGTTTCAACATAGGTTTACACAACAGTACTCGTTTTCTTACCCCCTAATCTCCAATCTGTATTTATAATATTAAAATTCAGCGTAAGAGAAAGTCGTGTGAATGACACATAATATTATTATAGTATGTATTGTCAATTATATGCCTAGCAAGGCAGACAAAACACATAATTCAGACAACATTGCACATTATATTCTGCTGAACGAACTATCAAAAGTGACACATAAGCATAAGAATTGATATTAAAAAATAAAAATAAATAAAACTATTATGGCTTATTATTCCAATGGTATTGACATTTTTATGTATGTGAATAGAATCCAGTTGCATAAAAATTAAATACAAATACCTGTTTGTAACTACTGTGTGCTCTTAAAAAACTGAATTTTTCATATGTACTGGGAAAGGAGACTGCCGGATATCCGGCCAGATAACTAAATCCGGCAAATTAAAACAATATCCGGAATGCCGGATATCCGTATCCGGTAAAATCCATATCCGGTCCATCCGTACTCATTACCTAATGGATTCTTTCAATCTGTCTATGTCTTTACATTCAGAAAATTCATAGAACATTAAATATCAACTCATTTTTGAAAACATGTGTTTTTTTTAACATTTTTTTCTAAAACATTTTCTTTTCAACACAATTGAAAGATTTTTTTTACTGCGACCTGATAATCCCTATTTATAGTCAATTTGCAATTAAAAATAAAATAAAAATTTTATAATTTGGAACAGTGGCGGCTTCGTGCACCGAAAATTGGTGAAGAGGCACACTGTATTCATTTATAGAATAAAAATTTACATTTAAATAAGTATTTTCAGTTAATTTTAGTTAAGACCATGCTCAGTAAAAATTATGATTAAAAATACTTAAATATTATTTTGGAGCTCTTCACTTATTTTCGGTTCACGAGCCGCCGCTGATCTGGAGTAGCACTTACATGACTTTCCCTTATCCTGTATTTGAATATTATAAAAATAGATTACACATAAATGTATAAGATAACAGTTACTGTGAATGAACATACTTTAGAAATAGTTAAATATAATTTTAGAAATAGTTTTATTTGACAAACATTTCTATGTATGGTTACTATTCCATTCCCTCAACTACTCGATTGAATATAATTGCAACATTCACAAAAATTTTTAATGCATTATTAAATTTGAAAAACTAATCTTGGTCAAAATTTTCAAAAAGGAACTTGATATGATTTTCAAAATACCGAATTTGAATATCCTGCTATTTGTTTTTAAGCTATGCTATGAAAGACATTCAGTTTGGCTGAATAAATTTGGAAAGAGAGTGGAGTTTGTATCTTTTCTAAAAAATATTTTTGAACTTTGGATAATAAAACTACATTATAAGTAAGAAATTTTTATATTATTAAAAAAACTGATTCTGAAACACTAGGAAGAAGAATGAAAGTTATTTTTCACCATTTAATAAGTATGAGTTGCATTTTTCACTGAAAATATAAAATGCTGCTTTTTTGATATTATAAAACAAGAAAAGAAGTTCACATATATCCACCACATAGCATTGTAGAGCTTAATATGTCTTGCAGAAATTCAATATATAAGATTGAAATAAAGAACTAAAGGTTTTTAGATAATACAATATTATATATTTTTTAATTTGAAAGTTATGTGGGACTTCAGAAAATATAAATTATCGTTCTTTAAGAGACGCACTTTGACACCCATAAAATAAAGAAATCTTTCAAAATTACATGTTGTTTTGATTATTTAACTATAAGAGGAAGAGAGTGCACTAAATCTTTTCTGCATAAATCAATCACTACACTTACAGAAGGATCTCCATAAATGTATACATGGAAACGTGTATTTCAATCCTATAAGTGCTATAAACTAAAAACTTAGAATGAAATAACAACAATAATATAGAGAGTAGGCTTTCATTTCATTAAAAAAAAAAAAATAATAAAAATAAAATTTATACAGAATTACAGCAAACGGAAGATAAACTGCTTTGCAAATGAAATCACTAATCCATGGAAATAATACAAGGTTCGTAAACCATTTTAATTAAAGTTTATTAGTAATTGAAACTATTGCTCTAGTTTGCGAATCTATCAAAAGTAATGCTTAATACAAATGTCAAAAGGAATTTATTCTAATTTCTCTTAATTAAAATTGAAAGTATGTAACACAACCGCATTTGATAAATTTCAAAAGAAGTAATTCGTGATTTCGGCTTCAGCCATCATCGGATTTCCGAGAGCGACCTACGAAAAACCAGAAATGTAAACAAACGCGCTGATTTGTGAATTCTCAAGATATGGTCGCCCTCTATATGTAAGATGGAAATTACTACCTTTCCGTAACGTTAGTAATATATCCTGTAGAATATCCTAATCCGTGTTTTGCTTGTACTAATATGGCGGCTCGGTTACAGTTGAGGCTTCACTTTTAGAACCGCCTTGCCGTGTCTAGTGATTCCTTAGTCTGTGCGCCAACCTAAATAGCCTCTGCTTTCGACCGGTCATGGATGAAATGTTTCAGGGCTCAGTTGGATCGGTCGAAGTGATCCACAGGCTAGACTCAACCTATGTGTCCTGGTAGATATATCCTGTGATGGCTGTCTTCACTTTATACATTTACAGCTTTATTAATATTTTTATTATAATGTTTATTGAAGTACAGTTAGTTAAAAAGGAATATTAAAAAATCAATAAAGTAATGTAAATTTTAAAGAATATCTTTAACACAGGAATACTTTTCTGAAGGTTGAATACTTTATATGAAGAATGACAGATATAATTTCTAATTTGTGAAAGGTACAAGTTAATTTCTCTAAAAAATTGCCTTTATTACGTGTATATGTTTCTCTAAAAAGTTAAAAATTAATTAGCAATGAAAGGTGTTTCGTTCATTATATTCATACTATACACGAAAATTTTTGCCAACCATCTCTAATAATGCCTAATACACAAAAATAAATGAATAAATAATACAATATACGTACAAAAACTAATACATGTTAGCATACATGTATTCTCTAACATAGGACGAAAGGTGTACGCGTGAAGAGTGTGTTCTAAATCTTTTTTCTAAAAATGTATATCTATATAGAAGACACGTATTAGGATACAGGATGATAAACTAGATAGGGCGGTCAGCGTGGGGAACGGAGCTTTATTTTCCGCATTAATTCAGCCGAACAGAGTAAGTGATCCGATCGCCGCCTGGTGTAGTATCTTTGAAACTCATCGGAAATAAGTGAAATCCCGCCATTTCCTGTCAGGAAAGCGTGCGAAACAAACTGTCATGCCGATGTCTGTCTCTTATTTCTAATAGAGGAATTCGATCACAGTAAGTGTTTCATATATTAAAGTGGTATAATAATAAATTTAAGATTTTCTCTTTTTCATACTTTTCCTCTTTAAGATCATTTGCTAAAGTTTTCTTTATAAAAATGGTACAAAAATGCTTCGTTCCGAACTGCAATTCAAAAAGAGAATTTCGAAGCATGCAGTTTCATTCATCATTAAATATCACATAATACATATTTTTATTGTGTATTGCATGAAAGCTTACAGTTTGTATTCATACAGTTTTTAATGACTAGAAGAGAAACATACAAAGCATGTGTTGTATGTATAATTTATTTCAATTATTTATATAATGTACTTTAAGCTCTTGTCTAATATTTTTGTACATTTATTTATTTATTTATTTATTTTTTTTTTAAGAGTTTTATCAGTTATGCTAAATATGTATGTATAAGTTTATGTTTAAAACATTGAATAATATTTTTGGAAAACAAAAAATCTTTTTAATCTGCTACATACTGATTTCAAGATTTGGCTTACAAGCTGCTGGAGCAAAATCTTTGTTGCTGAACTTTATTAAAATTCCTGGTGAGTTCTTACAATGACACAAACTTGTATTTAAAGGTGTGCATTGTGGACAACTTTCTCGGATAACTACTGCTAAAGAAAGTGGAATAGAAAAAAAAGACATCATTTCTGTAAAGATTGAAGATTTAGTGATGTCAAGGATAAGAAAAAAAAAATTTTTTTTTTTTTTTTTTTTTTTTTTTTTTTTAAATTCTTGTTCTTCCCTTTTCATTAGTATTGAAACAATAAAAAAATAAAATAGAAATAATTAAAACGTTTGTGTAATGATTCTTTTTGTTTTTTAAGTATCTTACTTATTAACATTTTATTTTTACAAATGTAAGAACAAATTAGTTTTTAAATCATCGGTGTTTCACATACTGGTTTGATATTTTTAAGATGACAGCTTTTTTCTATATTCCAAAAGCACAATATTTCCATTTAATTAACTGTCTTCAACATAAAGCCAAAAATTTAGATTTTTTTTCTGTTTTTATTTATTCAAATTAATATTTTTGTAAATAATAATTGTTACTTTTCAGCCCTTAATGGCAATGTATTGTAAAGAAGAAAGACAAAATTTTTAACTTAACCCTTTGCCCGGAACATGTTTTCATCATGCTTAGCGGGAACATCGGTCTCACAGACCGCTATTTTTAGAAAAAGGTACTGAATGTATTTAGCGAAATTTCGTGGCGATAAATTATGAATTCTTGCAGCCATGCCCATAACTTTACTTTCTCAATCATGACGTATTATAGGGAGGACAGGGTATTATAGGGTTGATTGGATTTAATGCCGCATTAGTACTGCGCAATGGGTAATTGGAGACGGTCTGGGACGCACCCCTAAGGATGGTCCGGAGGCATGCCATCATAATTTTGATCCTCTCCCGCTTAGGTGACCCCCAGAGCTATAATTTGGTATATTATATGATTGAATTATCTGATTTCTGAAATTATTCTTTTTTAATATGATTATAGTGACTAGTTTAGAGTACTTTTATAAATACGAAGCATTAAAATTATTAAAAGAATGTAATTACGGCGTTGATTTTTGAATTCTAAGGGCGAGTCCAGCCTCTGGAACACTTCGACCGATCCAACTGGGCCCTGAGACATTTGATCCACGACCGGTCGAAAGAAAAGGCTGGACGACTCCGATCCCTCTATTGGATTAAAATCAGTGCTGCTATCTGTAGGCTTAGTTTAAAATTATCTCTAAAGTATTAGAATTAAATTAGTTAAAGAAAAATTTCATTCATTAATCAAAAATGTAATTTAACTATGAATAAAAAAAGATAAATGCATATCTATTTTTTTCTATTCTGCATAGTTGGGTACATATGCAATGAGACACAATAATATTAATTATATAATTCTTTTTCGAAAATTATTAAAAAAATAATAATAACAATAAAATTTTAATTTTAGAAAATTTTCCAGCAAATTTTTTTTAATTATTTCCCTCAATTATGCATTTTTGAATTTTAACGATATATTGTAAACAATTTTAAGTAATATTTTATGGATTTATTATCAAGCTAATTTTTGTTAAATATTTTTAAGTTGGAATGTTGAAATTTAAAGCAAATATTTAGCATTCAAATATTTGATGTAAATAAGAAGTAGGTTCAAGTTTTATTATTATGATCTAAGGTAAGAAATATGAAACTATTACACATTGCCAAAAATATATAAAATTTAAATTTTGATTTAAATCAATGATTGGTTTGTAAATTCAATTAATTATGATTTCAATCAATAATATTTTAAATGTTTAATATATTTATGATTTTTTTTTATTTATTTAAATACAAATTAAATATTGATTTTTAAATATTGTTAATTACTTTTATGTTTGAATGCTAAAATTTAATGCAAATATATTAACAAAGCAGTACAAAAAACATATTTGAAATATTTTGTTAAACTGAAAATTTAAAAACTGTTAGCAGGGAGCATTTAAAAATTTTATTTTATTAAATTTAAATAATATTCGATTTTTTTTTTTTTTTTTTTTTTTTCATTTTTGTATTATATTTCAATTCATTGCATGAATATATTTATAATTCTAAAAGAATTATACAGTTCATTACCAAAAAAAATGCTTATATGCATATTCGTGTTTGTAAGGACCGATAGATGGCGGAACCAGAGCAATAACCGACGGCCAATCAGAGCAATGGATTTGTAAATGGATCAAATGACTCGGAAAAAGTTCTTGGGCGATTTGATCCACGACCGGTCGATGGAACACATTACTCTGGACGACTTTGATCCAGACCGGTCGATGAGACTGGACGCATTGTTCCACGACCACTTGGATCGATCCTGGATCGGTCGAGAGTCTGGACCCGCCCAAAATAACCACACTAATAAAAATTTATAAATAAACAATTTCTTATTATTTTTCGAACTGCAGGAAATGAGTCTGCGCTCGGTTTCGAAGAAATTTTGTCACCCTGTTTCGATTATTGAGTTACCAAATTTCGTGCAGTTTGACATGCATTCACAAGTGGTACCATCGACAAGATAATAGAGTAGACCCCGGACTAGTAACCTTTTTGCTTTCCAACATCAGATCTCCACCATTCAGTCAAATCATCCACCAAACCGACATGAAAATTCCACCAAGACAAGTGTCCTCCAACTTTGTTATCGCTGTTTTATATTTCGATTGGGTGTAAATTATACATATACCAAAACCTACACTAGCTGAAATGGAAAGCAAGTAACCTAATCTTTGTTATTGTTTGAAAGCTGTTCCTTTTGACTTTTGTTCGGAGTTTTGGTGGTAAGAGGAACAAACCATTTAAAACATGCAAAATCCCTAGAACCAGCGTACCAGACCGTCGCCAATTGCCCACCTACGCAGCACTAGTGCGACGTAAAACCTAACCATCCATCCCAAGAACCAGTTGCCAAGAAAGCGATTATTACCAAAAGAAGGTGCAAAAACCGTAGTGATGTTACGGGAATTTTTCTCCATAGACAATATAAGGAATCCGTACTCTACTAGTAGGGGTACCCAGTTATTTATTATTATTTTTTTTTTCATGTGTGCAAAGAGTACATTCGTGTGTCTAAGTGATTGCTGAGCTTTCTTGTACAACCGGTAGCAAAAGGATCCGAGCACTAAACAATAATTCTGATGCCAAAAAATTACACTTAACACAGTTTTTTTAAATAAATTTTTGTCGAATCATGTTGTTAGACGGACTAAAAACATGACTCGAGAGGGTTTATTTAACAAAGCAGTATTAAGTGTACTTTTCTTTTGAGAGGGATTATTGCTAGTGCTCGGATACTTTTGCTGGTACATACAATGGTTATGACATGCCTCGTCCTGGACCACTTGTAGGGGTGGATTCCAGACTTCCACCAATTGCTCATTACGTAGCTATCATGTGATATTTAAACTAGGGTGACCAAATGTCCTGAAATTAGGGAGTAGACTAAAGTGACTGAATGTCTCAATTTATTGGGGACAGTCACTAGTTTTGGCAGTTTGTCACTAAGAACAGGATTCGATAAGGATTTATTTAACAAAATTGTACTAAGCGTACTTTTTTTACATAGGAATTTTTGCTAGAGATCGAACACTTTTGCTGCCGACTGTACTCTTGCCAGCAGTCAAAAGCAATGTTATTCTGTGAGGATATCTGTTTCCAGTTTCCACAATACCCATTACCTAATATTCTTTTTCCGAAAATTGGTTTTTCGCATTTTATTATTTTATTTTCTAGCCCCCCCCCCCCCCCCCGAAAAAAAAAAAGTTTAAATAAAATTTAAAAAATAAAAATAATTAAACTTTTTTAGAAAACGAGTGCAAATTTAAAGATTGTGAAATTTTCTAAATGTGAAAATGGAATTTAAATAATCATCAATTATGGAAGCATATTTCCCCAATAATAACATCATTACGTAATGTGTCTGTTAGCGCTCAAAAATTGAGATTCCTAATATTCTCATAACATTTTACATGTTTGTTTGTTTTTTCAACATTAAGGGTATTGCCCATTGCGCCGCACTAGTGCGACGTAAAACCCATCCAAAGAACCAAACAACCGTCAACACTAAGCGGCTCCGGGTCCTGCTCACTCTTCCAACCCCAAAGGGTAGCTTCTTTGTTTGAACAGATTTTACGTTGTACTAGTGCCACGCTGTGGACAATTGGCAACGGTCCGGGACTCATCCCTAGGGTTGCTCTGAGATATGCCATCCTCTACAGGTTGAGAGTATTTTACGTCGCACTAGTACTGCAGTTAGACAAACTTGGCGTCTTCAACACTTATCTCGCCAAACGTGCCGGTACCCTATTCTAGGAATATGCATCCGCAAGTCCCTACACTAAGCCTAACCTTTAGCGGTCTCAGAGACCGATGTTCCGGTATAAGGGTTAATGTATCCCATTGTCAGCAACATGGGTCTCACAAATGGAAATTTTAATAATAATTTCTTTTTTAACTTATTTTAAACCTAACTATTGGTTGATAAATTTATATATATAACTTTGGATTTCCAAAAACAACTCTAGTTAGAAATACTCACTTTTTTTTTTAATTAATCCACTTTTAGGTGCTTTTTTAAAAATGCTTTTGAATTTTTTATATTTAATCGTTTAAATGCTTCTGGCATATATACATATAGAGTACTTTACTACTGTGTTTTCTGGAGATAAAATTAAAATGATTAAAACTAATATAATTATTTATATTGTAATGTTTTAGAGGAATACCAAAATGCAAGGTTTATTTTTCAAAATGGAAAATTAGTTTCCCAAAGGTTTAATTATAATCAAGGATTAATCCGTGATTATAATACACGCATTCTAATACATTTTACTAATCAAATTGTATTTGTATATAATTACTAAAATATCACCTGACGTGGGCTTTGGTAGAAAAGAGATCAGGGGTGATTGTGAATTCATGAAAAAATACCTGAAATTTTTGTGCAAGGAAAGAACATACAATTTATTACAGGGAAGTCCTATCCTTCATCATGAAAAATGGTAATTTTAATTTGGTTTAACAGTCAAGTGACTTTTTTTTTGGGGGGGGGGGGGGGGGGAGGGGGTTTATTTAAGTTAGGGGGAAGTAAAAAAAAAAAAAAATTCCTGTTACTGATGTATGTATGCATACATATATAGAAAAGCACCCTTCATATGTCTTTCATGGGACTGAAGTAAAAGGATATATAAAAAACCTTTAATCAAAATTTTAATAACACTTTGAGTACTACTAATTTAATGACACTTAAGCCAAATTTATATGAAAATACTAATTAATAAAGTTTCTTAAGTAAGTAACTGTGTATTATACATTTTTTAAGACAATAACTAATTTAAAAAAAAATTATTACCAAAAGTGAGAAAAACCACACTGTAAATGCCTGACTGGGTACTAATTACATATATTATAATTATATACTGAGTGTTATATAACATTTCTTAAGAACTATATAAACACATTTTGAATATTAACTATATATATTGTGTATCTTTAATTATAAGCATATGATTTATTTAATATTAAAATTCTTTAATATTCGTCTGATTTGCTTCTTGTCTATGAGGATTAAATTTAAACTGTGAATTCAATTGATTCTTTGAACAGTGTTCTTTGATCGTTCCTGTGTTCCTTCATTTAAGATGCTTCATAGGAAAAATATGTCTTATTTAGAATGAAAAATAACTGGTCCAGAAATTCGGCGAATTTTAGTGAAATGGAAAAGATGTATAACTGATATTGGCGGCATATAAAATGAATAGGAATGAATCTGGACTTCACTAAAAGGCTGTATAAATGTAAACGGCGCTTTACTGTATAAATCTGTACTGATAAGTAAGGATTTAAGTCCATATTGTTGATTTTTCAAGAGACAAAAAATAAAGTTTAACTAAAAACTAACCAAAAGAATCGATTAGGAAAAAGAGATTATGTTGACTTATACCCTTTACATAATTCGGTGATTCTCAACTTTGATTTAATAATGGGAAAAAATGAATTAAATATTTTATATCAAACATGAATGCTAAATTTCTGACAATCTTTTTTTACCAATGGATTTTCTCAGAGACTGATATAGACTTAAATCCTTTATACCAATTGATATAGGATTTTTTTCTGGCTCTGACTATACTTAACACAAAATCGACATTTCTAGACTTAAATCCTTTATACTTATCAGTACAGATATAAAACCAGAATTCAGGTAAATTACCTGAACACAATCACCCCTGAACAAGACTGATTTTTATATTAATCTCTAAGCAATTTCACTTCAGGCGTTAGGAATATATTTGATCAGAGGTCTGCACATTCCGGGCATGGGGCCACAACCCAGAAAGGGTTTCAGTTGAATTTCTCGATTTGGTCTTAGGCCTGGCCTAGATTATATATTTCGGGACACGCCACCATGAAAATTTTCTATACTTTCCTTGTTAACTAACGAAGAAGGTAAATGATAGAATATTTCATAATCTTATACATTATCTACGAATAAGTATTTGTACACTTTCAAATATCTAGAAAAGTTCTTTAGGAATTGTCTTTATATTTTGGTAGTGTAAAGAACATATTATACCTCATACATTTCAGCAAAGGTTGTGCCCTGAAGAGGAAAGTAATACTTTAAACGTGTTTTGCCTCCAGCATGTGATTGAGGGATTTTTTTTTTTTTTTTTTTTTTCATTACCTATGTAAATTTTTGTATGAGGCTACCACATGTATTTTTGGAAATATAACCTTAAAAAAAAATTATAACACATAGGGTATTAATCCCAATCAAAAGCCCTTTATAGGAAATTTAGCACACTACATTAGACACAGCATACTACTATCAGAATAAGAAAATGTTAAATATCTTGATATATGATGAAAATATGAGCATTTTTACTAAATAATTTTTAATTGATGATGAAGTTAAATTAAAGAAAGGTTAACCCACTGCCTACCAAGATGTATATTGGTTGATGGAGCGCCCTACACACAAAAATATGGAATGTGTATAAGAAGTAACGAAAATCATGGAAATCTGTCAAAATTAGTCAGAGAAAAACCAAAGAACTCTATTTGGACTCTGTTCACTCACATACGCACATAGTCAAACCTCGTCAACATGAACTTCAAGGGGGA
Source organism: Salticus scenicus (assembly GCA_963930645.1). Taxonomy (NCBI): domain Eukaryota; kingdom Metazoa; phylum Arthropoda; class Arachnida; order Araneae; family Salticidae; genus Salticus; species Salticus scenicus. The sequence continues at coordinate 244,249,323 of OZ005660.1, forward strand.
TAAAAATTTGTTTCATGTTATCAGTAATTAATCTTCATGTAACTAATCTGCATTTTGACGGGAATTGTGGAAACAGTTCATATTAAAAGTAATTCACGTTAACAAGGTTCGACTGCAAATATATCGTAAAAATATCAAAAACTAGCAAGCTTCACTGTTCACTCACTATATTTAAATGAATTTTCAAAAGAATTGGATCACTATTTAATTCATCACATAAATAAAAACTTAAAATAATAATAATTTATACATAAATAAATAAAAATTGAAATTGCTCTAGACCTTCCTTCAAGTACCCGCTGCTTACGACAGTTCTTTTTTTCCCCCCGTGTTGCATTGGGGGGGGGGGCAGGTTCCCAACTGTCTGCAAAAAGGTCTTTCCTGGGCACTTCAATCTGGGTATTTATCGACAACATGTGGATCTTCTGTTATTTAAGAACTAAAATTTTTAAGATGACTGTATCTCAGCATCTATTATATGTTTTTGAACCACATGTTTTACAGCTCCCGTTATTTACACTGTATTACGATTTGATTCTGACCAGTATAACAAAATAAAATTAAAAGTAGATTTTCTTTAAAAGGAATTAAAAACATGGAAAACAAATAAATTTTAATTAGTTTAATCCTTTTCCATTATATACTACCATTCTTCCCCCCCCCCAATAACTATTATAAAAAAAAAATAATTAAAAAAAAAATTAATTAAAAAAAAAATTAATCTAAAATAAAAAGTTGCTATACGATAAAAATTATACATAAGCATAACAGTCAATTTATATTGCATTACCATTTGATTTTCAAAAAAAAAAAAAAAAGAATTTCACCTTCAAATGAATGTATTAAACAAAAAATAAATAGTGAAATAATCGTTGCTAAGATACGCAGATGATTACAATCAAAGAATTAAATTTATGAAAAATGAAGCATTAAAGTCAATATTTAAAATCTAAAAAACATTAATTTAAAAAATTCAAATTCGAAAAAATCTCTGAGGTGCACACCTGGTGGGTTCCAGGTACCTATATGCCAAATTTGGAAGCTTTGTGATCAATAGTGTGAGCACCAGAGTGCAGACAGACACTTCTCTTTATATATATATAGATTAATATGGTAGACCTCAAAATGTATAGATATACCAAAATTGAATTTTTTCATTATTAATATACTTCTCTTACAATGTATTTGTTAAAAAAAAAATAAGGAAAGAAAATTTAATTTAACAACCAGGGCCGTATTTAGGGGAGTACAACAAGACCTGAAGCCCCGGGGCCCCTGCAAAAATATGGCTGCCAAAAATTTTCATATTTTGCAATATAAAAAGGCAAATTTTGTTAATGAATTACGAAAAAAACGGCATTTTTTGCTGTCCATCTAGTAAAACTTCAAATCCAATATCTAAACTTCCACAAAAGTAGATGATTTTGAAACGGAATCTCTAGAAACTCAGACATTAAAAATAACACTTCATAACCAAAAAAAAAAAAAAAAAAACATTAAGAATTTGAAATGGGGCACTTCACAAAAACTGGATAATTTAAAAAAGTTTCTTAAAAAAAATTATAGAAAAAAAATATTTATTTCAGCAATCACCTGATATCTAAAAAAAATGTTGCAAGTAAATTTGAAGGACCTACCGGCCATTGGCTAATAACTTAAAATTTGCAATTTTAAAGTCTAATGTTAAATAATTCAAGTCTCGTAAGAAGCTACTGTGAAGATTTATTTTGAAGAATTAGTAGATAGTTGGTGATAGGGTTTAAGGCTGACTGACAATGCTAGGGTCCAATGCCCTCCATGGAGGGGGTCTTTCTAAGAGGTCCTAGCCCATATTTATGCAAGTTTATAAGAAAACTCCGAATGTTTAGGTCGCTGTGCATAACCTGGGATCGAACCCAGCACTTCCCATCTACCAGCTATGGGCACAGAGACTCTTGGTCATTAGTAAGACGAAGCTTTAGTAGAAATTTACAGATAGAAATCCTGCCTGGAAAATCAATTATTAGATCATTTCCTTGATAGCTGTATGTAAAAATGACTATAAAGAAACGAATCAATTGAGCTTTACTACTAAGTCTTCAAAAATCATAATTTGAAAGCTAGGATTTCTCTAAATAGCACAAAGGTATATTATGTGGAAGTGCAAAAATGTATACTCATTTTCGAAAACAGAAATTTTTAAAAATGGATTGAGAACTATAACGAAGCAAAACCACCTTTTTCATTTATTCCTTACTCAGAGTTGAGAATTACTTACTTCTTGGGATGAAAAAAGCTTGAAAACTTTCTTTTATTTAACAAAAATAGATTGAAATATTTATGTTTTAAAATTTGAAATGTTCTCAGGTGAAAGTTGTTTAGTAATAAAATAGTTTATAATGTAACGGTTTATATTCCGTCTCAGAGTCAGTAACATAGGCAGCTTTTGCAAATTTAATCACTCAGGTTTGATCAATGAATTGCTGCTTGGGGTGATCCTTCAGTTACTACCAAATCTTCAAAATATATTTTTAATGATACAGTTCTTGTCTTAAAACTAACTACTCTCGCCCTTCTTCAGGAAAAGCAGCAGAGATTAGAAGCATCTACATTAGTTTTGCCATAGGGCCCCTACATCTTTCTATCCGGCCCTGGTAACAACACATTATGCTTTATCTCAGTGGCGTATCCAGAGGGGAGGATGATGGGCTGCAGCCCCTCCCGAAATTTTGTAGAAAGTTAAAAAAAAAAGGATTAAAAGTAATATACATTATTTTTGTACACTGTGAAACATTATTGAACTTAACTCAGCCCTCCCTGAAATAAAATCCTGAATATGATACAGCATTTCCTTATAAATTTAGCAAGATTTGCAAATGATTATTTTTTTTTTCAAATTAAAAACTTATCTCTCAATGAAATATTTTTAAACATTGGGTATTCAAAGAACTGGGTCTTTCTCAGGTTTTTCAGTTAAGATTGGTTTTAGACATCAATTAGGGGGACCTAAAACAAATTGAGCAAAATTAATAATGTTTGCGATCACCCTGTATCATTAAGTAAACAAAATGAACTGTAACTGTAGGATTTGTTAATATAGACCCAGTTTAATTTGTAGATAAATATGGGATCCGGACAAAATATCGTGTAAAAAAAAATAGTATGATCTATTTGAAAATTTGATTTTGTGTCACATGTGATCTCTGGTGGGGGCCACGGGGCCTTATAAATATTAATTAATTAAATTATAGAGTTGAATTTCATTATTTTATCTATGTTTATTTTTAAGTTATTCTATCTTTTGCTTTTCACTATTCAAAATACATTTTAAAAATCGTGTACATCACTGCTGACATTAAAGCTGAACATTGTTCACAAACTTTTATTAAAAATTTTAAAATTAATAAGCACGATTGCATTTATTATGACTAATTTTGACAAAAGTTAATAAATATAGAACTATTTTAAGTAAAATGTATAAAAATTTTTGTTGTAGGTTTGTCAGAATGTCAGTATTCTGACCTAGGTATGTGTTGTCATGAAATTTTATACAACATTACTAATAATTACCAACTCATTTTTGCTTTGTATTTATTTACGTCGGCGATATTTTGTCCGCAACCCGATAAATATGTGTGACGCTAGCATGTTAAATAACGGAGATATAAGCATTTATTTTAAAACTAAAAAAAAAAAAAAAAAAAAAAAAAAAAATCAGCATGTTTTTTAATTATAATGTAGCGGAGAGCGTTCGTTTTGTAAACAACACGCTTCTCTCTTTCTCCGTCCCATCGGAAGTGTGCACGCGCATCGGCTGCGCGCATCTAAGAGCTCTCTCTCTCTTCGCTTGAGAGAGCGGTGTTTATGTACCGGCGCTGGCCGTGGATGCTTTCGTTTGTTGTGTGTAAATAAAATTCTATTTTTCTAAAGGAGTCGTATTAATTTATGAAGTTGGATGGTTCTTCATTTCAGTTTAACCTCACGCAACCTATATGCTTAATCACTAAAATAATATACAGAGTTTTTAACGAAAATCATTCCCACTTCCACATTAGTTAGAAAAACACTTAAAACAATACACTGCAATCGGAATACAAATATCTCATGAAATAAACATTTTTATGAGAAATGGTTTCACTATGCATGTGCGAAAGAAAAAACATTTTTTTATTGCATAGGTTGAAAGCTAGATGTATTGGGCAACTTTTATCAAAAGTGCATTTGAATCGAATAAAAATTAAGCAAACTGTACGAAAAAGAATGAGCTAGATTTTAGATATTTTCCAAAAGTTGAAATTTCTTAAGGGTTTTTCACATAATTAATTTGAAGATCCAATTATTTCAACCATTTTCCAAAGGTTGTTTTTGGGGAAAAACCCCTTATGATCTCACAGATCGTAGTAGATAAACAAAAATATGTTAGAGTTACAAGCTTATTTTTCACAAAAAAATACATTTGGAGTGTGGTTGAAATAATTGGATTTTCAAATTAATTCAAGTATTTAAGATATTTGTATTACGATTGCAGTATATTGTTTCAAAGGTGTTATTTTAACTTATCTGAAAGTGGGAATAATTTTCGTTAAAAACTCTGTATATCATAAATGAAAAACATGTTGATTTTCGTAAAAGTCATCCACGAATTAAACTGGGTCTATATTAACATATCCTAAAGTTACAGTTCATTTCGTTCACTTATCGATACATGGTGATCACAAACATTATTAATTTTGCTCTATTTGTTGTCTTAAACCAATCTTCACTGAAAAACATGAGGAAGACCCAGTTCTTTGAAAACCCAATGTTTCAAAACATTTCACTGAGAGATAAGTTTTATAAATCTTGCTAAACTTTTGAGCAGGAGTGTAGTATGTATGCATATATACAGGGTGTCCCAAAAAGGTTGAAACACGCTTTATTTCTTAAACCGTTACAGATAAATGGGCAGTGTAAATTGAAAAAATGTCCAAATTAAGGTAGGAAAGACAACTACATTAAAAAAAAAAAAAAAAAAAAAAAAAACATTAATTTTTAAAGAGTTACATTTCTTAACATTTTTATACAGTCTCTTTACACAAATTTTTATTTTTCATTTGACAAGACCATTAGAAAAAACCCACTTAACTATATCTTTAACACCAACCGAATTATGACACAGAAAGAAAAGCGGCTTACGCTGTTTTTCTGTCTCATTTAAGGCTGGGTTTTCTGTGAAAAGAGGGATCATTTACAAATTGATAATGGAAACATGATTTGATCACAAATCAATCCAACATACTCATGAATAGTTTTAATGCAAATGCTATGACACATTTTATCTTTTTATAATATGTCACAAATTTACATTTCTGTTTTGATATATGGTTCCTATAATCATCGTTTAGTTTTCAGTTAAGTATAATTCATTCAGTTTTAACGATACAAGAATGTTGTTTTTTGCAATGCTGCTGTTGCATTAAAAATAAAAAAATTGACCAAATTTGTCTAGAGGGGGGTCGTATAAAATTTTTTTAAATGTAATTTTTTCAAAATTAACAGGAAAATATTTTTATTAGAGTAGTTTTATTACCATGTTTTTATTAACTTCGATTCTTGTTTGTGTGTTTGTTTGTTTGTTTGTGTGTTTGTCAGGGACAAATCTTGCAATCGATTTTTAACTAACTTCCCGACTAGCTAGATATTTGAAATTTTCAGGACAGCTCACAACACGGTGACAATGCATTTTTCTAATAATTTTAGTCAACTATTTCAGGTCCCACTGCCTTCGGCACCGCTTATATTATTCGACAGAACATTTATTTACCTAACTTCCCGACTAGCTAGACATTTGAAACTTTCAGAATAGTTCAGAACACGGTGAAAATGCATTTTTTTAATACCTTTAGCACCCTCTTTCGGGTTCCTGCTGCCTTCGGCAGCGTTATCAGTACTAAGCTTGCAATAGATTTTTCACTAACTTTCCGTACGTACGTACATATGCTGTATTATAATACAGGTCAAAAAAAGTCCTTTGACCGTTAAAAAAGAACTGAGAACCTCTCAGCCAATCCGAAATTGGCAGTAGGTGTGGCTTACAGGGCGAGGAACCGCCCGTCGAAAGAGAGGAATCAGATAAAATCTAAATAAGAGGCTGCAAGTCAATTAAACTGAGAATTGTTCGAAAATAACATTTAGTATCATAAACAAACGCTAGATGGCAACACTTGGGAGCATAGCAACGAACGACCGCATCCCAGGGAAGCTGGCTAACAACTGAGTCTGAAGTGTGTGTGACGCCGAAGCGTTTTTAGCTTCCCCAACTTATTACTTTGCCGGATCCGGCTTAACTTAAAAAACGGTGGTGACTTACGACAGTCCCTACCTTACAGTCCCCCTCCAAGAAAAAAAAAATACGTCGGAAAAACTCCAACAGGTTTTAATCGATGAATTTGAGCCACACTACCAACTCGAACCATAATCTAATCTAATTCAATAGAACTTAATTTTGAGAGCATCCGTCACTGAAAATTTTGAACTGGATTTTAGAAGAATTTAAGAAATGGGGGAAAGCTTAAGTTACATAGAAATGAAATGATTCCTGTACAAGATACTATGGCGAGTAAAAAAAATTTGTTTTTACCCTGAGGGGAAAACTGACAAACGCAAAATAAAAAGAAAAATAATTTTTATTTTAAAATAACTGAGTTCTTTTACGACCAGAAAATCCGGGCAAAAAAAACTGATTGAGTTTAGCCAGTAAAATACAAAAGGGGGTTTACATTCTACTTCCTGTCAAGCCAGGGAAGGTAATTTGCTGGATATGCAAAGTTTATTAACATAGGTGGGTCGCTGTGACAATTGCGACAATATCTTGACCAAAAAGAATCTAGTAGCAAAATGTTCATCTACTAAAAGGTCAGTTTAAAAATAGTACCACTTGCAGAAATGTTCATTGAGGAAAAAAAAACTGCAGCAAGTATCCGTCTGATAGTACAGCTGGCTAGTAGAAATACCGTCAAATTAATGCAGATTGGAGTTCGTTCACGGCTTAAATCTGGAGATGACTACTTGGAACATCAGAAAAAACAGTTTCCATCTGCGGTTAAAAGCAGATTTAGCCATCAGATTCAAGAGGTTTTGGACATCAGAAACAGTTTGTCAGAATGAGTCTGGAATGTAAAATCTTTTTACAGTATAAAAGAAAAACGAAATTAAACTACATCTTGTAGACAAATAAACGAGACAATTTGTCACTAAATACATAAAATAGTTTATACATAATCATTCCCAACCTGGCCAGTGCATTAGCGAAAAACTAAACTGTTAGTTTTATTAGTGTTAAGAATTAAACTCGAATTCAATGCACATAGCCCCCCCCCCCCGCAAAAAAAATAAATAAAAATAAAAATAAAATAAAATTCTCCCCACATTAAAACATATAGATTCATAACTTTTAGAAGATATACAAAAGTTTGACAATCACAAATATTCAGTTTAGACATACAGATTCATCATTAATAGAAATATGAAGGTGGGTGGGATTTATACAAGGGTCTAAAAAATTTTTATATTACCCTCTTTGCAGGTGTTGGCTAGAAAGGAATAGAAATTAATGGACATACAAAATATAGATTTTAGAACAGCACAAAATGATGGCATCGAAGCTAAACATGAATTTCAATCTCAAAGTTCATGTTGCAATCTAGAATTTCAGTTGATTTCTTGCGTAGCTTGAGAAAGTTCATACTTTCATAAAAAGTTCTAAAAGGTAGTGTCCTAAATGGCTTCATGTTATGTCGAACATTTTGTTGCAGCTCTGACGGAAATAATACACTTTGCACCAAAAAAAATAAGGAACGGTGTTATAACTGAGCCATTTTCAATTTCAGTGTATAAATTTGCTTATTATTTATCCTCTATTTTTTGTAAGTTCACGTGCTGAACAATATGTCAAAGAAAAAAATAGTTAAATGAATTTAATGCTTTTAATTTTTATGTAAAATATGAGCGCGTGCTATCTTCAAAATTTGTTAAAATGTAAAGATTATGTGATGCGTGTGGCATCCACAGTTTTGTTTTTTAATTCAAGAAAGAGAACAGAATAAAGTTAGCAACGATGTTAGTTGCATTTTTTTCGTATAGTTGGAGTTCTTAATTTTAGTGAACTACTTTTTACCGTAGGAATAATTTTACTATGTTTATGTTATAGGGAATTATTATACGAGCATAAGTGATGCTACTTTAATAATTTTAAAGTGTAAATAAGTAGTATTGGCGTCCGCTTTTATACAGTTTATTTAGGAAAAGAAAAGCTAGGAATTTGCGGTGCTTATTCCGTTGCTTTACATAAAAATACTGGAGTCACTGCGACGGGACCTTTCAAGTGAAGTAAAATTATTTTGATTATATTAAGATTAAAAAGATGTTTAAAACCGTTAAAGGATTTAAAAAAGATTTGAAATGGGTAGCCGAAGAAATTGGGCAGACTTTGCCTTCGTCGTTCACAATAGCAAGCTTAAAAAAGCTGATTTTAAATAGTAAAGAGTATGAAAAGGATCCCGAATTTGTGAAAGATATCTTAGAAAATGCTATAGCGGAAAGAAAATTGAAAGAAGAAAAACAAGATTTGAAAGAAGAAAAACAAGCTGAAAAGGGAAAAGAACTCGAGAAGTTAAAGCTAGAAAAAGAAGCTGAGGCATTAAGGCTGGAAAAAGAAGCAGAACTGGAGAAAGAGAAATTAAGGTTGAATCATGATTTAGAATTGGCGAGAATACAATCATCTGGGCAAATTCAAACTGATGCTATTTTAAGTAATTATGAAAATAGTACTATGAGACGAATATTTACTTTACCTAAGCTGGAATTCAGGAAATTTGGCGGGGAAATTAAGGATTGTTTGCCTTTTTGGAGCCAATTTGAACAAATCGATAAAGATGATAAGATTGCCCCAGAGGACAAGTTCCAGTATTTAGTACAAGCAACAATCGCTGATTCACGCGCAAGAGAAGTTGTTGAAAGTTTCCCGCCAACTGGCGCCAATTATTCAAAGGCAGTGGAAAGTTAAAAGGCTCGTTTTGGCAGGGAAGATATTCTAGTAGAAGTGTATGTACGAGAGTTATTGAAATTGATAATATCTGTGCAAACAAAAGGTAGATTTGCATTAACTTCATTATATAATAAGCTTGAGTCATATTTACGGGCGCTAGAAACATTAGGTGTTACCACTGATAAATATGCCTCCATTTTATACCCTATGGTTGAGTCTTGTTTCCCAGCAGACTTTTTGAAGGCCTGGAATCGCTCGAATCTCTCTTCTTCTAATACAGATGCTAAAGGAAGGTTGAATAATCTGATGCATTTTTTGAAAACGGAAGTAGAAGGTGAAGAGAGAATATCTTTAGCTGTAGCGGGCTTCGGTTTGACAAAGCGTGAAGATAATAAATATTCTAAAAGGAAAAGCAGTGCAAGTGCTGACTATATGCGAAATAAGATATCGACAGCTGCAGGTTTATTGACAACGTCTTCTGCTTTTGATTTCAAAAGGGTATGCATTTTTTGCCAAGGCAAACATTTGAGCTCTGAATGCTTTTCAGCTCGAAAATTGAGTTTAACTGAGATACAAAAGATTGTAAAGGATAAAAATTGCTGCTTCGCTTGTTTGTTACCTAATCATACAGTGAAAAAATGTCGAGCAGTTTTAAGATGCATTATCTGTTCTAAGAAGCATGTGCCTTTGATGTGCGATTTGCGTGATTCTCAGGGTAAAACTGCACAAGAAAAGGTTGAAGAAAATTCAGTCAGTAGTGAAGTAAACATGACAAATTTTAATAAGCAAAGTGCTAAAGTATTCCTTCAAACCCTAAAAGTGAAACTCATCTCCGAAAACAAGCAAAAAACAGTTCGTTTATTGTTAGATTCAGCATCCCAAAAATCTTATATTTTGAAAAGTATAGCAGAAGAGATGAATTATACTCCCATTCGTCAAGAAAAAATGATGCATTCATTGTTTGGCGGAGTTACAACAAAGGAATGCCAACATAATTGTTATAGAATAAAGGTTAAGGATATGAAGGAGAAGTTCACCTGTAATTTTGAAGTGATGGATCAAATTACTATATGTGAAAACATTCAACCGGTCACTAATGGTCCATGGATTAAAGAGTTGAAAGAATATGGAATCGAATTATCTGATGTAAGTCATTGCCGTGAAGTTATCGAAATATTGATTGGTGCTGATATTATGGGAAAGATGTTAACTGGCAAAAGAAAAGTATTGACATCTGGTCTTGTTGCCATAGAAACATACCTTGGTTGGACATTGATGGGCAAAGCGCCTCACACCGAAGTCTCAACAGATAATTTAGCAATGATGGTGACGTCTTTGTTTGTAAATGAAGCTGATATCTCAAACTTATGGAGATTGGACTTGATCGGAATAACAGATACAATAGAAAAGAAATCTAAAAGTGAGATTGACCGTCAAACAAAGGAACATTTCTTAGAGAGAGTAAAAATTAACAAGGATGGTCGTTACGAAATTTGTCTTCCTTGGGCTGACGACACATCTGCATTACAAGATAACTTGAGTTTGGCTGTAAGACGTTTGGAAAGTACAACTTCTAAGTTATTATCTAAGAACATGTACGGAAAATATGAAAATATATTTATGGACTGGTTGAATGTGGGGATCATAGAAGAAGTTCCTGCTGCCAAAGTGAACTCTTATGGTAATTACTTACCTCATCACCCAGTTATTAAAGAGACCAGTAGTACAACACCTATCCGTACGGTTTTCGATGCTTCAGCAAAGTTGGCTAACCATCCATCTTTAAATCAGTTTCTGCAGTGTGGCCCAAATTTGATTGAGCTTATCCCAGATATTCTCCTACGTTTCAGAGAAAGAAAATTCGGTGTAACCGCTGATATTAGAAAAGCGTTTCTTCAAATTAGCATTTGTGAAAAGGATAGAGATTTTCTGCGATTTCTATGGTGGAAAGATCTAAAAGAGAAGAAACTTAAAGTATTTAGGCATGCACGAGTCGTTTTCGGTGTAAAGTGTAGCCCTTTTCTTTTATCATCAGTAATTGAATATCACATCAAAAATAGTGCAAATTTTGAGGAAAGTTTCAAACAAAGGCTTTTGCACAGTTTTTATGTAGACAATGTCGCCACTAGTATGCACAGTGAAGAAGATCTAAAGAAATTTATCTCGGACTCAAAGAAAATAATGGCAAATGGCGGTTTTGATTTAAGACAGTGGGAATACACTGGTGATCACGATGAAACGTCGAACCAGAAGGAAACTCAAGTATTGGGTCTGATTTGGGATAAGGTTTCCGATACATTAAAAGTCAACATGAAATGGCTAAACGATTTCAACACAGAAAGGATTACCAAGCGAAGTATGTTATCGGCAGTTCATAAAATTTTTGATCCTTTTGGTTTTACTGCTCCGGTGATGCTTTATCCTAAATTGATGTTACAGAAAGCTTGGAAATTAGGAATTAATTGGGATGACGAAATAACTGGTGATTTACAAAAAGAATTCCTATTATGGTTTCAAGAACTTAAATATTTAAATGATGTTAAGATACCAAGACATATCCAGATTACTCCAGAAAACTTACATGCATGCACAATTCATACTTTCGTTGATGGTAGTAAAGATGCTTACGCAGCAGTAGTATTCTTGAGGATAGAAAAAGAAGATCAAGGGGAAATAATTCTGCTTGCTGCCAAGTCCCGAGTTGCGCCTTTAAATAATACGACTGTACCAAGGATGGTGCTATTAGCAGCTACTATTGGCGCTCGTTTGGCGAAAACTGTTGTGGATGCTTTGGGTTGGCAGGAAATGAAGAGATATTACTGGAGCGATTCCTCAACAGTGCTTGCTTGGATATCAAGAAATGAGAGCTGGTCTGTGTTTGTCCGAAATCGGGTTCAAGAGATTCAGAAATGAAGCAGTCCTTCATCATGGAAACATATACCAAGTGAGAAGAATCCAGCAGACTTGCCTTCTAGAGGCTGTAAGGCTAAGCAATTAGCTTTAATCAGATGGTGGGAGGGCCCACATTGGATGAAAGATTCAGCAGAATTTAGAAATCACATGAACACTTCCAATGAAGATTGGAATGAGGAAGAAATTCAGAAAGAAAGGTCAAAGTCTATTTGTATGTTGACGAATCCTGAATATCCACCCAACAATAACTGGTATTACAGCTACTTTTCAAGTTATGAAAAAATCATACGTTTAGTTGCTTGGATTCTTCGCTTTAAGCATAATTGTTTAAATCCTGATAAGAAGAGTAAAGGCGAATTGACGGCTACTGAATTTCGGGAAGCTGAGATAAAAACTCTACGTATGGTTCAAAAAGAATCTTTCTCTTCGGAAAGTGATGAAAGATTGAAGACATTGCAAACCTGTAAGGATGAGCAAGATGTCTTTCGTTTGAAAACTAAAATAACTTACAGGAAAGATAGTGAAGATTTTCTCCATCCCATAATTCTCCCTTCAAAGCATGAAGTTGTTAAGCGACTTATTTTTTATATTCATGTAAAGAACTGTCATGCGGGGTTACAAATCCTCTTAAATTTGCTTAGAGAAAGGTATTGGATCCTCAACGGAAGAAAGAGTGTAAAGCTTGTGTTAGCCAGCTGTGTGATTTGTAAAAGGTTTAATTCAAGGGCTTTATGGACATCTAGTGCTCCTCTACCTGAAAACCGAGTAAAAGATTCTGCCGTATTTCAAGTTACAGGCATAGATATGGCTGGTCCTTTGTATCTTAAGGACGATAAGAAGAGTTGGATTTTTATTTTCACATGTGCTATATATAGAGCTGTTCATCTAGAGCTAGTGACCTCTGCTTCCACAGATGCATTTTTGATGGGTTTGAGAAGATTTGTGGCTCGCAGAGGAAGATGCTCTGTTATCTACTGTGATAACGGAACATATTTTGTTGGCGCAGCTAATTTATTGAGAAGCTTAGATTGGCAATGTATACAAAAATATGGGTCTGTCAACTCCATAGACTGGAAGTTTAACCCGCCAACGGCGGCGTGGTGGGGTGGCTTCTGGGAGAGGCTGATTAGGGTAATAAAAGATCTTCTTAAAAGAGTCTTAGGACGCGCCTGTCTTACGTACGAAGAAATGACAACTCTTTTAGCTGATGTTGAAAGTGTAGTGAATTCAAGGCCTCTAACATACCTTTCTGAAGATGCGACTGTAAAGCCTATCTCCCCATCTATGTTTCTTCAAGATGTTCACGAAATTCAGCTTCCAGATGTTGATGCAGTTGAACAAAATTCTTTATCAAAGAGGCTCAGATACAGGCAGTCCCTACTCAGAGCTTTGAGAGATCGATTCAGATCCGAATATTTGGGTGCTCTCATACAGCGAGCAAATAGAAATCAGTCAGAAAAGGGTATCGCTGTCGGAGATATTGTATTAATTGGATCTGACAACAAGAAACGAATCCACTGGCCACTAGGCCGTATCACAGAACTTATTCCTGGAAAAGATAAGAAAGTTCGACTTGTAAAGGTTCAAACTTCGCAACATGAACTTTTACGACCTATTCAAAGATTATATCCTTTAGAAGTAACATCATCAAATAATAGTTCAAAACTGAAAGAAGCATACCATTCAAAGGAAACCTCTGCTCAAACTGTTAAACCCATTGTAACTTCAGAAGAGGAACCAGTCAGATATAGCAAAGCGGGAAGGAGAATTAAAGTCCCTGAAAGACTAATGTATTGAGAACTACACCTGCAACATTTGGTTTTGATTTTAACCTATAATCAAAAGGTGGGAGGATGTTATAACTGAGCCATTTTCAATTTCCGTGTATAAATTTGTTTATTATTTATCCTCTATTTTTTGTAAGTTCACGTGCTGAACAATATGTCAAAGAAAAAAAGAGTTAAATGAATTTAATGCTTTTAATTTTTATGTTAAATATGAGGGCGTGCTATCTTCAAAATTTGTTAAAATGTAAAGATTATGTGAGGCGTGTGGCATCCACAGTTTTGTTTTTTAATTCAAGAAATAGAACAGAATAAAGTTAGCAACGATGTTAGTTGCATTTTTTTCGTATAGTTGGAATTTTTAATTTTAGTGAACTACTTTTTACCGTAGGAATAATTTTACTATGTTTAATGTTATAGGGAATTATTATACGAGCATAAGTGATGCTACTTTAATAATTTTAAAGTGTAAATAAGTAGTATTGGCGTCCGCTTTTATACAGTTTAATTTAGTAAGAGAAAAGCTAGGAATTTGCGGTGCTTATTCCGTTGCTTTACAAACGGTAACACCTGATATATGTTGGGATCTGTAACATCAGGCAAATCAAACATCTGAGGCATGCTGGTCTGTACACGTGTCGGGGAAATCTGAGGGCTGGGAGCTTGCAGAACGAAGTCAGGCGTAGGAGAGGCAGTTTCTTGGGGTGGGCTCGAACCCGGCACCTTGTTGCTTTCTATAGTTTCCGGAACGGTGTCAGCTTGCTGTCTATTCACTAGTTCAGGGATACTAGAGGTCTTATAAGCATACAAATATTTAAATACATTAGTGGAACTCACAATTTTTTTCTTTTAACTTGACAAAGACATTTTTAAAAGCGACGCTATTTAACCTATCATTTGCTTTTGTTTTTATAATATTTTCTTTAGAAATAAACGAATCAGTCGACTTGACAGTTAGAGAACATAAATTTAGTTTATCATGAGCTTCATTTAAAATAATACAGCAGTATGTTAGCTTAACAGGTTTAAAACACAAATTTGAGCTATTTGCTAAAGGTTTAGCCACATCACTTAATTGAATGTCATTCTCCTTTATATTGGAAGATGACGGAGAGTTCAAAGTAGAAAAGCACTGCGAAGAATTTAAATGAGTGTTATTTTCTTCTAAAGGAATAGAACATTCACTGAGTTGAACTTGTACATGAGTCCCAATAATAAATACAACATTTTTAGCATAATTAATTCCAACATTATGTTCTGTCAAAAAATCTAGGCCAATGATACAAGGATATTGTAGATTGTGAATGACGTAAAACGGCCATAGCACTTCAAACTCATCTAATTTTACTTTTAGATTAAGCACTCCCTGATTTAAACATGATTCTCCTTGAGTCGTAATTATATTATAAGGAGTGGGAGTTAACGGTTTAAAAGAAAAATATTTAATATAGTTATCGAACGATAGAAAGCTTAGTTCAGCGCCAGATTCAAAGTAGGCAGGCATAAATACATCATGATGAATAACATTTAAATGAGGTAAATTTACTGGACAATTAGAGATTGAATTTAGAAAGACTGATTTAACTTGAGTATTATGAGAGTTTGTTGGATTCCGTTCAACATTTTCAAATTGATTGAAATGACTGGGTCTTGGCTGGGAAAAGTTAGTACCGCTGCTTGGCTCTTGGAAATGAGTGGCCTGTTGTGGTCGATTGAAATTATCATTTGAAAGGGGGGGGGGCGAAATTTTCGCGCCGTTCATTTAGAACATTTACGTGTTCTTACTGGGTATTAAAGTTATTTGCAGGTTAAGCAGCATGACGTGCTTGATATTTGTCTAACACTTCCAAAAGATCATCAAAAGATGTTACAGGTTTTAAATCCAAGAAATCTTGAATTGGAATTGTAAACAGCGAGGTTATAATTCCAGCGCTGCAGAAAAGGATAAAATTAATTCTAATAGTTTAATTAGTTCAAGCTTGTGGAGTAAAAATGTAGTGAGTTTGTCATACAACGACATTTTGGTCGTGTAAAGTTCCTGCCTTAATTTTACTTTAGGCTGTGGCTATTGCTACGGCATCCGTAACAAGATTATTGTTACGGCAGTCTGACTGCGCTTGCGCAGTGAGACTGCCGGAGAATTTTTAAGAATGATTCTTTATTTGAATGATTCTTGTATCCGGCAGTCTATTTGTTTACTTTTTTCAGCCATGTTTTTTCTCCGATAGCCCAGAATAATAATGCTACCTGTGTTTGTCGCATTCCGACTATCTGGACATTTGAAACTTTTAGGACAGCTCATAACACGGTAACAATACATTTTTCTAATAATTTTAGTCAACTATTTCAGGTAACACTGCCTTCGGCAGTGCTTATATTATTCGATAGAAAATTTATTTAACTAACTTCTCGACTAGCTAGACATTTGAAACTTTCAGAATAGTTCAGAACACGGTGAAAATGCATTTTTTTAATACCTTTAGCCAACTGTTTAGGGTTCCTGCTGCCTTCGGCAGCGTTACCAGTACAAAGCTTGCAATCGATTTTTCACTAACTTCCCGACTAGCTAGATATTTGAAACTTTCAGGATAGCTCAGAACACGGTGGCAATACATTTTTTTAATACTTTTAGTCAACTGTTTCAGGTCCCTACTGCCTTCGGCAGCCTTCATATGATTCAACAGAAAATTTATTTAACTAACTTCCCGAGTAGCTAGACATTTGAAACTTTCAGAATAGTTCAGAATACGGTGAAAATACTTTTTAAAAATATTTTTATCCAATTGCTTCGGGACCCTGCTGCCTTCGGCAGCGTTTCCAGTACAAAGCTTGCAATCAACTTTTAACTAACTTCCCGGCTAGATAGCCATTTGAAACTTTTATAATAGCTCAAAAGACGAGTGCAAGGAATTTTTTTAATACTTTTATCCAATTGCTGGGGTTCCGGCTGCCTTCAGTAGCGTTTATACGTTTCAACAGAAAATTTAAAAACATGGTTTATATAAAAAAAAAAATTATCTTATAATTATTTTCTATTTTATTTTGTACACTTTTGCAATTTACATTACCCTCTTATCTCTAACAGGTAATTAAACCACGTTTGAATCTTTTAAAATATATATATATATATTTTTTTTGGTATGTACCGTGATCAGGAGATGAAGAAAGACCTAATTACAGTGGTCAAATTAGAATTTTTTTTTTTTTTTTTTTTTAACATTCTTTCGATTTTCAAAAAAAAAAAAAAAAAAAAAAAAAAAAAAACATGAAATGGCCTAGAACTTCACACATGCAAAGAAAATGATAAACTCATTCTTCCCACTATCGATTTAGTCTAGAGAGCAATTAGAAGTCCGAGCAAAATTACTTTAGCCACTTTAAGCAAACAAATTTAGCCAAAAATGGCTTGAAATCTAAAAAATATAGAAGCCCTATTTTAATTTTGTACAGAGTTAGCTAGGTTTTTTCAAAGCGATAACATTCCCCTTAATCTTTCCCATAACAATAAAAACAGCTGTTCATTGTGGTTGCGGAACAAATGATATTTCAAATAATGTGCATTTATTGACTAGAACCTGCCTATTTATAAAGAATCCACTTTTCCATACACAAGAAAGTTGTTTTTGTGACCATATATTTATTATACTAGCAGATCCTCTGGCACTGTCTGCCCCATACATCTATATTAATTAGATTAAAAAAATAATCCACTTTATATAAATTTGCACTTTTAATGGAATTCGTGCTAAAGCACTTAAATTTAGAATTTCCCGTTGCATTACATAGATATATTCCCAAAAATTAAAATAACTTTATATAAAAGTACATATTTAATTTTTCAGAATGTCTGTACTTCCACTTTGAAATTGCTAAAAAAGAAGGGGGAAGAAAAAAAAAATCAATATTTAAAGTTTTTGATTTTATAAAAAACTAAACCATGAAGTAAACATCTAAATTTAAAACATTTTAAAATATACAACCTTTTTAATTATTCATGTCACTTGCAGACTAGTTTCGCATGGGGCGCCCCAGCTTGTTCTCCGGCGATATGGTGTTCGAAGTTAGTTGAATCTAACGTTTCACTCACTCTTCTTCCCTTTCAAAGACTCGGCGCCACTGCCGGTCGAGTAGTGCCCCATCGTTGCCATTGCAATTATTAAAATTCGACAATATTTCTACAGATTCCCTAACCGCGGCATAATTGTGGTTTTCATAATTGGCTATTTTTCACACCTGTTCGAATTTAATATTGCAGGGGTGAAACTTTTCAGGGGCTACCCCTGAATTCAGGGTTTTTGAAAATTTTGCTGTCTTTGAATTTCCTGTTTAATTACTTTGTTTGTACAGAAATTTCTCATTTTGAATGTTTAATTTGCGTTATAATGTAATACGAAGTCTGCAAATATCACTTAATATAGATAGCCATATGATATATCATTAATAAATCTCCCCTATCTGCAATCAAGGACCAGTTTTCAGTGTTTTTGCAAGTTAGGTAGTTTCACCTCTGATATTGATATTATCGTCCCTATTAATTTGCGTTAAAGCAGTAGTTATTTTTCCTTTAGCGATATTGTGACTGTTCTTTTTTCTGTGATTTAATTTTTCTTTCAATTTTTCCAATGTGACACATTTCTCTGGCATGGCTGTCATTATAAGGGATTTTATATATACCGGCGGTTTCTAAAGGGTTAATTTGGTCTGTCGCTCCTAATAAGCTGAAATATGTTAGGGTTTGGCTTCAATTCCTTATGATCCCGGAGTTTCAAACCAAATTAAAAAAGTTGCAGCCAAACATAATATAAACATACCCATCAAGCCAAACCCTAACATATTTCAGCTGATTAGGGGCCACAAAGACCAAATCAACCCTTTAGAAACCGCCGGTATATATAAAATCCCTTATATTGACAGCCATGGCAGAGAAATGTGTTACATTTGAAAAATTAAAACACATATTAAAGAACACAGTCACGATATCGCTACAGGAAAAATAACTACTGCTTTAATGCAAATTAATAGGGACGATAATATCAATATTAAATTCGAGCAGGTGCGAAAATTAGCCAATTATCAAAACCACAATTATGCCGCGGTTAGGGAATCTGTAGAAATATTGTCGAATTTTAATAATTGCAATGGCAACGATGGGGCACTACTCTACCAGCAGTGGCGTTGAGTCTTTAAAAGAGAAGAAGAGGGAGTGAAATGTCAGATTCAACTAACTTCGAACACCATATAGCCGGAGAGCAAGCTGGGGCACCCCATGCGAAACTAGTCGGCAAGTGACATGAAGAATTAAAAAGGTTGTATATTTTAAAATGTTTTAAATTTAGGTTTTGATTTTGTTTATTAGAAAAACTTGCTGGTTAATTAAAGAATTTTAATAAATAATCTGAAATTTTCTTTCTTATCTGTACAGAATATAAAATAAGTAAAAAGCATATAAAAAAATATACAGTGTGTGTCATAAATATACCTACTTTTGAAAATTTAGTTATGTGATCTTGAAATTAAATCTTTTTAATTGGTATTAGTTTTTTTAAATTGTACATCTGTAGTAAAAAATATATATACATACCGAAAGAAAAACAAAGATTATATGAAAAGTAGCACATCTTTAATAATCAATTACATTTCTATTTCTCTGGATTAACTGAAAAATGCGATTATTCATGTTATGCACAAGGTTACTTGTAGTTTGTGCATCAACTTTTGACCAGGCATTCAAAATTGCATCTTTAAGTTCGTCTGTAGAATGAAATTGTTTGTTCTTGGCATATATCTTGCGTACAAGTGTTCACCAAAGGTTTTCGTTTGTATTCATATTTCCATTGAGAAGGGATGGAACTAGTATGGATGCTTGCATAATCTAGCTAAAAAGTAGTTTTTGCGACGAAATCTTCTTAAAAATGGCAATAAATGTTTGTCTAACACACTAACAAAGTCGTTGCTGTTCATCTTTAACGAAATGGAAGAGTTCCTCGGCTACAGAAAGCATCCCATACCATAACATTTCCACCACCAAAATTTCTTCTGGAAAAATATCATTTTTCTTTCCTCAGACCTCTCCAATAATGTTTAAACCCATCAGGTGCATCCTAATTAAAAAAAATTTCATTGCTAAATATGATCTGTACAGTAAAAATATATAAGGTTTGGTACCAGTGGCGCCAACTTTTGAAAAAGATTGGGTGGGCTCAAATATTTTTGGGTACAAAGAAGAATGATGCGGCGATTTTTCTCCTTTGGAGAGGGATAAAAGCGGATAAGTATACATTAATTTAATTCTATTTAAAATATAAAGTTATGATTTTATTAAATTGCATTATCAGTGGATCTTTCTAACATAATACCTATTTCTACTATAATTCCTTGAATACAGAATAATAAATTTAGAGTGCAAATATTAAAAACTAGAAGGCTTTGCCTGCTTCTCTGGTCAATATATTGAAATGGATTCTCAAAATACCATATCATTAATAATAATAATAATAATAAAATCTTAAAAGAAAAAAAAATTAAAATCAGTCAAAATTTAAATTAAACTTTGCACTACTTTCTGTAACAGTATTCCCGGCCTCACGTCGAGTCTGGAGCACCAGTGCCTTCGGCATCACCTTACCTGCTTTTTACTCCCCCGCCCTCTCGCATTTCAGTGGAAAGTTTTGAAAAATCCCACCAAATTACATATTCTCAGCACTTAATCAACACTCACACCCCAAAATTATCCATTCTAAGATAATCTGAAGCAGATTTAAGCTTGAAAATGTGTTTTTTGACTCTCAGTGATTTTTATTATTATTATTATTTGGGGGGGGGGGGCGTAATTTCACAAAATCCCGTAAATCATAGTGCATATTGCATACACATATTCTCACCTTTTTCATTCCCGCTCCTCTCACCACGTTTCGAGACACTGTGTTGAATCAATACACAATTAGGAGATTTACACCTTTTTCCTCCGTGTTAACAATTCCCCTAACAGCACAGTTAGGCTTAACTTATCCACAGTACATCTTAAGGACGTTTCTGGGATGCCTTTTCATCCAGAAGGCATCTTGAAGACATCCTGGGGAGGCGATGTGCTGTCATGTTCACAACTCGGTGTTAAATTGCAGTCGGCAGCAAAACTATTCGAGCGCTATCAATATTTCTTGCGAAAAAAAAAAAAAAAAGTACACCTAAATGCTGTTTTGTTAAATAAATCCTTGTTGAATCATGTTCTTAGACTGACTAAGTACATGATTCGACTTAAGAGTACTTTTTTTTAAACATTGGAATTATTTCTAGCGCTCGAATAATTTTGCTGCGACTGTAATGCACCATTTTAGAAAATTGCTTTACACTACTCCTGTTTCCACGTGCTTTGCCATCCGGTGGTGATGATGCTGATTCGTTGTGCCGGTGTAATGATGTATCGATGTCGATCGTTTAAAACCGATTTCATGATATTAAATCTAAACAAATATTTCCTGATGTATCATTCTCTCCAAGTAAATATCTGGTTTTTATGTACAGAATTTTATTTTCTATATTCAAATAAATTTCAAAATTGAAAGAAAAAAGTGAGGAAGATGTTTTGTACTGGTTACCAGAAAGTTTTGATGGGGGCCAATTTTTTTCGAATTTCTGAAGACCGCTTATTTTTATTAAAATATATTTATAATGCACTAATAACCATGAAAAAAAAAATCAAAGGTATAAGCTCATTAAAAGTAGCTTTTTTAAGCTTAAAAAAGGTAAATTATAAATCAGAATAATGAAACTTGGGTGGGCTGGGGCAGCAAATTATTGGGTGGGCTCGAGCCCCACGGGCCCATACAAATTGGCGCCACTGTTTGGTACATATAATACAAGTGATTAATGAAGAGAGAAAAATACGAACTATATTCCAGTCTGTGCTCATGTTATTTTTAGCAAATTCCAGTCTCTGAATTTTGTGTTCCGCCTTTAATTTTGGAGCGGAAGTCATTTTCTCTCTCTTCAAATTAGGATTTCAATGTATAGCTCCGATTATGGTAGATTTGGTCACTTGCAATTGGCACTCTACTTTAATTTCACTGACAGACTTTGTTGAATTCGATGAAATTCTAGAAATCTGCCTTTCTTCTCGTTGAGTCAGTGTTTTAGGACGACCACTTCATCTTTTATGCCATATGACCACCTCTTTGTAACAAAATACTGAATACATCCCTTGGATCGGTGTAGGTGGTTTGCAATAAAAGTATAACTTTTACCTGCAGCACATAAAGATTCAATTTGAGCTTTTTCAACTTCAGTTAGTTCCTTGCTACGTGGCATTCTTGAAAAAAATTGCAGTAGGCTTTTTACGCACACAAAAACTGTAAAAAATTTTCACAGTAGGTATATTTATGACACGGCACAACACAATATTCAGATTTCGATATCTGTACACTCAATTAATACTGTAAAAATTTTTCTGGTTTCTACTTAAAAATCAGATTATTCTTTCATAATGCAATATTATTACTAATAAACTACTTGCATAGTATACGATATTTTAAGGTTTCAATGAAAAACACAAGGGTAGGTATATTTATGACACACAGTGCATAAATTCATTTTGAATTATTACTTTCTTCTACATAAAATAGAAGGGTGTATTAGACGTGTAAAAATTTTTTACTTCCTTTTTGACAAAACCAAAACATAATTTTACCATTTTTAGAAAATATCTGTCTAACAAACATTTTGTGTAGCAGCTCTAGTTGAAGAACTAATGCACAAAATTTAATATAAATGTATACATACTTGCACCTTAACAGAAAGAAAAGAAGAAAACGCTTATCAGCTATACAATAACTAATCGTGCAGATGAACAAAGCCCATGTGGGGAAACTCATTTTCAAAATAACTCATTACCTAATGGATTCTTTCAATCTGTCTATGTCTTTACATTCAGAAAATTCATAGAACATTAAATATCAACTCATTTTTGAAAACATGTTTTTTTTTTTTTTTTTTTACATTTTTTTCTAAAACATTTTCTTTTCAACACAATTGAAAGATTTATTTTGACTGTGACCTGATAATCCCTATTTATAGTCAATTTGCAATTAAAAATAAAATAAAATTTTATAATTTGGAACAGTGGCGGCTTGTGCACCGAAAATTGGTGAAGAGGCACACTGTATTCATTTATAGAATAAAAATTTACATTTAAATAAGTATTTTCAGTTAATTTTAGTTAAGACCATGCTCAGTAAAAATTATGATTAAAAATACTTAAATATTATTTTGGAGCTCTTCACTTATTTTCGGTTCACGAGCCGCCGCTGATCTGGAGTAGCACTTACATGACTTTCCCTTATCCTGTATTTGAATATTATAAAAATAGATTACACATAAATATATAAGATAACATTTACTGTGAATGAACATACTTTAGAAATAGTTTTATTTGACAAACATTTCTATGTATGGTTACTATTCCATTCCCTCAACTACTCGATTGAATATAATTGCAACATTCACAAAAAATTTTAATGCATTATTAAATTTGAAAAACTAATCTTGGTCAAAATTTTCAAAAAGGAACTTGATATGACTTTCAAAATACCGAATTTGAATATCCTGCTATTTGTTTTTAAGCTATGCTATGAAAGACATTCAGTTTGGCTGAATAAATTTGGAAAGAGAGTGGAATTTGTATCTTTTCTAAAAAATATTTTTGAACTTTGGATAATAAAACTACATTATAAGTAAGAAATTTTTATATTATTAAAAAAACTGATTCTGAAACACTAGGAAGAAGAATGAAAGTTATTTTTCACCATTTAATAAGTATGAGTTGCACTTTTCACTGATAATATAAAATGCTGCTTTTTTGATATTATAAAACAAGAAAAGAAGTTCACATATATCCACCACATAACATTGTAGAGCTTAATATGTGTTGCAGAAATTCAATATATAAGATTGAAATAAAGAACTAAAGGTTTTTAGATAATACAATATTATATATTTTTTAATTTAAAAGTTATGTGGGACTTCAGAAAATATAAATTATCGTTCTTTAAGAGACGCAATTTGACACCCATAAAATAAAGAAATCTTTCAAAATTACATGTTGTTTTGATTATCTTAATATATATAAATCTTGTGTCACAATGTTTGTCCTCAATGGACTCCTAAACCACTTAACCGATTATAATAAAATTCGCACACCATGTGCAGTTCGATCCAACTTGAGAGATAGGATAGTTTAAATCTCAAATTATAGTCGCAATTTTAATTTGTTGCTAATTATTTGTCTGTTATTATTTGACAGTCACAATTATCTGTTCACTCCAAATGATTCTAACAGATGTCGATACCTTTCGACTGGGTTGAGTAAGTAATCAATAGATGTCGCTGCTATGGTAAATCTACGAACGTGTCATATAAGCTACATTTTAACAGCATAATTACCACGTGTTGTTGACGCTATAAAATTCTCCTCAAAATATTTACAGTCTTTATTTGTAACAGATTACTTTCAACTTTCATATTTCCTTTCAAAAATGAAACGGGGAAAGTAGAGCGTGGAGCAATTACTCTGTTTCATATGAAAATGAAAGCTGAAATATATTTGGTGCTGCCATCTACACAAAGAATCTTCAACTTTTTAACCTATTAATAAATTTCGTATAATTCAATTATTTCCACTTTTTAAATTTTTGGTGTTAGCATAGCCGGCCACGTGTTACTTAGACTGAAGTGTAAATTGAATTCATATTATAATGAAGATAATACAGTGAAATTAATCCTGTTTTTTACTTATTTGTGCTTCATTGATCAAAACTTTATAATTTAATCTGTATATATATATATAAATTACGTGTCACGATGTTTGTCCGGGGTAAACTCCTAAACTAAGGAACTGATTTTGATGAAATTTTGCACACTGTGTGCAGTTTGATCCAACTTGAGAGATAGGATAGTTTTTATCTCAATTTATTGTCACAATATTGTTTTATTGCAATTATTTGTTAATTATAGACCTTTATTAAAGTTGCTCCAAAATATCTGTGAGTTCCATTAATTTAATTGTTGGCAAAAAAAAAAAAAAAAAAAAAAAAAAAATACGAGTTCATTTTCTTTCGACATAAAAATAAATACATTTAATCAAACGTGAACGTTAAAAAATTATAAAAAGTTAAATTATGCATCTCACGAAAATTGACGTCATAATCAATTTAAAGATTTTATACACATTGATAAAGTGCTAATGTAGTTCTATCATAGATATAGTAATATATATAGATCTCTCATCCCCATGTTATCGTACAAAGATTTTTGATGCCGAAAAAAAAAAAATAAAATAAATAAATAAAAGCTTTGGAAACAGCCATTAACTGGTATTGAAAAGAAAAAAAAAAAAAAAGAAAAGAAAAGAAAGAAAGAAATATGAATTTGAAACACTATCTGGAGTCTTCCATTCCCCTTTAGCAAATAAATTATTCATAAATTTTATTTGCTAAAATATTAGTATGTATTCCCGTGTGTATTCACTCGGGGAAAGACGGCCATATTTTGGTAAAAACGTCGTCTTTTCCCAAATGAAAAGGAATAACTTTTTTCTCCCCAATGATCACTCTATTCTATATATGCTATACTATATCTATGAGTTCTATACGCAAGCGAAGTGTGACTCACTGACCGTCTGTGCAGCCAAGAAAAAGATTTCCTATGTTAATTGCCCACTGGATTTTTTGTAAGAAATTATTAAAAATCGAGGAAATTTATTTCCCGATTTTAATCCTTATATTTGGGTATAGATATGTATTAGTTATCGCGGGTGTTAGATTGAATTATTTTGCTGTCAAATTGACAAAATTTTAATTTTAAATTTTTAAACTCTGTCGCCCTTGGCTTTTTTTATTATTATTATTATTATTTGGCGATCAAAAGCGTAACACGAAAATATACATGCCAGATGTATGCATTGTACGAAATGTAATATGTATTATTCATTGTACGTATGTATGACATGTAATATGTATTGTACGAAATATTGTTTCATATTATTCATTTCTCTTTTAATATAAGTTGTTAAAATAACCATGATTTTTGAAAGGAAATAAATATTTTCGCCAGATAATTTGGCGATATTCTTTTTTTTTCGCCAAGGATGACAGAAATGAAATCTATTCCGCTGCAAAATATTAGTATCTTACATCAGATATTTTATTTAGACATTTGAAAACAAATTTGACTTCAAACTATGATAGAATATTTATCATTTTCCTTTTAATTTGTATATTATTAGTATATTAAAATTTAAAAGCATGGTATATAAAAAGTTTTTTTTTTTTTTTTTTTTTTTTAAATCTTATAATTATTCTTATCTTAATCCTCAATGTTTCCCATCTTTATTGACTTGAATTTACTATTAAAATTTTAACATACTCAAAAACTTCTCATCACTTCGTTAAAATACACTAAACTTTTCCAAAATCTTTTTGTATTTAAAATGATACATGTATTTACTTTAAATGTCCAATATTTCATAAGATTTCCAATTTTAAAGTTTTAAAATATTTATCAAATTTACTTATTTTTCTGGTTTAGCCTTATTGTTTTCCCTTTTATAACTACAGCTGTTGCCCTCTTTAAAATATTTAAAATGATGAGGTCATTTAATAGTAAAATTATCCATTATAGCATATATTATATTTCACTCCTCCTAAAAAATTGATTTTAAAATCGTCTGTTTCTTTTATACTTTTATTTTAATAGAATTTTAATAGAATTTAATTTATATATTAGTCATTTTAGCAATTTTATCCAAAGTAGCATTAGAAATAATATATATCACTTCTCCATTAAAATTTATAGGACCCTACAATAAAATTAATTTGTGCTTAATATCAACACTACGAAAATTTTTATCAATCGCTTCCAAATTTTGACCTAAGTTTCAAATCTCAACCCTGTGGGCTTTTACATCGGCTACAACGTTTTCGTCTTTGTTCGTAAATAATAATTTAACTGTACTAAATAGTTTACAGCCGTATAATTCAACGTATAACTTAGTCACAGCAACGCGTGGCCGGGTCTGCTAGTTTAACTATAAGAGGAAGAGAGTGAACTAAATCTTTTCTGCATTAATCAATCACTACACTTACAGAAGGATCTCCATAAATGTATACATGGAAACGTGTATTTCAATCCTATAAGTGCTATAAACTAAAAACTTAGAATGAAATAACAACAATAATATAGAGAGTAGGCTTTCATTTCATTAAAAAAAAACAATAATAAAAATAAAATTTATACAGAATTACAGCAAACGGAAGATAAACTGCTTTGCAAATGAAATCACTAATCCATGGAAATAATACAAGGTTCGTAAACTATTTTAATTAAAGTTTATTAGTAATTGAAACTATTGCTCTAGTTTGCGAATCTATCAAAAGTAATGCTTAATACAAATGTCAAAAGGAATTTATTCTAATTTCTCTTAATTAAAATTCAAAGTATGTAACACAACCGCATTTGATAAATTTCAAAAGAAGTAATTCGTAATTTCGGCTTCAGCCATCATCGGATTTCCGAGAGCGACCTACGAAAAGCCAGAAATGTAAACAAACGCGCTGATTTGTCGATTCTCAAGATATGGTCGCCCTCTATATGTAAGATGAAAATTACTACCTTTCCCTAACGTTAGTAATATATCCTGTAGAATCTCCTAATCCGTGATAGAAGACAAGAGTGAAAAAAAAGTATGCATTCTTGCACCCACAAAGGTGAAAAGCCATATTTATGTAAAATATGTTCTAAACGATTCTCCAACAAAAGTAATCTACATAGACATTTACGCATTCACTCCGAAGAAAAGCCATATGTGTGTGAAATATGTTCTAAAAAATTGTCTCGGAAAGATCATCTAAATACACATTTAAGCATTCACACAGACGAAAAGCCGTATGCATGTGCAATATGTTCTAAAAAATTCTCTGACAAGAAAGTTCTAAATACACATTTGCGTATTCACACAAAAGAAAAGCCATATGTGTGTGAAATATGTTCTAAAGGATTCTCTCAGAAATATAATCTAAATTCACATTTACGTATTCACACAGCAGAAAAGCCATATGTCTGTGAAATATGTGCTAAAAGATTCTCTCATAAATGTAGTCTAAATAAACATTTATGCATTCACACAGAAGAGAAGCCATATGTGTGCGAAATATGTGCTAAAAGATTCTCTCAGAAATGTAATCTAAATAAACATTTATGCATTCACACAGCAGAAAACTCATATGTGTGTGAAGTATGCTCTAAAAAATTCATTCAAAAAGGTAATCTACATACACATTTACGCATTCACACAGGAGAAAAACCATATGAGTGTGAAATATGTCTTATCAAATTCTCTGACAAAAGTGCTCTACATACACATTTTCGTATTCACTCCGAAGAAAAGCCATATATGTGTACAATATGTTCTAAAAAATTCTCTCGGAAAGATAATCTAAATAGACATTTACGCATTCACACAGAAGAAAAACCATACGTGTGTATAATGTGTTCTAAGAAATTCTCTGACAAGAGTGCTCTAAATAGACATTTACGCATTCACACAGCAGAAAACCCATATGTCTGTTAAGTATGTTCTAAAAAATTCTATAAAAGTAATCTTCATGAACATTTACGCATTCACGCAGAAAAAAGCCATATGTGCTAAAGAAATCTCTTAAAAGTGTTCTAAATACACATTCACGCATTAACACAAATAAGAAGCTATAAGTGTGTGAAATCTGTTCTAAAGGGTTCTTTGACAAGAGTAAACAAAATAAACATTTGCGCATTCACACCAGAAGAGAAGCCATATGTGTGTGAAATGTGTTCTAAAACGTTTTCAGTAATGAGCGTTATGAATGCACATTTACGTATTTACACAAAAGAAAAACCGTATGAGTCTAAAATCTGTTCTATATGTTTTTTTAGAAAGGGACAAATTCACACAAAAGGACATCTTTGTGTGTGTGAAATATGTTTAAAAAAAATACCCAAGAAGTGTGCTTCGTGTGTGCATTCACAGACTAGCACAGGTGAAAAGCCATATTTGTGTATAATATTTTATAAAATATTCTCACAAATGAGGGAATTAAATTGCTATTCATGCATCTATGGAGGTGAAAAGTCATATGGTTGAAATTTGCTCTAGAAAGTTTTATTTCAAGGGTAATTTGAATACACATTTACGCATTCATACAAGAGTAAAATAATATAAACGTGAAATATGCCATAAAAAGTTTTCTGCAAGGAAGGCAGAGGCTTAATAAACATTTACGAATTCACATGTGTGTGGGAAATTAGTTCTAAATGCTTCTCATAAAGCAGTTATAAATATACGTTCGTATTCAGATAAGAGAGAAGCCATACGTTTGTGAAATATGTTTTAAAGGATTCTCTCAAAAAATAACATAATATATATTTACGAGCGCACACAGACGAAAAGCCACATGAGTATGAAAATTATTTAAAATTCAGTCATCTAAATACACATCTATGCATTCACACGGAAGAAAATCCGTATGTATATTATATAAATATGTTCTAAAGGATTATCTGAGAAAATAGATCTAAACAGAGATTCACATACACTCACACTGAAAAAACACATGTGTGTAAGATTTGTTCTAGAGAATTTTCATTTGTCGGAATCTGATTACACATTGACACAGTTGAAAATCCGTATGTTCGGGAAATATGTTCTTAAAAGTTTTACGTAAGGGAGACTCTGAATAAACATGTACGAACTCAAACAAGAGGAAAGCGAATTGTGTTTTTAAGATTTATATCGATCAAACGGAAAATCTAAATAGATATCTACGTATTCACACAAGAAAAAGCTACATGTGTGTAAAATTTGCTCTGTTGGATTTCTCAAGAAAGATATCTCAATAACCACTTACAGAAAAAAGTCATGTGTATGGAATGTACTTGAAAGGAATAGCTGGGGAAAATGCTTCGTGTTACGTTTGCACAATACAGTTATGAATAGAGAGGAGCAGACATATCGCGTATTCTCTCCTGGGAACAAATGAAGTAACTGATTCTGTAACCACAACTTGGCGGCCGCCGTTTGTTTACCCTCATGAACGCCAGAAATGAAAAGAAAATTATACAGACACGATATTTTTTCATTATTTAAAACAGGAAAATCTGACATTGACAGATTTTATTTTAGTGCCAGAGGCCTACTGCTAAACTTGTTAATGAAATAGGCCCTTAGCTCTATTAAGAGTGTATTATAAAAATTCGACAACGCTGTACCGACTGAAATAGGGGTACCTTGGGGGGGGACTCATGTCAAAGTTGGGCCTGGGGGGGGGGGGAACTCATGTCAAAGTTGGGCCTGGGAGGGACTCATGTCAAAGTTGTGCCTTGGGGGGACTTCATTCAAAAAATCCCCATTCAATAAACCGACTGAAATATGCCCTTAGCACTATTAAGAGTGAATTATAAAAATTCGACAACGCTGTACCGACTGAAATAGGGGTACCTTGGGGGGACTCATGTCAAAGTTGTGCCTGGGGGGGGACTCATGTCAAAGTTGTGCCTTGGGGGGACTTCATTCAAAAAATCTCCATTCAATAAACCGACTGAAATAGGCCCTTAGCACTATTAAGAGTGTATTATAAAAATTCGACAACGCTGTACCGACTATAATAGGGGTACCTTGGGGGGGACTCATGTCAAAGTTGTGCCTTGGGGGGACTTCATTCAATAAATCCCCATTCAATAAACCGACTAAAATAGGCCCTTAGCACTATTAAGAGTGTATTATAAAAATTCGACAATGCTGTACCGACTGAAATAGGAGTACCTTGGGGGGGACTCATGTCAAAGTTGTGCCTTGGGGGGACTTCATTCAATAAATCCCCATTCAATAAACCGACTGAAATAGGCCCTTAGCACTAATTAAGAGTGTATTATAAAAATTCGACAACGCTGGGCCTTGGGGGGACTCATGTCAAAGTTGTACCTTGGGGGCGACTCATGTCAAAGTTGGGCCTGGGGGGGGGACTCATGTCAAAGTTGGGCCTTGGCGGGACGTCATTCAATAAACCGACTGAAATAGGCCCTTAGCACTAATTAAGAGTGACGTATAAAAATTCGACAACGCTGGGCCTTGGGGGGACTCATGTCAAAGTTGTACGTTGGGGGGACTCATGTCAAAGTTGGGCCTGGGGGGGGACTCATGTCAAAGTTGTGCCTTGGGGGGACTTCATTCAATAAATCCCTATTCAATAAACCGACTGAAATAGGCCCTTAGCACTAATTAAGAGTGTATTATAAAAATTCGACAACTGTACCGACTGAAATAGGCCTCTAGCACTAAAAAGTGTTTTCTTCAACTTAATTTTCTTATCACGATATGTGAATTTGATTATTTATTTTCATAAACCATTTCCGTTAGAATTCCTGTCTAATTAAAATACAGTGGAGCACCTTTTATACGTTTCTCATTTATACGTTTTTCTCATTTATATACGATTTTCGACTTCGGTAGAAATCATTCCATTGAATTCTAATGTTAAAATATTTCGTTTATACGACACAAGTAAATTCTTAATTTCACTTATACGTTTTTTTTTTTTTTTCCCTCCTTGTAGAATCCCAAGTTTGAGTTTCATTCCAGGATTTAAAAAAAAGATGAATGCTCCTTTTCTTTTCTTATTTTTTTCAATTATTTTTACTTAGAACTATGGTAACAAAGTGCAGCTATAGAACAAAGTGGGACTTGCATCGATAGCCTGGGGGGAAGGGGGATTAGAGAAATTTTCAGAAGCCAAGTAGCCAGTGACCACTTGAAGACCTCCCACTTTCTCTTGTAATTGATTCCAGGAATGGGTATGAAAAGAAAAACGCCCACAACTTTATAGGCATTTTGTAAACTTGAAGATTTATTACTCACTTCCGTAGAAGATTTTCTTATCGTGTTTATTTGACATTACGGTTGGAGAAACATTTTTATTTTTCTTTCCTTCCTTTTAATCGTTTGCAAAAATGTCATCTACATTTAGTGAACAAAAGGCTTTGTCTTTAACGGTTAAAATCGAAATCTTGAAAAAAATTTCTGAATTTCCATATTTCTAATTATTATTTAATTTTTATTCAACCTTTTAAATATAATTAAAATGTATCTTATTCGAATAAATGTAAAGAAAATCTTGAAAATTGATTAGACTTTTATTATTAATATGATACTTTATTGTGTATTAATGTTAAAACGAATTTTTAGTTGTACGTTTTTTTCAGTTATAAGTTTTTTAGGAACGCTCCCTTGAAAAACGTATAAACGGTGCTCCACTGTACTTTAAATTTTTTTTAATGGTATTTCATTTATTTACAGATTTTAATAAGAGTAATTTTTTAATGGATGTATTTGAAAACGCTTTTTTAACAATAACTCATGCTTTGACGTGCATGATGTACTTAATTTGTGATAATATAGAATTAAATACTACTCTTACCTATGCTTTCACTTTCACTTACATAATATATAAATTTAAAATATATATAAGGGCGCAAAATATTTCAATTCTAGATAAGATTACTTTTACTCATTTCTTATTTCTGTCTTTGTTTCTCACACCTGTATATTTTTATGGTGTAAAGAAATAAGAAAATTTGCTATATCTGAGTTATTAGTCTAAAAGTAATGAAACTCGAAATACTAATTTTTTTAAATATCAGGCAGGACATGACTGTATATCTCAGTATAACACATAGAAGGAAGAAAAGTCTATTTGTATATGTTTAAAAATGTAATGATTCTTTGGAATATCATTAAATTAACATCTCAACACACAAGATGATACGAGTTACTATTAAAAAAAAAAGTTATTCGTTATTGTCATTGTTTAGGTTTCTGCTTGTACGTGTGTGGGAGAGGGAGTGAGGAAGATTAACACTCATTCCTGTATTGTAAGATTTTAACTAAATTTTAGAAATATATGTTCGCAACAAATATATAGGGGAGACCCGTGTACCTAGGGCCGCTTTTTTTCAATGCCCAAATACAGAGCCCTTGACCTATTTAAAATTATCAAAGTGATATGTGCATATCTTTAGGACTAATTACTTCCTATTGCGATTAATATAAATACCTAAAATAATAAATTCCGACAAATATAAGGTTTTTAAAAAAACTTCACTCGTGGCCCTAGGTACAACACCCTCATTGTACCTGGGGCCAGACCTCATTGTGTCTAGGGCCATTCTCTCAAATTTATATTTCACTTTATAATGAATAGAAAATAAGCATATAAACATATATTTTATTAAAAATAATAATAATAATAATATCACGTAATATATTTATTTATCATATAATAATTATGTTGTTGCCTTAATTTGAAACACGAATTTTTTCATTCTTTTTTTCTCTTTGGGATATTCTAACAGATCGTTTTTTTATCATCTGGAGTGTCTCTTGGATTTCTAGATCTCTCTGGTTTTCGGTCACATCTTTTCTTTGATGTAGGACGTTATCCTTTTGGTAAAGGTTTTGCTTAGGTTCGTATCTGTTAAAGCATGACACACGAAAAGATGTTAGATGTTGAAGGTTTCGAAATTTCAACAGGACACTAAACAGAGACTTCCAGTTCTATTATTTTTGTTTCACTCTCTTCCTGGATTTTTTTTTTTTTTTTTTTTTTTTTTTAATTTATGGAAGGATTTTGTCTTTTAGTCACATTTGAATTTAAATATTTATACTCAGTGAATATGTTTTGATTCATTGGCCATATGCCGGATACATAAAAGCCTGATAGAATGTTTACAAGCTGATAAGATTTCCCAACATTTTCACCAACATCGTATATAGTGACTGGTTTACCAGAGTTTTCCAGCATCCAATTACTATAGGCTGTGTTTCTTAACACTTTTGCGACCGCTGACGTAGATTCACGTCATTTGACAATATGAAACTCCACCAGTGGGCGTTTCTTTTGCAATTTGTATATTATTTGTTTCTAAAAAATATACTCAATATTCATATTTGTACACACTGGCCCTGGGTACAAGGCAGCTAAGTGTCCCTAGGTACAAGTTTTGCTAACTTCATTCAAAATGCCTTCCACTAAAAAATCCACATGCAGAGAGGACTAGTTAAATGTCTCATTTATTACTCAATATAACAAGCAACATTATACACTAAAAATGAAAGAAAAATATTTGACATGCGTTTCTAAAATAGCAAAAGAGTTAAGCTGCAAAATTTTACTTCAAACCATCTCGTGTCGTTTTCTACGTCAAAACTTTCTCCTCAAATGTTCCAAAGTAGTTGTAAAAGCAGAAATTAGTGTTGTTACTCGCCCAATTGAGTATTAAAACTTAAAATTAAATATTATTCAAATAAAGTGGGGTGGCTCAGGTACATGATGGCCCTAGGTACACGGGTCTCCCCTATACCGTAATTTTCTGCGTATAATCCGCAGATAAAATATGTCATTCCTCCACCAGAAATTTTGTTTAACATAAAAATCTATATTATTTTGAAGAAACAGCTCGTACAAATAGAATCTCGTTTGCTAATTAAAATTTTTGGTGCAAAACTGACTTACCTGAACTGCGGATTATACACAGAAAATTACGGTATTTGACCTTCAAAAAAAGAAATAATGCTTGTCAATTGAGTTATTCTAGTGGTAAAATAGTAGGAGGTTATGTCAAAGGACCCAGGTTTTATAACTGACCTGCACATATTTTACTACTATCAAAACCAATTTGACATTTTATTAAAATTATGTTAGTTACATTTAGTGAAAGTGATAACTTAATTGAAGCCTTTCATTATCCAATATATAAATAAATGTTTCTACAGGGCATAGCGAGCGGGGGCCCACATTTGAAGAAAGTCCTCCAGTTGGTCTATCGACAGATTCACCAAATTAGTTTTTTTTTTTTTTTTTTTTTTTTTTTTTTTTTCCCCAGTCGGATTTATTTATGTATTATTATTTCACATGCAATACATTTCAAAATGAAAATAATAAGTCAGCTAAAAAAAATCTATAGCCGAAGAACGAATGTTTTTGATTTTTACTCTAAAGCTAAATTAAAGGAACTCCATATATTTGGCATAGAATTCTGATGAACATTTAAACATGAAAATAAATCAAATGTAAGAGTCGGCCTATTTAGCATTTGAAAAACTCTATTGATAGACCGATTGGAGTCTTAGAACTCTAGAGTTTGAAATCAACTATTTTTAGTCGTCCTATACTTTATTCTATATTTTCGGATAACACTGCTCTGCAAGAAAAATTTGTTTTTCGAAGTCTGATACATTCGTGCTGATTCCTATGTAAAATTACCTCCTGAATCCGAATAAAGACTCTCATTTTGCCCAGTCACCCACCGTTTTCTAGATACACCGTCCCCCCTCTCAATTTTTTTCCCTTTTTATGGCCATGAATTTAATTTGAAGAATGAAAAATAATTAATTTAACACCTAAAAACAAAATAATGTAAAGTTTAAAAAATAACAT
This sequence comes from Salticus scenicus, assembly GCA_963930645.1. Taxonomy (NCBI): domain Eukaryota; kingdom Metazoa; phylum Arthropoda; class Arachnida; order Araneae; family Salticidae; genus Salticus; species Salticus scenicus. Next base: position 244,284,536 of record OZ005660.1, read on the forward strand.
TAATAACAGATTAAAAAGGTATAAGACATGTAATGCTTAATTTCACGGGTAAATATCCCAAAAAATTTTCCCGAGCCGCAAATTTCCATGATTTAGAATTTTTCAACTCTGTAGCCACCTCAGAATATATTTAACGGTTAAAATAATCCTCCCCCTTCTAAAAATCAAATTTATAATTGAAAAATGATAAAAAAAAAAGGGGGCATTCCTAAAAAATGGTGGGTGGTAGGGCAAAATGAGTGTCATATTGTGATTTAGGAGGTCATTTTACATAAGAATAGACTGAAATTGTGTCAGATGCAATTTTAATGTCGAGCAGAGTAACAGAGCTAATTATTTGGTTCACGGACGAATATCGTTTTACTTTCGGATTTAACGGTCCATAGAAGTACTTTAGTTGACTTATTAAGATGCCCAATTCTTCCAGTTGGGCTAAGAAATAAAGGCCATCAAAACTTCAAGTAAGGCGACTGGAAAATTATTTAATCATCTCAGTTCCTTTGGTGTGCTAATAACGCTAAAGCTAAATAATTCAGTCTTTCCCAATTGAATTGTTTCACATGGATTTTATTCCTGGTGATAGTTTCCAAACTATAAATCGGTTGACAAGGATAAATCGCTTTTTAAATTCGGCTCCAAAGCTCAATGAAAGCAATCCAATCGATTTACCGAAGCAAAAAAAACGATTGATTATTTTCAAATTGGCTTTTATATCTGATGAAATCTTTTCAACTTTGAATTGGCCGATTGGAAAAAGATTTGTTCTTTAAACAAATCTCTTTTCAATTTAGAATTCAAAAAGCTCAATATAAACACTCCAGTCGACTTATTGGTGTATAGTTCTACTTCTTCTTCCCCTTTGGTGTTTATCCCTACAGAATGTTTTGAAACTGAAAATAAATGAATTTATAAAAAATATTCGAAAGCACGGCGAGCATCCATCCCTAAATCGAAATTCAAATCCATTATCTATAATCCTACAGAATAAGTATTTGGCTATTAGGAGATTTCCTTTATATATCGGACTCCAAATATTGATAAAAATATATATATATCAATCAACTTATTTGTCGATAACATATGTTTCATTATTTTCCAACTGGCTTTTAATTCTGTTGAAATTTTTGAGGTTGCAATTTGACCTACAAGTTCATTCTGTGCTTACCAGATTGGGACCTATGATTAAAAGTTAATTCCAAGCTATTACGAACATCCAGAAGCGGGACACGAGCCTGGTACTTAAATGGAAATTAATACTGCGAGTTTTAAGAAAATTTGTGAGTCTTTCTTTGATACCTAGAATTGAACCACAAAAAAAGAATGACTACAACCAACAACAATTTCTAATGACCAATTACTACATATGAAAGGACATCAAAATTCATAGAACTTTTTGTGACACACCAGCTGATGTTAAAATATAGTCCTAACTACTTACTGTTTTTCCAATTTTCACAAAAAGTTGCTAAACTCATCTGTGCATCGGACCTGTCTTAAAGTTCGTTTTTTTCTCTTTAATTTTTGAAGAAAAATTATAAGATTTCCCACACACTCATACACAACACTTATGTACACACACACACACACAAAAAAAAAGGAAAAAAACAAAAACAATTTTTTAGACTTACAGGGGTGCGCCAGCATTCTCAGGCGCCTGTGTGCAGAGCTTCAGTTGGCGACCTATATTACCTTAAAAAAAAAAAAAAAAAAAGAAAGAAAAAAAGAAATCATTATATGAAAAGTTATCATGCAACAAGTCAATTGAATTCAAATAGAGGAAACCAAAATACGCAGATTTAGTGTGAATGCGGGTGCAGCAATGTCGCGTTGAGGCATTACAATAGATGACTTAGGTAAGAGCTGTAACTGTAAGTATCAAAGTTTCTATTTGTTTGGGTCTAATTTTTAAGTAAATATTTAAACACAAAAATTAATGTTAGTAAACTAAACGTTCCTTCACTTCTTTACACCTTTTGCGAGTATTACGCGCATCATACTAATCCACTCTATCCGTATTGTTACCAAAATGTCGATTTTCTTGCGTGAACAAAACAATTGTATAATAACAACAGGTAGCTTCTTGTCGAAAGATAAACTTTATTCAAGGATTATTCTCGAAAAAACCCAGTAAGTTATTGTACTCAAATTCATACCTCAAAAAGTCATAAAACAACATTAAAAACACCACAGAGGGGAATTTAACTTATTTAAGAATAAAATATAAACCATTTAAACCGAAACGAACGTTCAGAATAAATGTCTGAATACAACTGATCTCTTTGGAAATGTCTCTTCTGTTTTTATAATTTCTGTTCGTGATTTTCAGAACGTTTGATGTTATACTGTGTCAGCCAATTGTTGAATCCAGAAATTTCCAGAACTCGTCTCTTATTGAAGATAGTGCTTCAAAACTTTGGAAACACTAAATTGTTACTTCTCGCTAAGCTTGTTCGCCATGTCGGCAAATTCGTCGTTAAGTTGCCAAGTCTGTATCCAAGGCTGATAATCACCTTCTACCCCCACACCCTGTAAAATTGAATGAACTGCTCCTTATTTGCACTTTAATTGTAAATCTGCTTTTGTTGCAACAACACATTTCATTTGCGAAAGTTGTTTAACTCTTTACAATACTAGAATAAAAAATACATTAAAAAAAATCCGCAGTGAGTTCTGTTTTTCTGAATTTCATTGTTGAACACTCTCGAAATACTGTTAAGATCAAATTAATATATGACTATCGATATAGTGACAAGATTTGACGGTTAATTATTGAAGGTTATTATTATTATTATTATTATTATTTTTAAATAAGGAACAAATAAATTAATAAATACATGAAATAGGTCACATAATAAATATTACTTGATAAATATGGATAAAAAATACCTAACAATGAAAAAAAAAAGATTCTAATGAAAGGAATTTTGCCCATTTTTATTATCTAAACTTTATATATAATTTGCATGTAAATTTCTATGTGTTTTTCCATATAGTAGTAAGATACAAAATCCCTGTAAACTATTTTGCCGCGACGTTTGTACGCTCCACGGATATAAATAGAATAGATAAATTTATAAGTAAATAAAATAAGAATATACAATAAAAGCTATTGTTTTAAAGTAGATTATATGAACATTTAAACAGATAATATTATTTCGTGAGATGAAATTCATTTACTTGAGATTTGTGAATTCTGGAATAATATACAGTGAAACCCCGATCTATCTTTCACGCATCCATCGTTTTCCCGCATTGATCGCTTTATTTCTATGGTCCCTGCACTAATTGTATTTAAATAATGTTAACGAAACCCGCATGAATCGTGTTTCAAAAAAACGTTTTCCCGCATTCTTCGTTGTTAAGTTTTTCTCCTGACCTTGTAAAAATTTTCTCCTGAAGCTCAATATGGCATACAATTTGTAATTACTTCTTTCATCCTAAAATACAGTCGGTAGCAAAAGTATCCGAGCACTAGCAAAATTTCCTTTGCGAAAAAGGGACACTTAATGTTTTTTTTTAAAATAAATCCTTGCCGAATGATGTACTTAGTCAGTCTGAGAACAGGATTCGACAAGGATTTATTTAACAAAGGATCATATTAAGCAGGGTCCGAAATTTCAACTCGTCTTACACTCGCCAAAAAAAAAGTTTTACTCGCCACAAAACATGGTTGTCTTTTTTTTTTTTTTTCCCCTAACTATTTGAAATGCTTTTACAAATATCCCTAAAATTATATATATTAAAAGTGTGTCGTCATGTCTCATAATCATCTATAATCAAAAATCATTATAATACATTGTATTTGAGATATGAGAAAGATTAAAACACCTATAAATAAATGAAAAGAATCATTATTTATTTAACTTTTTACATCATAAATGTCTTTTTCGTCCATTTTATTTTTGTAATCAGAGGAAATGTCGATGAGTATAACTTGTTCATTGTTGTCATTTGAAATTGCCATTTCGGAATTACTTTTTCGATAAAATCATTGATTAGAAATTATAACAGTGGGCTCGTCTATTCTCACTCTGCTTGAAGAAATAACTATGGAAGAAACGAAAGTGCCGAAGAGATTAAAACTTTTATGCATGCACTAAGCATTTTTCCTTCTCCAGGCTGGGACGATCGTCGGGCAGCGCGCACACAGACTCTGCACTCCGAGAAGAGAAAAAGAGAGGTTAAATACGAGGTTATAAGATGGCAAAATTTTGCCGTATACAAATCTGTAAAAAGAACATTTCGTCATCTTATCGTGTAAGAATTCTCTCTATAACTGGGCCAAATTTTTACTCGCCATAGTAAAAATTTCACTCGCCAATGGCGAGTTGGCGAGCGGAAATTTCGCACCCTGTAAGTGTACTTTTTTTGCATAGGAATTTTTGCTAGTGCTCGGATACTGTTGCTGCCGACTGAAACTCTTTTCCCCATTTTAACAGAGGATCAAAATTGTGATGCTGTGTGTGTGTCTCCGGACCATCTATTCATTTTGTAATTTCAGCATGGCAGGAAGTAACCTCTCTAGTAATCCAGAAAATTGTTTCGTGAAAAATGGTTACGTGAAATAAAATGATGATGATGATGATAATGCAGATGAAGCGTGGTTGTGTGTAGCAGAGGATGCGTTTGGAACAAAATTTAGTTGTAATATTTTCATTAATCAAGACGTTGTGACATACAGTATCCTAAAGCATAGAAGAAAAGTGTGATTTCAAAAAATGAAAATAATTGCGAAGAAACTATTGCGTTAAAATAATACACGAACCTTTAAGTAAGCAAATGAAATTACGGAAAAGGACCATGAAATATGTTGCAAATCTGGATAAATTCCTGTTTAATTTATTAAAAAAACCATAAATTTTTTTATTTTAAAAAATAAATTTTACTTAACGTTCTACAACATTCATTTTTTTTTTGTTGTTGTTGTTAGTTTGGAAAGTAACAAATTAGGTTTTATTAGTAGAATACAGTATACGTATACATTGCGTGCATACGTATACAGTACATTGTACGTATACAGTACATCCACAAACATTGTTTTCTTCGTGTTTTGACTATAGCCCGCATTTGTCGTTTTCCTGCTTTCCTGCTTTTTTTTTTTTTTTTTTTCCACGCATCCCATAAAAAAGAGGAATCGGTGTTCTACTGTATATCCATTTGATCCAAAATATCTTATGCTATCGATGTAATTGCAAAATTCAAAAATCTGTCTGATACCTTTGTAGAGTGTAAGCATTTTTTTGATCACTTTAAATTTGGAAAAAGATTGTTCCAATGATGTTACTGGTAATTATAAGAAAATAATATCGAAAACAATTAATACACGTATAAAATTTAACCTTGCTGAGATAATTTGGAGTAAGGACGCTTAGAAACGTGTTTGTGAGCTCAAGGAAGGAAGGAAAAGTGATTTCTTAAAATCCCGTTACAATAGGTGTCGGATACAGAGAAATAATTTAGTACTAAAATACGTGACCGCAGTTCCCATAGATTTTACACGACAGATTTAGCTCTAAAGGGGTGGTCTCGAATTTACCCCTTCTTACGCCCCCTCCTCCGAAATCAAAAATTACAAAAAAAAAAGTGTGTGTGGGGGGGGGGGGTTGGAAATATCTTAATGAAGACGCATACCTGTTTTCAACATTTTTGTACGTGTTTTTTGCCTCTTTCTCCCTTGAAAAAAGGTGAAGGGGAATTTCGTAAAATCCCGTCGTCAGTATACGCATTGGATGCATATAAACAATACACGCACCAAAAATCGTGCCCGGAGCCCCATAAATTTTCCAGGACGAATTTTATCACAATAAAAAGGGTTTCGAATTTTATCGCTCGTAACCCCCCCCCCCCCCTCCCCCCAAGATCGAAAATCACAAACACCAAAAATGGGTTTTTTGAAATATCTATATATATAAACGGCAAAAATATTTTCTTGGACTCTGTCTGTGTGTGGACGCAAGTTGCCACAAAATTTTCATACTTTAGTTAATTTTAGGAAATCGAGTATTCCGATCGATAAGCTGTTTAATCCGACAGATTCAGAAAATCGCCCCTTTTATTTGGGACTTTATTTGTAACGAAATTTTGATTAGATTTTTTTTTAATTAATTAAAAAATAAAAATAATAACCTGCCAATAGCTTAAAATGTATAAAAGCTTAAAATAAATAAATAACACATATATATTTAAAAATCATTATCAAATATTTATATCTTTGGATCATAAAAATAAAATATTTACAGTTAAGTTATATATAAAAAATTTTATTCATGAATTCAGCAACCGTAAATATTTTTGTGAGGAATGCTAAGCTGGTTATCAGCCAGGGCGGTTCAGTGGAAGAGCATCCGCATGTTAAGCGGAGGGTCTGGGATCGATTCCTGGCTCTGGCATTTTCCCCTTAGTTGGTGTACATATACACTAAGCGACAAAAAAAAAGCCGCACTTGGATGTTCTCCTTTTCGTCTTCTACAACCGCCAATTTTATCGTTTAAAAAGCAAATTTTCGAACAGATTTTACTATGTTGTCCTCCACATACACTTTAGCTTTGAGTCCAGTGTTAAAAACAAAATGCAATTGTGGGGAAAATTGTAATTTAAGAATTTATTTCAAAAATGGTAAGAATAAGGCAGTTAACGATGCCACAAAAAGTATTAATTTTTGAATGAAAATAAAAAAAATATTTTAATATATGAGATGGCAAAATAATTAAATGTTAAAGAAATATTGGTAAAAGGGTTTTCAGCAAGATATAAAAGATTTTGGCCGTTTAAACTGGAAATTTGGTTTTAGGTGGCCACATTGCTCATCCAAGCGAGATGACCGTAAGTTAAAAAGCCATTGCTTATAAAATCGGTTTGTAGTACATTTAGAACGTAAAAGACCTTCAGAAAAAGTGTTTAGTAGCATGATTTCTTTAACTACAGTACAACAACTATTAAACAAAGCAGGTTGTAATGACAGAAAATTTGAAAAAATTCCATTCTTAGTGAAGAGAAGTAGGAAAGCAAGACCTCAGATGGCTAAAAAAAATTAAAAAAATTATTAGTTAATTATTGGGCTGAACTGGTTCTCTCTGATGAGTCAAGTTTAACTTATTTCGAACTAAAGAAAACAAGCAGATCTGACAACGAAAATATGATCGACTTAATGAAAATCGCACTTTTAAAACAGTGACACATTCTCCGTATATTATGGTACGGAGGTGCATAACTTTTCAAACATTAGGGAAAATTTTTATGCTCAAGGGATCAATTAACTCGAAATAAAACACAATCTGCATAAAAGTGGTGCCTGACCGACTATTTTGGAGATACCTTGGACATTTCCGTAAACAGTATTTAAAGATAATAAGGCACCTTACTACACGGCGTCTGTGGTAAGTTTATTCACTTCAAATTGTCAAAATTTCTTATACATTCCCATGAGAACCTATAATTTTGTAAATAATCATATGTTTTTTCACTTTAAGTTAAATACCGCAAAGGATATAGTAGAATTTCTTCTTTATCAGACATGGAAATAGTCAATATCGCGATCCGCTCGAAAATGTTTCGTCTATAAAATGGCGGGGGAGAGGGGGGAGGATTCGAAATTTGCAGCCTATAACTCTGCCAGAAATAGAAAAAATTATTTGTGATATTTGGCACATTGAAATTTCTGAGATTTATATTAAAACACTGTATAAAACTATGCCATTGCGCATTAATGCAGTAATTCCATATAAAGGTGGAATTAACCCAATGCAGAATACATATTTTTAACAAGAAATTGCTTAGATCTAACAAATAAATAGTTTTATTTCATATAATAAAATATAACTTGTTTATTTCATATAATAAATCATAATAGAATGCAAAGTGTATCGTTATTGCATTATGTTCAAAAATAAAGTTGTATGCATATTTTTAAAAAGTACTTCGTAAAGTGCAATAAAGCGAATTATTAAATCGAAAATATACATAGGTATCATTTCATACCTTTGGTATTATGCAAACAACACAGTTTTATTTGTTTCAAACATTAATTTTAAAGTTATTACAAATAAAAAATGTGTAAGTCATTTTTTCTGCAGTGCGGCTTTTTTTTGTCGCTTAGTGTACATACCCCTACTATGTGTAAAATGCCACAGCCAGGAATCGAACCGGGATATGTTACATATATCTCAATTTTTAGCCTTCAAACTTTTTAAAATAAATTACAATATTGTAATTGTACCTACAATAATTGCTGTATGGTTTATCCCACGGGTAGACAAACTAGGCACTCACCAAATATTCGGTATGTATTCAGCCTATTCGACAAAAACTACTGAATATTCAATTTGGCTGAATCTAAAATTATTCGGTTGGTTGGACGATTTTAAGGCGGATTGACTCCTGATGTGTCCTAGGCCTATAGGGGGAATGCCCTCCATAGGGGTCTTTCTAAGGGTACTAGCCCGTGTTTACGCGGAATTCGGAGGAAACCACGGAAAACTCCAAACGGCTCGATGAGCGCGACCTGTAATCGAATCCGGCACCTCACATCTACCAGCTTTGAGCCGAGAACCGCTCGTCCGCTGGTGGGCCTAAAACTAAACGGTTTGCCGAATGTGCAGTTTGACTGATTATTAGGCTGCTATTTAGCTGCTTTTAAATATATAAATTCTTTTTTTTTTTATTTTTAATTATTTAAAAAATATTGTGCTATTTTTAATTATCATTAAATTAAGAATTTTTATGTTTTTTTTTTCCAAAGTAATTAAGAAACAGATTATATTTAAATGAATAAATTGTTTTATCTGGTTTAAAGAAAACATTAAAGAAAATTTACTATTAGGTACATTAATTATAACAACAGTTAATAATATCTAACAAAAGTTGTCTGTATCAAAAAACAGTATAAAACGACATATGTTGTATGTTTCAAAAGTTGAGTTAAGATTGAGTTAGCATACATAATTCGCATGATTTTGCCAAATAGAAACTTCAAGAGATTAAAGATCACATCCAAATCTGACAGGAAAAATGACACAAGATAAATTATTCTACAAAGCTTAAGTTCAGGAGTTAAGTAAATTACTTGATGATAAAAACAACAGATCAGAGTGCTTCAACAAAAAGTTAGACGGTATAAAAAGAGACTGGAAAATTTAAATACCTTGTCTAAGGACTTACAAGACAAAAGATACATGGATGGTGATGCTTTAGATATTTTAAAAACAGTATATAATCCTAATGTAAACGAAGAATTCTTATTTAGACAATTAGTGAGTTTCACTGTGTGATGAGACAGAACCAAAATCCTACTCTCCTAAACTTAAATCTTTTGCTCTGACACTGTTGCTCTTTTGCTCTGACACTATTTTTATTATCCTGCAGCTTATGAGAGTGCATTTAATTTAGCACTTCCTTGTAAAAGAACGTTTTTTAGATGGTATCAACAAATTAATGGGCACTGTCAAACAAAAATCCGGTTTGCTGCTTTTTGCTGCCAGAAATTTTCTGTAATTCAGAAAAATGCGTTCTATCAACGAAAAAATACGTTGATAGAACGTATTTATCTGAATTACAGAAATTTTCTGGCAGCAAACAGGGCATTTTCTTTTGGCAGTTTGGATTGTGGATTTACGGTGGAAATTTTTGTATCACGTAAAACAAAAATTCAAAATACATACTCCATATCCTTTATTTTTTTACTTTAATATTTAATGCAATGACTATTTGTGAGCAACTCAAATATGATAGGAATTGTGCATATTTCCATATAAATGTCGGTATTGACGAAGATGATAATTCTTTAACAATAACAACAGGAGCTTTTGTTTTTTTAATTGCGTGTATTAATGGACACTGCAAATTTCTTCTTTGGTATTTTGTAACAGATAGATTGAATTCCAGTCAAAAAGCAGATTTAAATATAAAAGTCTTGATATAATATAATAATAACTGTAATGTTATTGCAATTACATTTGATGGCCTCTCTGCTATTCTTAATATGTTGAAAAAGTTAGGAAGTTGATACGAGTTGAATAGTACTCAAACAATTTTTCCTAATCTCATAGGGAAGGCATTTGGCAACAAAGAAATCTTTTTTTCAGGAAAATTTATTGATTTGCGTTACATACAAGCTTTGTATGATTTACAACAGTCTGAGGGGATAAATAGGAAAAATAACTATGCCGTCAATCAATAAAACTGAAACTGTTCTCAATTAAATTTTATTTTTTATAATCAGAATTATACGACTATCATGAAAAACAAATAGTATTAAAAACATCTTAATTTCTATATATAAGGTTGAAAATGCTTTAAAGATTGATGGTACCATATTCTCTCTCAATCTCACACGAGTCAAAGAAGTCCTGTCAATCATGTGCTCAGGAAAATGTGCAGCGCATAACCTACTAGTTTGTGAAGGACTCTTATTTTCCCATCATACAGCCTTCACCCATTATTGTTTTCACTTTTCTTCTTTTGAAAAACTTAAAAAGCATAAGATAGAAATAAACAAAAAAATTTAAGAAAAAACAAACAAATAAATAAATAAATATATAAATATATAAAGTATTAAAAAATACAATAAAGTCTTATTTAACACATTGAGTGTCATGTCAGCTATAGGTGGCAGACACTGAACTTTCCGTTTAGGCCTGGTATCCGACAGTATAAAATATGATATAAAGCCACGTCAAACACCGGTGAATGGCATGTGTTAAATGTGATATAAAACTAAAAAAAATTACATTGTTGTAAGTAATTACTGAAAATTTATTCAAATTTTACTTAATTTTTATTTGTTACAGGATGTTACAAGATTAAGGCATTTTAATACATTTTATTGGACATGCTAAACATAACGCGCTTCAAAGCAGCGCGCGGGGCCTGACGGAAATTTCCTTAAGAATTCGCGTGGCGCTCAACATGTTAACATGGTTTCTCACACAGCCACTTGCACCCATAAGACATCTGTAAACGTGTATAAAAATTTAAAAATTATCTGTTAAACTTCCGTAAACATCCTACCTATTAGCACGAAAAATGTCACTATTTTTTACCGCCATTAGATCTCTATTACATATCCAATAAATCTCCAATAATAGGACTTGTTAGATCTAATAGATATTGGAAATTATCTATATCTTGTTTTGATCTACCTACCATGCTACATCTATTAGACATCGAAAAAAGGCACGTCTAAATTTCGTCTATATTTAAACCTCTAATAGATATCTATGACTAGTACAGGATATCCATACTTTTAATGGACATTCTTTAGTTATTTTATACCTTTTATAGATCATTGGATGCTATTCATATGTGTAATGGATAAAAGTAGCTGTATGGGTCAATTTCACAATAAACAACTACTACAAAAATAGTTTGAATGCAATAAAATAATAAATAAATAATAAATATATTTTTAAAGTTTGTTTCAAGAAAATAAAAATATTCCTTCTCTTTTCCCTTGAGTCAAATCGGGATATTCCTTTAAATATTCCTTTAAATCTATTTAGAGACAAATATAAAAATGTTTTGCCATTGTCTCGACTATCACTCTCCCCAACGTTAGATTGTTTTTTTTTTTTTTTTTTTTCAAGGAAAGTACATATTCAAGGAGTGATAAAACATTAAACTATAGCATAATCTCCATTTTAAAAACCAAAAACCATATTTTTTGTATTTCTACCATACATGAGTAAAATAAAGAAATAAAAAAGTCTTACAATCATATTAAAAAAAAAAAAAGAAAAAAAAAAACAAAACAATTATCTTACATAAAGCAACAAATAACTTGCATTCATTTTTGTGAAATTATCTGAAGCTGTTCTGTTTCTTGAAATCTTGTTTTAATAACTCTCAAAAAGTCTGTTTTAATAACTATCAAAAATTTCGAAATGTGTTATTAAAATATACAAATTTATATGGTTCATTGTTTTTATTTATTTATTTTTTTTTTTTTTTTTTTTTTTATAAGCAGCTAATTGATAATAAGCTAATCTTTTAAAAGCTTATTTTTTCTTATTAATAAGCCTAGTAAACCGAATACCCAAGATTCTGAAAAGTAACGCAGTAATCTGGTGCCATTACTAAATCAATTTATTGAAATAAAGAAAATAAAATTTATTCTTTATTTGTAAAAATGAATAAATAAATAATAAAAATAATAATAATCACGAATTTCCCCAAGCGAGTTCAATACTAAAGCTGTGTCCTATTTGCAGCAAATCAAAGCCATGGTTAAGTACCGTCATATACAGCTGTTAAGAAAATGTAAATGACATTATGTCCATTATGTTGATTAGAAACAAGGTTAATTTAAAATAAACTAAAAATGCATTGACATTAAGAAACAGCTTTAGTGAAAGACTTCTTGACGAAATTTTAAAACTGGCACCTAAGTAGCTCGTGCAATTTTCAAAAAATTATTTTATTATGCGATTGCAATAGCCATTTTAATTCATCACCTAACTTGTATAAAGTAATAAAAGTCGCCAAGGGGATGCTACATTAAAACTGGGCCCACTTCAGTTTGCGGATGATGAAATGAAGGAGAAAAACCTACAAGACAATTCCATTAATTTAAATGGATATTTTAAAAATTAATAAATCTAAATAAAATTATGACGCCAGTTTTATCAGATATTTTTGCTGGAACAGAAATAATAATTTTCAAATTTAACATACATTTTTTATATTAAAAAAATTAATAAATAAATAACCAATAAAATAAAAAAAAATTAAATAAATAAATTAAATAAATAAAAAATGAAATAAAATAAAAAGTAGTAGCTTTTTATTTTGTTAGCATCAGCTTGAAATTGCAGCTCAAAAATAAATAAATAAATAAATAAATAAATAAATAAATAAATAAATAAAAAATAAATAAATAAATAAATAAATAAAATGCCGGAGAAAACAAAACACACACACACACACAATAATAATAATAATATTTTTAAAAATTCATTAGAAATATATATATATATATATATAAAAGTAACAGGTCAATTGAAAAGTCCCCGGCCTGTCACATAGATGGCGCTACTAGAATTAAATCCACATGTTTTTTAGTTAGCCCTAACCCTCAAAAGGTGCGTGTATAAATTTGACAGCTGTCGGATCTTTAGTTTGTGAATTATAGCATTTTGAGTGAAGCAACGTTTGTTATTGTGAAAAAAATGGATAAAAAGGAATTTCGCTTGTTGATAAAATATTGCTTTTTGAAGGGAAAAAATACAGTTGAAGCAAAACCTTGGCTTGATGCCGAGTTTCCGGACACTGCCCCAGGAAAATCAACCATCAAGGATTGGTATGTTAAGTTTAGACGTGGTGAAATGAGCACCGAAGACGGTGAACGCAGTGGACGCCCAGAAGAGGTTGTTACCGACGAAAACATTAAAAAAATCCACAAAATGATTTTGAATGACCGTAAATTGAAATTGAATGAAATAGCAGACACTCTAAAGATATCAACTGAACGTGTACATCATATCATTCACGAATATTTGGGTATGAGAAAGCTCTGTGCAAAGTGGGTGCCGCGCGAGCTCACTTTTGACGAAAAAGAACGACGAGTTGATGATTCGGAGCAGTGTTTGAAGATGATCAAGTGTAATAAACCCGAGTTTTTGCGTCGATATGTGACAATGGATGAAACATGGCTCCATCATTTCACTCCGAAGTCCAATCCGAGTGGACTGCACACGATGAACCCGCTCCAAAGCGTGGGAAAACGCAACAGCCGTCTGGCAAGGTTATGGCGTCTGTATTTTGGGATGCGCATTGGATAATTTTTATTGACTACCTTGAAAAAGGAAAGACCATCAACAGTGACTATTACATAGCGTTATTGGACCGTTTGAAGGACGAAATCGCCGAAAAACGGCCGCATTGAAGAAAAAGAAAGTGCTGCTTCACCAAGACAATGCACCGTGTCACAGGTCACTGAAAACGATGGTAAAAATCCATGAATTGGGCTTCGAATTGCTTCCTCACCCACCGCATTCTCCAGATCTGGCCCCCAGCGACTATTTCCTGTTCTCAGATCTCAAAAGAATGCTCGCTGGGAAGAAAGTTTCGTCGAATGAAGAGGTGATCGCCGAAATTGAGGTCTATTTTGAAGCCGAGGACAAATCCTACTACAAAAATGGTATCGAAAAGTTGGAGGGTCGCTATAATCAGTCTATCACCCTTGAAGGGAATTATGTTGAATAAAAAAAACTAATTTTGCCAAAAAAAAATGTGTTTTACTATGGTAGGCCGGGGACTTTTCAATTGACCTGTTATATTGTGAATCAGCATGCATTCCTCTATCTAGAAAAGAGAAAAAAAAGTGCCATAGACCTTTTTTCTTTTTCTTTCTTTTTTCTTTTTTTTTCTTTTTTTTAAATCTACGTCGCACACAGGCAAAGATACAAATATGTATTTTCTTTCTTAAAAAAAAAAAAAAAAAAAAAAAAAAAAAGAAAGAAGATATAAGTTTATTCAATTGATTGAAATTAATATTTAAAAAATAAATAAGTAATTAAAAAAAAAAAAAAAAAAAAAAAAAAAAAAAAACTTTCAGGACGTTAGTTTAAAAGTATTTTTTTTTAATTGAATAATTTAAACATTAATAATTATTGGCGATGGGGTACGCTTGCGATTTCAATCATTTTGTTTGCCATTTTAGCGAAAAATTGAAATGGTTATTACAGTACCATAGGTAAAAACCTTGGAATAAAGCACCGCCAAAATGGCAAAAAATAATGATGAAAAAAAAAAAGAAAGAAAGTTGATTATTTTGATTGATTGATTAATTCAAATTAATATTTAGAAAAAAAAAAAAGAAGCAATTATGATCTCAGTTTTATCAGAAATTTTTTATGATACAGATTTACATAAAAAGAAATTTATTTTAGAAATTTTTATTCATCAACCTTGAAAATTCATTTCAGATAAATTGGAGTGGAAGGTTGATTTTTATACCAACTGTGTGAAAAATACCACAACCGGGAATCGAACGCGGGCCCACCGCTTATCTGAAATGAGTTTTGAAGGTTGATGAATAAAAATTTCTAAATAAAAATTTCGTGGTCTATTGGAGTTGTGCCACGATTAATATTCTCGCTTGGTATATCTGCGTTTGTACGTTTGTAGACTTGGTGACTTTACCAACGAATATTACGTGAGAAATGCCGAACTGGTTATCATCAGCCAGGGTAGCTCAGCGGTGGAGCACCCGCGCGTTTAGTAGAGGGCCCAGGTCTGATTCCCGGCTGAGGTATTTTTCACATAGTTGATATAAATATCAACCTTCGACTCCAATTTATCTGAAATGAATTTATTTCTCTTTAAATCAAAAGAAAGAGGAATGCAAACTTTTTTTTTTTTTTTTTTTTCCAATTTTAAAGTTAAATGAGATTTTTATTTAATATATTTTGAACTAAATATCCTATCGAATTAAAAGTTACGGTGATAGATAGATTTTTGTCGGATAAATAAACGTGCCGATTTTTGTAACGATCGATGAAACGGTTTATCTTGTATAACAAATTAAAATCTGATATAAAACAACATGCAATTTATCAAAATTAAATCATGATCCAGAATTTTTTTTTTTTTTTTTTTTTTTTTTTTTGAGTGGCCGTACCTGGCACTGTTCTAAAAGCTCTTTGCTTAATAGTTTTTGAGTTTACTAATATACATCGGTCGCCAAAAGGCTTAAAAATGAAATTCTTAGACCTATTCAGTATTCACCGTGTACATACTGAATTCTTGGTACAGCTCTTGTAAAGTATAAAATTTTAAAAGATTGTCTTTTTAAAAGATTGAAATGTGTGAATTTTTCTCTACATGAAAAATTTTGTAATGAAACACAAATTGTGAAAAAAAATAAATAAATAAATAAATAAATAAATAAAAGTAATTATTTTGGATAAAAATAATAGTACAACATTTCATCAGGCGAAAAAGTAGACATAAGTCGCATTTTCATGTACTCGTGCATATCGTTTTTTGTCTGATGAAGGGTTGTGCTATTACACTGTGTAGAAAAAGCAGAAGGGCAGTCGATTTTTGTAAATTATTTTTTGTAATTTTATTCTGGCTATTAGATTCTTATACAGATTTAATTTAATAAATTTTTTTTTAATTTCACGTAAAAATAAAATCTGTAGCACTAATGCTAATTAATGGATTGTAGAAAAACTAGTATTCATGATTTCGGGAGTGAAAAAAAAAGTAGGACACTTGCCAACATTTGTTATTTGGTGGATTGTGCACGAGTGAAAGAGTAAATACTATAGAACTTTTTTTAGCTGCTTTTGTTGAAGAAAACGTTTTTTGCTAAAAACTGACATATTTTACTTTTAGACTGCCTAAAGAATAACGTTAAATTATTTCCAAAAGCTGTAAATTGTTGCATATAAAAATAATGGTAAATGTGTTGGACAGGTTATTCGTATAATATCGCTTTTCTAAAAAGAATTTAACGACTCTTAAATTCAAATACTCAATGGAATAAAGGTAAACAATTTCTAAAATTAGGTAATGTGTATTATTAAATGTCATTTAGAGTAAAAATCCTTTTGAAATGGCGTCAATGGCAGGGCTGGAAGGATAACGATTGATTACCCTTTTAACCAAAACAATGGAAAAAAAATTATTTTTTTATTATTTTTAACATCCTATATGAAATGCAGTCTTTCTCCTTGTAAAGGAGGATTGAAATTCAGATGTCTGTGATGTCAATTAACTTCTTGTAATTATCAACGTATTATCCTACTTTTATGATCTGTGGAAATTTTATAGAATAATCAAACTACAAGCCATACACCTCCATCAGATTCTCCTTTTCCCATTCCCATGGAAAACTACGCATGAGATTTTAGTTGCTTCGTTTTACAAGGATATCTCATACAAAAAACTTCATTTTTGAAATAAGTTTTATTATTATTATTATTATTATTATTATTATTATTAATCCTTTGAACATGTCCCTGATTACCTCAGTGATTTTTCTTCTTAAATTATTGAATTTAAATATTTCTTTTAGCGTTTGAAAATTAGAGTCACATGTTCATGAAATAGTTTTTTTTTTTTTCTTTTTGTAACTTGTTCCGTATACGCTAAAAGGCTATCTGTTCGATGAGTATAACTCAAAGAACAGAATCTGGAAAACTTCATATTTGAGTGAGATTTCCTTATAAAAGGAAGTAACAAATATCCCATAGGATTGCACGAAGAGGGAGAAAGGGGGAATCTGACTGAAGCACAGTCGTAAAAATGCTTGTTTATGTTGTTCAATTCCTTTATTTTTCAATATCACCAGTACGATAATTTTTACAAATATTGCTTGTTTTATTATCGAAGTGTTGAATACCCTAATAAATAAAATATTTTATCCATGGATGAAAACATGTTAATTGTTAATTCATGTAGCGCACCTTCTCTCCGGAACACTTTTTAAATATCCTGAGAAGTAAAGGGATAGGCAGATCCTGAGAATACTCTGGAAGGGAAGGTGTGCTGTTTGGGTAAGTGTCTGAAAACTTAAATGAATTTCGTTATATCATTTTCATATATATATATATATATATATATATATATTATCATTTGTTGTATTACCTGAAAATAAAATTACACAAATAAGTTTATTTAAATTCATTCTAATTTATATTTATTAAATTATCCCTTTCACTATCATCAATTACAGGGAAATTATAAATCGGTAGAGCCATAAAATGTTAGAACTCGCAACAGTTGTTTCCAGTCGAAATAAAACATGAACATTCGTCAGGCGAATAAAATGAGTACTGCAATCATAGCAACAAAGCGGCAATGATTTACTTCCTACACACAGAATAAAATGTGAACACATTTTTATTTCTTCCATATCATATGAAACTCATGCGAAATATTTAATTACAGTGAATAATTGCTATTTCGAATAATGAAACTGTATTTACTAATTATATATAATATATATATGTTATATTGTTAGAATACAAAAAATACAATGGGAAATTACATTATTGGCGTACATTTTAAACCTTTTAAGAATTCGAATATGCTGATAAAATTAGTACAACCTGTAATTTTTATCAAAATATGTTCACATTTAAATTAAACATAAATAAACGATTTATTCTCTTATTTAAAATTAATTTTTAAAAATCTTAAAAGCTTTCAAAATTTCCGCACACTAATAATAAAAATTATCAGACTGCTATATAGATGAACAATGTGAATTTTAACAATTAAAAATAACTTGGAATTTTTTTCCGGAATACCGATTTTGTCTATTGAAAGATAACCTTTGTAAAGGTTCAATATTGGAAAGTACGGCTGATGGACTAAGAAGGTTTCGCTGTATTTTATTGACTATTTTTGTGATAAATTTAATTTTACCCGAGCGGTTCTGCTATCGAAGATAGAAAACGGGAAATACCGGGTTCGATTCCATGTATTACATGTTAACCTAGCTTTTGGGAGTATTCCGTGGTTTTTTTTCGAAAATTGCATTAATACGAGCTAGAACAATATACAAAGACCAAAGTCAGAAATCATCTTCCCTTATTCCCACGTCCCTGGTGCAGACAATAGGCCTTAACCCGAATGCCATACCCGTAATTTTTGTCAAAATGTTTTTACATTTCAATAAAACATAAGCACTTCAAAAAGGAATATAAAAAATGGATATTATCAATCACATATCACAGAAACAATACTGAAATGAAATTAAAACTGAATATGATATAAATAATATTGAAAATTGACCAATTTTTTCTAGTACGAAAAATGTTTTTTGAAAAACAAAATTATTCCTGAAAAGCTTTCATGATTAAAACAAATTAATATTATTGATTGTCAGAAAGATATTTAGAAAAATTATGCAAATTTGTATGGTTAAAATTATTTAGAATTTGTTTCATAAATTAAGATTTTTGGAACCTCTATTAAAAGTCCACGTCTGTGTGGGTACTATATTTAATGTATAGTTGATGGCATTTTTAGAGATATTTTACTGTATTCCATTTCTGATCAATAATTTTTGTGATAACTGCAATTTTTGCACCCCACCATCGGTCGAGAGGTTCTGCTCTCGAAGCTGGAAGACAGGAATGATGGGTCAGATCCCAATTAGCGCTCATGAATTTAGTTGTTCGGATTTTGTCGTGGTTTTCTCCGAAACTCGCATAAATACGTGCTATGACCCTTTAGAAAAGGACCCCCAACACCGAGGGGATCTCCCTTAAAATGAATTTCCTATTATAGACAATTGGTCTTAACCCAAATATCATACTATAACTTTTATTGAAATATTTTCACATTTAAATAGAATACAAGTACGTCAAAATAATAATAATAATAATAATAATAATAAATAAATAAATAAATAAATAAATTGAAAATAAATAAATAAATGAATAGATTAATAACAGTAATGAAACACATTATCATTAACTCACGATAAAAATATTACTATGTTAAAAAAATGTGTTCTGTTTGATATATGAAATATTTTTTTCGAAAACAAAATTATTCTTGAAAAGATTTCAAAATTAAAACAAACTAATATTAATAATTATCAGAAAGCTGCATAGATAAATTATACAAATACGAATAGTTGAAATCATTATTTAAAACTACAGTTTGCCGCCTTTTAGAGAGATTTTACTGCATTTTATTTCTAATCGATAATTTTTTGTAACTGTAATTTTTATATATTTTCACATTTACATGACACATAAGTACTTAAAACAAAAAAAAAAAAAAAAAAGAAAAAAGAAAAAGAAAAAAAGAAAGAAAGAAAGAAAGACAAGAAAGAAAAAGAATAAAGGAAAAGAAAGGACAAAACAGAAAAAAAAATGAAAAGACAAAATAGTATGAAAAATAATCAAAACTTTTTTTTTTTCTTTTTAACTTATGTTTTTGTTAAATAGCTTTAAAATAAAAACCGTTTGACTAATATTGCATAAATATTTATATAAAATACGAATTATAATTTTTTTAAATTAATAATTTCACGCGAAAATACAAAATATCTTTCAGAAGATGTTTCAATTTGTCTTCTGTGTTTAAAACACAAATATTAATATATTTATCTTATAAGGAAAGGGCACGTGACGTCATTTGCAGTCAAATTATGGGTAAAGTGGAAAACATTGGTATTTCCACCAATAGAGGTTGACCATTTGCCACTCTCGAGTGGAAAAGATTGATTGACGGAGCGTTTGTTTGTAAACATGCCCTTTCCTTATTAAAGAAATGTAATAAGCAGAACAATTAATAGGAGGTAAATATTACTAACAAAACTTTTTCTCCTGATAACAACATGAGTTTAAAAATAAATAAATAATTGAAATAAAATAAAAACAAAAGAATATTCAGTATTGCTATTTATTTTTAAATGATAAAACGAAATAACTGCATGCATAATGCGTGCATGTATCAAATTAATAAATACACTTTTCTAGTTGTGATAACAGATGGCGCTAGTGATGATACATGCATACTGAAAAGTTCGTTTTGGAACCAGATTTTACTCTATACTGTGATCGTACCTGAGGGTTGTACTACCATGGGCTAAATATAGCCATAGTGTAGTTAGTTTTATGGTGTAACATGGTGTTATATTTTATTCAATATATTTTTTATATTGTATTTAATATTAACATGTTACGTATGTGTTTTTTTCCTTCAGTTCTGCAGTAAAATAATTATTCTGTTTACCTTTTTTTTATTATTATTTTTACAAAAAATGATTTGATAAGGGGCATATGGGCGGATTCAGGCTCTCGACCGATCCAGAATCGATCCAATTGGTCGTGGATCAAATCGCTCAAGACATTTTTCTGAGTCATTTGATCCATCTACTGATCCATTTCTATGATTGGCCATTAGTTATTGCTCTGGTTACGCTCTAGTTATTATTGATCCTTAAAAAAGCGAATATGCATACAAGCATTTTTTTTTCCTTTTTTGTATATAACTGTATAATTGTTTTAGAATTATAAATATATGCAGGCAATAGATTAAAATATATCACAATAATGGCAATTAATATTCATCGAATATAATTTAAATTTAATAATATAAAATTTTAAAATGCACCCTGCTAAGAATTTTTTAATTTTTAAGTTAACAAAATATTTTAAGTAAATTTGTGAACTACTTTTTGAATTTATCGATCAGTTAATTTTTGTGAAACATTTTTATGTTTGAATACTAAATTTTTGCATTAAATTTCAGAATTCAAACATAAAAAAAATTAACAATATTTAAAAATGAATATTTAATTTGTATTTAAATACTGATAATAATAAATAAATAATATATATATTAAACATTTAAAATATTATTGATTGAAAACCTATTTAATTCAATTTACCAAACCAATTTAATGAAATAATTGAAAAAACTGTTATAAAAATCTTTTTTTTTTTTTAAATCAATGATTTAAATTTAAATTTAAATTTCATAATTTTTTAGCAATGTGTAATAATTTTATATATCATACCTAAGATCATAACAAAACTTTAACGTACTTCTTATTTACATCAAACATTTGAATGCTAAATTTTTGCTTTAAATGTCAGCATTCCAACTTAAAAGTATTTAACAAAAATTAGCTTGATAATAAATCCACAAATAGTACTTAAAATTGTTTACAATATATCGTTAAAATACAATAATGTACAACTGAGGGAAATAATTAAAAATTTGTTTGCTGGAAAAATTTCTAAAATTAAAATTTTATTGTTGTTGTTGTTTTTATTTAAATAATTTTCAAAAAAGAATTATATAAGTAATATTATTGTATTTCAGTTCATAGGTACCCAGAGAAGCAGAATTAAAAAAAAGAAAAAGTTATGCATCTATCTTTTTTTTTTATTATTCATAGTTAAATTACATTTTTAATTCATGAAATAAATTTTTCTTTAATTAATTTAATTTCGCAATATTTTATAGCAAATTTCAAACTAAGTCTACAGATGGCAGCACTGATTTTGTTCCAATAAAGGGATCGGATTTGTTCAGCCTCTGCTTTCGACCGGACGTGGATGAAATGTCTCAGGGCTTAATTGGATCGGTGGAAGTGATCCACAGGCTGGACTCATCCTATGTGTCCTGGTTACTGAGCTGAAGAACAACTGGAGGAAATAAATACTAGACCCGTTTTTGCGTCCAGTTTTTGGAAGGTTTGTCTTCGGAACGTTGCACGGCAGAAATATCTTTATATTTCAAAGAAAAATTATGTAAAGGTTTTCTGTTCGAACAAAAATATGCTAAACATGATACTACAATTTTAAATTTTAATTCTTTAAAGAGTATAATAGTAATAGTCGACCCGACAAATGTAGCCTGCCGTCCAAGGTTTGACTCTGTACGGCAAATGATTGAAGAAAACTGGCACGCATGAACACTGTGCAAATGTATTTCAGTGATGACAGATAGGGGATTTTTTTTCCCATTTCGGGGAGTTTTGATGTTTCTGGGGACAATTTTGGGGACAAAATGTTTGTGGGGACTTTTTTGGTGAAATCTAAAATTTTTGGGGACAAATCTGTGGAGTTCTTCAACTTTCTATCAATGTTGGCAACGTAATGATTTGCCTTTATTTGGGGAAAAATCTAAGCATAAATCATAGAAAAATCTGCTTGATTTTTTTTTTTTGTTGTTGTTAGAAAAAATTTATTTTCCCTTTTTAATAGAAATCAAGAAAAAAAAAAAAAAAAACCTGATTTGGGGAAATTTGAAGACCTCTTTGGGAAACAGTTTTCGAGCTTCTGGCATCACTGGGCATTGTAGGCATTTGCTTTATTTGTTCTCACGGATTCAGCTCCACATATTAAAAAGACTATATTAAAATGTGTATTTAAATACAGTTAGTTAAAAGGAAATATTAAAAAAACAATAATGTAAATTTTAAAAAATATCTTTAACACAGGAATACTGTTCTGTTTCAGGTATATGAAGAAGAATGACAGATATAATTTCTAGTTTGGGAAAGGTACAACTTAATTTCTCGAAAAAAATGCCGTTACTACGTGTACATGTTTCTCTAAAAAGTTTAAAATTAATTAGCAAAGAAAGGTGTTTCCCTCATTATATTCATGCAATATACGGAAATTTTTGCCAACCATCTCTACACAAAGACAGATGAATAAATAAATACAATATACGTACAAAAACTATGCATTTTGTCACATAGGACGAAAGATGTACGCGTGAAGAGTGTGTTCTAAATTTTTTTTCTAAAAACGTATATCTATATAGAAGACAAGAGTGAAAAAAAGGATGCATCCATGCACTGATAAAGGCGAAAAGCCATATTTATGTAAAATATGTTCTAAAGGATTCTCCAACAAATGTAATCTACATAAACATTTACACATTCACAGAGAGGAAAAGCCATATGTATGTGAAGTCTCTAAAAAATTCTCTCGGAGAGATTATCTAAATACACATTTACGTATTCACACCGAAGAAAAGCCATATGTGTGTGAAATATGTCTTAAAAGATTCTCGAACAAGAGTGCTTCAAATACACATTTACGTATTCACTCAAAAGAAAAGCCATATTTATGTAAAATATGTCCTAAACGATTCTCTAACAACAGTGATCTACGTAAACATTTACGCATTCACACCGAAGAGAAGCCCTATGAATGTGAAGTATGTTCTAAAAAATTCTCTCAGAATAGTCATCTAAGTACACATTTACGTATTCACACAAAAGAAAAGTTATATATGTGTGAAATATGTTCTAAAAAATTCTCTCATAAATGTAATCTAATCACACATTTACGCATTCACACAGAGGAAAAGCCATATATGTGTGAAATATGTACAAAAGAATTCTCCTACAAGAGTAATCTGAATAGACATTTACGCACTCACACAGGAGAAAAGCTATATGTGTGTGAAACATCTTCTAAAGAATTCTCTCATAAAAGTAATCTAAATACACATTTACGCATTCACATCGATTGAAAGCCCTATGTATGTGAAATATGTTCTAAAAAGTTCTCTCGGAATGATCATCTAAGCACACATTTACGCATTCACAGCTACATAAATACTGTATTAAGTGTCCTTTTGTATGAGTTATTTCATTAGTTCATTAAAATTTTTAGGCATGCTATATAAGTAGCTCAATTTACGATCTTGCAAGTGTGTTCCTTTAAAAATGGCTGCACGGATTTTTTTTTAACTTGCCATATCTCCCTTCAAGAATATATATAAAAACTTCCTTTTAGATACATCTTTGTAAATAATTGTTTTTCGTGTCAACCATTAAATATGAAAGTTTTGGTATCACAAAAATAACTTTAATTTTTTTATTATTATTATTATTATCTCATAAACTCATTTTAGACATATTTCCTCATGTATTGCATGGCTATTATAGGAAAATTAACAATTGTCCTGATTACGTAGGTCGATTTTAGATCTTGGAAATTGGCGTTTAAAAAAATTCTTATTGAAAAATATTGTGGTGTCTACTTTGTTACGCCAATTTTATGTCTTCTTATCACATCCAAGTCAATCTCATGGTGATCATCTCCAAAAAGTGCATAATCTGTGCTTGTTTCTCACTAGATTTTTATAAACTGATTTCTTTTTTTTTCCACTTAAAGAATAAATAACAATAATGTATAAGAAAAAAAAAAATTCTTTTTAAAATAATGTTTTTACTAATTAACACACAGGTTTCTTCTCTTTTCAGTTTACTACAATTTAAGTATTTTAAATATTTATGTTCAAATGATATTTATAGCTTGCATACAATTATTAAATTCTTTTTTACACAACATGATGCTTTTGAAATGCATTTTAAGTTCCAAATGTACAATTATCTGCTTCGGATTTTAGAAATAATTGCGAATTCTTTCTAGAAGAACCCATCAGAACGATTTAATATTTTATCAGAGCAATTCTAAGGAAATGAAATTTTGTTTGGGGGAGGGAAAAAGTAATTCCAACACGTTCCTATCGATGACGCTGTCAGGATAATGTCAGGGGAAACGCCTAAATGGACTCATTAAACACAGAAATGTTATTAGTAATACAATGGGATAGCAGGAAACAATAGACTTGAAGGATTTATTACAATTTTTTTAGCAAAAAGACAAGAATACGTGTTTACAGAGGAAACAGTCGTAGTGAAAAGAGAAAAAGAGGAGCTTCATGAAACAATTACGGATAATTAACGGCACATTTTGGAACTATTTTTTTTTTCTTTTGCCAAACAAAATTTCATTGCCTCCCGATTGCTCTGGAAAAGTGTCAAATCGCTCTGATGGATAGTTTTAAAACTATACTGTTTTGAAATCGTAACTTTAATTATAATCACCCTGTATATATGAATGCTTTACCAAACAATGTAAACATTACCCTTTCTGTCATTAAAAATTAGCGTTTTAATTGCTATTACGCTTATAATAAATCAATAAATATAGTAATCAATAAATATAGTATCAATAAATAGTTGTAATAAATTAATAAATTCTGAGACAGAATGGGACATTTTAAAAATATGACGAATTTAATATCGTTTTATCTATTCTATTATGATGTGACATTTGACATTTTAGAAATGTAAATAATTTAATATCACATTGCATTTGATCATAATTTAAAAAAGTAGCGTATTCAAAATTATAAATATTTAAATACTAAAGATAAAAATTCCGTTTTTGCTGTATCTTATCTTAAACATCATTAAAGTTTTATGCCTGAAGAAAATCCAATTATTTTTCGCAAGCCATTATGATTACATCTTGATTTAATTAGGATTTAGTTAGATCTTGAATTTTAAGACGTCAGAAATGTCTAACACTGTCGAATAGGACAATGTTTAATCAGATTTAATGTTAGACACAGGAAACAATTTTGGTAAAGATGAGGTAACATGACATCAAATTAATGATATAGTTTCTTTTTTTTTGTATTTTTTCTTTGACATTTTATGTTCAGTAGCTCAATTTTATGTGCTGAAAAATATGTTTTGTTTATTAATTACAATATGCTTGAATGATAATGTCAAGAGTTTGGCTTATGGTTTTTAATTATATATATGTATAGATAGATAGATAGATATTAAGAGATTATTTAATAAATTGAAGTCCATGTTATTCGTTTTTTTAAATTTGAAAAGACGAATGTGTCACAAAAAGAAGAAAAAATGCAAATTGTTTCCACGTTGAAAGAAATTTTTTGCATAAACCAAAATTTATTTTTCTTATTAATAAAAATGAAATGGTGTTTTTCTGTCTATTTTTTCCTTTTTTAGCTGTCTCCAGAAAAATCTACCACACTTACAGAGGCGACGTTTGGCATACGCATACTCTGTAACTCCCCAGTGTGCACCTCAAAGCCGGATTTTCAAATTTTTAATTGGAAAGAAAGTTATGAATTAAAACATCTATTTAATTTCTCGACTTTTTCTTAAAGTTGTAATTCAGTTTGTTGCCACTAAAATAAAACACTGACATCTTTTTATTTATTTTTTATTTTTTTTTAAACATAAAAAGAAATATTTGAAAAAAAAAAGGAAATTAAGCGTGTATCACAAAATTTTTTATAAAACTGACGTCAGAATATTGAATTTCTTTTTATTTATTTATATTTAAAATATTAATTTCAATTAATCAAATAATCATGATTTTCTTCTTGATTTTATCGCTCGCAAAGTAAAGTTTGTGTTGTTTTCGTGTAGGTTCCCCAAGACGATTTTTTTTTTATTTATTTATTTGTTTTTTTTTGTCATATTGGCAACGACTACAAATAGTTGTCGCAGTTACACAAGTAAAGACCTTTGCGTAAAACGTCCGAGCTACTGCTCAAATTTCAAAATTTTCTAAGGAGATCATTTTATTGTAGTTGTTTTCTGATGTGAAGGCTAATTTAGTTTATTTTAATACCTTATTAGTAAAACTGAAATGGCGTCTGTCTTTCCCTCTCTCAGCTGTCTCCAGAAAAATCAATCGCACTTACAGATGTGAAATTCGGTACATACATTGTTTGAGATATGACCGCATATACCTCGAAGCCAAATTTTTATTTTTTTAATTTAGATGCAAGTTATTATATAAAACGTGATTAACTATCGAGATTTTTTTGCGAAGTTTTCCACCACGAGATGTTCCTTTTCACACTCCGGGGGCACAAACCGAAGATTCTATTGTTTCTACTTTAAATGCGCTATAAAATGGCCTTTTTTAAATTCGAACTGTGTGTTTACTAATAGATCGATTTCTTTATTTTTCAATTTGAAATAAAATTAAATTTTATAACACATTGCAGTATACAGTATTTCGTGTGGTATTGCTGTCATTTAATGGTCGACAACGTAAATTAAATAAAATATAAGAAATAACGTGATAGTAAATACTATGTACAATCCGTATAGTGTTTGTTTAATCTAATCCCGATCTAAATATGAAATTGGTAATTTGATTCTTTTCAATATGGTCTGTTTCGAAACATTTGTCCGATAAACACCCAAATTGAAGTTCAAGGGCAAGGAGATATTGCGGTTATGGAAGATGCTGCAGAAGGCAGCGGGTTCCGAAGCAAGTTTTTGAGCTATTTCAAAAGATTTTTTTTTTTTTTTTTTTAATATAATAAAATTGGGATTTTTTTTTTTTTTTTAAATATAGTTACCAGCGAAGCGGGCAAAGCCTGCTAGTTTTAAATGAAGAAAGGAAACTTTCTGTGTGTGTGTGTGATTTCTATTGTGAGTACTGTAGCTTAAATATTCCTCAGCGACGGATGAGAAGTTTCGTCTTACAAAGGGGTTATATTTTGAGCACCACGGAACGAGGTAACTCATTTTCTATACAATATTTTACAATACTTTTGCAGCGTCTCAAATAACGTATCTATTTAGTAAACATATTACTTAATTTAATAACTTAACTAATTAACGTGTTAATTTACTACTCATTGTCGCGAAAAATGTGTTAAGAAGTAACGAAAGATACATTACCCCGTCACAGTCAGTAGTTTAGCTGAGAATTTCAATTTATTTACATAATTTATTTTAAAAATACGTATAATTTTTGAAACGTAAATAAGATGTTCATTGTGAAACTCAATTTTTTTTATTGTCTACTGTTAAACCGCAGAAGGATGATCCCTGGCGTCTTCTGCGCATGAGTGAAAAGGGTTGGTTCATTTATAAAATAGAAATGTCCTTAGTACCTAGGGATGTGTTTGTTATTGGTATGAAAAAATTATAAACTCACTGGTTGCATTTCTTTTCCTTCTTTGAAATGATTCTTAAATATCTGGTTATATGAATATTTTACGATTAATTAAAAGAAAGAAAAACTGATAATATTATAAAGGGGATAGTTTTAAGGTATAACTTTAGTATATCCCCATAGCTGAATTTGGCGATATAGTATGGCAGCCTATATGTTGTTTATTTTGGATTTATAATTTTATGATTTAGATTATGATTTTATCATTTATGATTTTTAGATTTATGATTTAGCCATAATCGCTAATAAAAAATTGCCAAATGTCGTTGTGGGAATATATTAAAGTTGTTCTTTGAAGTGTGTAACACTAATTTAAAAATTATGTTAATTATTATTTACAAACTAGTATATAACCCCTTAAAAAATGACGAAATGTGAAATCAATTAAGGTAGTGAATCAACGAATTCTTTGCCAGCTTCGTTGGTCACTGTATTTAAAGGGGACTAATGTGCAAGTCGTACCTGACGGGGAAGTTAAATCCTATTTCGTGAAGAATTCTTCTCAAAGTTTCTCTTTGATACTTAAAATTTATCTTTTCTTTAAGTACAGGAATTAATTTGGGAATTGTAGGTACGATCTTATTTACTGCGTAAAACCCATGTACTGCTCTTCGAATAACATCGCAATCAAAATTATCCAGAGAAATGTTTTCGATGGTACTGTTCTTTTGCCGCTTTTTTGGTGATACAAACATTGGATTGTCTTCTCCTTTTGATTCTCTACGTATTCTTTTAATCGTGGCTTCTGATATATTAGTTATTTCACTCGTACGTTTCACCGATTGGGAAAGTGGAGCAATAGCTTATCCTTCTAAAGCTTCTTTATCGCAAAACTTAATGACATTATGTACAATACGCTTCGTTTCACTATGAAGAGGTTTAATCCGAGAACTCGTACCACATGTACGATCCATTTCCAATATAAACAGACTGTTATATAGAAAGAAATAAAAGAAAACAAAGCAGGAGTATTAATTATTCTACGCATAACAGAGGAAACAAGAATAATAGAAAAATTCCCCCTCTCTCTTCATTGCTGTGTCTCACAGAGCGTGAGTGGAATCGTCCTGGCACTTTGCCAACCAGGTATCAATCTTCGGCGGGCCAACAGTATGTTTATATCAGCACGCGGTACAGGTAAAAACTATTCTGTTCATTTCAAAAATTGTACAAATATCTATTTTTGTTTTTTTTCAGATAAATATCTCATCAATATATATATATTAAATTTTCTAGAAATATTTATTTTTTCTTGATATAATTTATCAGGTATTTTAACTTTTTTTAACTGTTAATTCTTATTTATGTAAATGGGATTATTATGGTTTGGCTTATAATTTTAAGTTAGTTACTTTACACAATTATTATGTATATATTTCCAAAACGCTCGCAAGATCTCTTTGTTTAAACGAAAAAAAAAAAAAAATTCTCAATATGTGGGCATAGGATTAATTCGTCCTATCTTGATCGATTGCCTCTGCCTATATCACTTAGATGTAATTATAAATCAACAGTACTAAATTTAACTAGACTTTTGCCTATCAATCCTCATAATAATTTGACCAATGTTTTAAAAAGAAGTATGTTTTATAATCATATCCAATTTTTATTATATTTCTTTATTTTGAACTTTTGGCTGCGCCTTTTTATACAGTGTTCGTCTGAAAGGAAATCTCTATCCAAAAATTTTATTGTTATTATAATGAAAAAAAAAAAAGTTTTTTGTTTCTGTGGCGACTTCTTTTCCGCACCCGGTTCTTTTCTTCCATTAAATTCATCTCGAGACACATTAAGACACTGATCACGCTTAGTTTACATATTTTATTTCTATTATGTGTTTAAATGTTACTTATTTTATACCATAGAAAATATTTAAATTTTAAGTGAAATATAAATGTTATTGCTCTTGATGGAACATCGCATATTAGGTCAAAGATGAGACAATAATTAAGAATTTAAAAGGACAATTAGACTTTCATGAACATTTATTTAAAGATGAAACAATAATTAAGAATTTAAAAGGACAATTAAACTTTCATGAACAGTTATATAAATTATCCACAAATTTTTGTTAGTAGTTTCACTGTGAAGGCCATTGTCCCTCAAGTGAAACTGGAGGGAAGGTGTGAACGCCGCACCTCTGAGTTCGAGAGTATCCCAAAACAAGAACTGAAAAGTTTGGTACGAAAGTGTGGCAACAGTGTGTATGTATGTGAATCAAGATGGACTAGCGTTCCATTCTATTGTTTTTTTAGAAAATACTTTATTTGATGTTAATTTATGTGTTCGTTATGTATTTTATGTTTGTGCCGTAAGTAAAAGTAAAATCTTTAAAAGTATATAATATATATGAATAAACATTTATCCTGACATGGATTTTCTTATGCACTTTAAATAATCTTAATGAATTAATATACTTGAATATAAGAAACAAAATAAACACACACACATATATATATGTAATAACAAATACAATATTAAACTAACTTATGACTTTATTCACGAATGCGTGATAAAGCATCTGCAATAGTATTACTGCTTCCTGGCTTATGAGCAATAGTCACTTGATAGCGAGATAGAGCCAATGCCCATCTTTGTAATCTGGCGTTCTTAGGAACTGTTTCTGTGAAATATTTTAAAGGGTTATGGTCCGTGTGTAAGATAATAGTGGTTCCATAAGTCCACCTTTCGAATTTACCTAATGCGCATATTACAGCATAAGCTTCCCTTTCAATAGTGCTCCACTTTGATTGAGCAGGGGTCAGTTTTTGGCTTGCGAAAGTTATAGGTTTCAGTTTATTCTGCTCATCTCTCTGCATTAGACGGGCTCCAATTCCGGTCACTGAAGCATCAGTATCGATTTCAAAAGGTTTCGACATATCAGGTGTATACAGAGATGTTATAGAGCACAAACAATTCTTTAACGAATTAAATGCGCTTTCGGCTTCTTCTGACCATGGAAGGTCGTTTGGCACAGTTTTTCGAGTTAAGTCCGTTAAAGGTTTTGCTATATTGGCATACCGAGGCACATAGTCTCTGTAATAGTTAAATAATCCTAGGAGTGACTTCAATGTTTTCTTAGTTTTAGGGGCTTTCAAATCTTTAATAACTGATATCTTGTCCGGATCTGGGCCGTGCTCTCCTGAGCCTACGACATGTCCTAAATATTTTACTTTCGACATCGCAAACGAGCATTTCTTTAAATTTGCCGAAAAATTCAATTTTTTCAGAGTTTCTAAAATGGATTTAATATGATTAAGATGATCTTCCCAGGTTGAAGAAAATATGATAATATCATCAAGAAAACTTTCGGCGTAGTCACTATGAGGTCGTAATACTTGATTCATTATTCTTTGGAATGTTGCTGGTGCTCCAGATAATCCAAATGGCATCACCTTCCACTGATACTGACCCTTTGGAGATACAAAACTGGCTAATTCTCGGCTTTGCTCTGCTAAGGGTATTTCCCAATATCCCTTAAGGAGATCTAAAGTTGTCAAGTAACGAGCTCCACCAGCTTTAAATCTAAGATTTTCTGAATTCTGCATAGGAAAAGGTGGAATTTTACTAACTGAGTTCAGCTCTCTGTAGTCCACGCAAAGTCGGACAGTTCCATCTTTCTTGGCTACACATACCAATGGATATGCTATTTCTGCTGAAGAGGGTTCTATCAGGTCTTTTTCCAATAATTCTGCTATCTGTTTTTCTATATTAGATCTTAATGTTTCTGGAACTTTATAAAGATGAGGTTGTTTCCTCTCTACTGCAGACTTTAACTGGATAACATGGGGAGGAACTTTGGCTTTCTTTAATTCCCCATCAAATATTGTTAGATATTCTTTAATCAGATTCAACAGCTGTTTATGTTGCTTTGCTGATATCGAATTTGATTTTATACCAGCTTTTAGTTCTTCATCTGTTACTTGCCGTGATTCTACGGGCGCATGTTGTATATCTCCAAACTCTTCATCTGTTTCGTAAATAATTCCTACAGCTCTGACAGGTTGAATATATTTACGCAATTTATTTTGATGAAGATGTCGAACACTTCCATCAGGTAGTTTGACATAAAAAGAATTTGGAGACTTCCGTTCTACTATTTCTTCTGGTCCTTTCCATTTTGAACAAAGACGATTTGTTGAATCAGGGATTAACACTACAACTTCATCCCCAACAGAAAATTCGGTATCTTTTGACCGTAAATTATGATAATGTACATATTTCTGCTGCTGTTCTTGAGTTATGCTATTCGCATACTGTGCCGCGTCTTCTAAACGTTTCCGGAGTTTCAACAGGTAGTCAGCTACAGATTCTCCAATCCCTTGAGGAAGTACGACTTCATCTTCCCAACTTGATTTGAGGATGGCTAGAGGTCCTACAGGTGGTCGCCCATGAACTAGTAGGAATGGAGCAACACCCGTTGTAGTGTTAGGCACTTCTCTGTATGCCCATAACAAGAATGGCAACTGTTTATCCCAGCCTCGACCTTGTGAATTAATTGCATGATGTAGCATGGATTTCATAGTTCCTATCCATCTTTCGACCAAACCATTCGATTGTGGATAACCTGGAGTGGAAAATTTAGGAACACATTCTAATCGTTTTAAAAACTCTTTTGTCAGCTGTGCGGCAAAATTTCTTCCGTTATCCATTGCAATTACTCGAGGAATTCCAGTTCGTACAAATATTTCTATAAATGCATCACAGGCTGCCTTTGCTGTTAAAGACTTCAGAGGTATTGCTTCCGGCCAACGACTATGCTGGTCCATAACGCACAGTACATACTGATGGCCACGTGATGACTTTGGCTCTATTGGGCCTAAAATATCGGCATTAACCACTTGAAATGGGAGTTCTGGTCTTCCAACAGCTTCGATAGGTGTTCTATCGTTTACTTTTCCTTTCCTGCGCATTTGACAATCATGGCACGAAGCACATAATTGTTTGACTTCTTTTGGCATTCCTTCCCACCAGAAAGACATTGCAATTCTGTCTCTGGTCTTCTTAGCTGCCAGATGTCCACCTGTAGGAGTTTCATGAGCTAATTTCAAAATGTCCTTTCTTCTGCTTGCCGGTACGACCAATTGAATATATTTCTGTCCGCCAACTTTACCCATATGATATAATAATCCTCTTTCAATCCAGTAACCATTTTTATGTTGCCTAGCTTCTTCGAAGCACTTTTTCAATGTAGGACAGTCTAACTGCTCATCCCTAAACACTTGTGCTTGTGGAACAGGGATATTTTCATTTCTTTCATCCTTACTATCGGTTTCGGTCAATGTCTGTTTAACTACTGAGTTATTAAAGACTTTGGTTTCTGGATGATGCGACTCGCTGTTGTTTAGCTTTGCCTTTCGAATAGTCTCGTGACTTTCTCCCTTCATACAGAACATACACTTTTCATTATCTTCTGTGAGTGGAGTACTAATTGCCTCATCCCCAAGATAATTGTCGTTTGAATTATTCTCAGGTACACTGAACAAGGATTGTTCACCGACTTCATTTATTGTGATTACTTCAACCTCTTCTTCTGAAGAATAGTTTCCGGGAGACCTTCCCTCCACTTTGAACAAGGACGGTTCATTGTTTTCTTCGACTGGGGTGATATTAACCTCAACCCCTGAATTTCCAGGATTTCTTCCTTTCACATGGAACAAGGATTGTTCATCGACTTCTTTCTTCGGGATATTCACTTTATCCCCTAAAGAAATGTTTCGGGAGACCTTCCCTCCACACTGAACAAGGATTGTTCATTAGCTTCTTTTACTGAAGTGATTCCTGTATCATCTCCCAAATAAGAACGCTTTTGTTCCTTCAACCATTCATATACCCTGGGAGTGATTAAAGCTTCCTCATGCAGCCCTTCTACTACTGCAGCATGCACTTGAACATATGGAATGATTTCTTCATCTGTATGAAGACTTAGCGGAACTGACACAAGTTGTGCTTCCACTGGATTACCTATAGCAGGTCTCAAAAGAATTTTCCCACTTGACTGTAAGTGTTCCTCAGGTACAACTGATTTTCGTAGGTACGGTGATTTCTGCACCACTGTCCACGATGCCTTGAAATTTTTGGCCTCCGATTCCTAAATCCACTTTCAGAAGCTCGCCATCTTTCTCGTTGACTGGAAATTCCCGCTCGAAACAAGCGCTATTTAGATTAACACTGACCTTATTAAGGCCCTTACTTTCTTGACTCTTTTTGTTTGTTTTCACGTTAGATGTACTTGCTGAATTCAATTTGGGGCAGGATTTTTTCATATGACCTTCCTTTCCACACAAATAGCAGGAGAATTTCGGACGAATGTCTCTTTGTTCTTGCTGTGGCTTAGTAAAAACCCTTTTCTCATCTCTATTGTTATTTCCGAAATTCGCCCCTTTGGATGGAAGATTCCAATTTTCTTTATGAGAAATTTCTTTCGGTTTTTTATTGAAAGTCATTTTGACATTTTCATAATCATCTAATTTACTGGAAATAACATCAGATGACTTAAACAATGACCATTCATCGATGAAATGTTCTTTAATTTCTGGAGGTACTTTCCTTTTAATTTGATCTGTAATAATCAAATCATATAATTCTTCAAATGTGTTCACTTCTAATCCCCGAATCCATTCAGTAAAATAGTTTTTCAACTCGTAAGCAAAATCTCTCCATGTGATATCAGCTTTTTTAGTATGCTTAATGAAAAATTGTCGAAATCTTTCAGGAGTAAGTTTATATCTCTTTAACAATAACTCTTTTACTTTTCCGTAATCATTCGTGATTTCTTCGTCTTCCCGAGCTATAACTTCCGCGATTTCGTATGGCAGTAGCCCAATGAGATGAGAAACCCAATCATCTCTTTTAATTTCGGCACGTTTTGCCTGCCGCTCAAAAAGAACTAAATACAGGCTAATTTCGCATGTTTTAGGATCAAATTTTTGTAAGATGTTATGTAATTTTACGCGCGTTTTCTCAGAAGTTTCATTTGTAATTCCTTTCTTCTCAAGTTCTATTCTTGCATTTTCCAAACGCATTTTTTCCAATTCTATTTCTTCTCTTCTTATGCGTTCCTCCATCTCTTCTTTTCTCTTACGTTCCTCTATTTCTTCCCTTCTTATGCGTTCCTCCATCTCTTCTTTCCTCTTACGTTCCTCTAGCACGTTCGCTAATGTTTCTTTAACAAATTCTTCATCGTAATTCTTTGAAGCCAAAATAGCATCTCTTAACTCATATAACTTTAAATGTTGAGCTCCTTCCACTCCAAGTTCAGTAGCAACTTCTTGCAAATCTTTTTTATTCCCTTTACCAAAAAATGCCATCTTCGGATGGATGAAATCAAATCAAGTTCAAATTTTCCGTGAATAAAATAAATTTTCTTATATTTATAATCACAAACCCTATTGTTTTCGTTCCTAAGAACACCAAATTTGACATCTTAGTTTTTATCTTAAACACCATTTTCCCCCAAATTAAATAAAATAATCATTAAGTCGGAATGCATACATAAAAGGAGAAAAAAAAATATGTATCGAAATAACAAATTAAAAAAAAATGTTTACACAATCAACTCTTTCATTAAATAAATCAGAATATACTTTAGCAAGAAGTTTATACATTGAAAGCTGGTTATGTAATAAATAACCAGCTTTCAATAAATTAGAAATAATGTTGCTATAGCAACCTTTAATCAAACTTACTTTTAGACAGAAAAGAAAACAATTTCCGATTCATTCTCAAAGTAAAAAAAAATAAACAAAACCGGACGTTCACAAGAATTATTCACTAATTTTTTTTTTTTTTACTGAGATATTTCATTAATATTCTAATAATAATAAAGATAAATAAATATAAATCATTATCAACGTTTAACAAATAAACAATCATTCAATAAAACAGAACAAATAAATCAAAACAGAACTTTTTTTTTTTTTTTTTTTTTTTCCTATCTGCTTTAATGAAACTTATTTATTCTAAATCACGTGATGAATAAAAAGAACACACAGAAATTAACAACAATGATCTTGCATAGCATAAAAATATATTCTTTTCAACATTCTTTTTACCATTTTCCGGCTTTTTAAATACAAATAAACAAATATATTTCTATTTTTCATTTTTCAAACACTAGAATTATTATTATTTCAACATTACGAAATATTTAATTTCCATTTACCTATTCTTTACCTTGTTGGAATACAAAATCGGAACGAAATATCTAAATGCTTAATCCTAATTATTTAACCTAAACTTATACAAAATATGACTCTTGATGGAACATTAAAAAAAAAAACATACCCTTTTTTTTTTTCATCACTATCATGAAATAATCCGTACGTGCAGTAGCTATTTCACATATGCTTGTCGACTGCGCCAATTGTGGCGACTTCTTTTCCGCACCCGGTTCTTTTCTTCCATTAAATTCATCTCGAGACACATTAAGACACTGATCACGCTTAGTTTACTTTTAAAGATTTTACTTTTACTTACGGCACAAACATAAAATACATAACGAACACATAAATTAACATCAAATAAAGTATTTTCTAAAAAAACAATAGAATGGAAAGCTAGTCCATCTTGATTCACATACATACACACTGTTGCCACACTTTCGTACAAACTTTTCAGTTCTTGTTTTGGGATACTCTCGAACTCAGAGGTGCGGCGTTCACTGTTTCTTAAAAAAATATTTCATTTTTTCTTTTAATATTTTATGGCGCAGAGTATCCTTCATTATATTTTGCACCGTGACAGTTTAACCAACCAACCAAATGCCAAGTTTTTAAAAAGATATCTGTCTTATTTAATTGCCAAAACTACAGTCGGCAGCAAAAGTATCCGAGCACCAGCAATAATCCCTACCTAAAAAAAGTACAATTCAGAAATCTAATTCATGAACCTGGAAATTAATTTTTGATTGAATGGAGTAGAAGGTTGATTTTTACCAACTATGTGAAAAATGCCAGAGCCGGGAATCGAATCCCTTGCCTTCCGCTGGGTTCGTGGTCGTTTAGAGTTTTGCCATATTCAAATTTGCCACTTGATATAGCTGCTTTAATGCAGACTCGGTGACCTTGCCAACATAAATTATGTGAGAAGTGCCGAGCTGGTTATCAGTCAGGGTAGCTCAGTGGCTAGAGCATCCGCGCGTTTAGCGGAAGGGCCACGGTTCGATTCCCGGCTCTGTCATTTTTCACATAGTTGGTAAAATTCAGCCTTCTATTCCATTTTATCAAATATTTAAAAAGTACACTTAATATTGCTTTGTTAAATAAATCCTTGTCGATCATGTTCTTAGTCTGCCTAAGAACATGATTTAGGCTGACTAAGAACATGACTCGACAAGGATTTATTCAATAAAATAGTATTAAGTGTACCTTTTCGATATTGGAATTATTGGCTAGTGGTCGGATACCTTTGCTGCCGACTGTAAGTTGTCACATAATCTTTAACTACATTTCTTGCGACCATGGGAGTATTTGCCCAAGCACAGACTCAACGAGACCACTGTTAAAATAGGGGAGATAATTTTTTCGTTTAGAGGAAATAAGAGATAGGGAACAGTGAATGACTGGATGTTTACTAAATCCCAAACTGTCGGTTAACTTGGCACCCTTCCAAAAGTCTCCTCTTCACTGCTAAGCGTGGGAAAGATGGTTACATTATAAACAAAAATTAGAAAAAAAAAAACACAGTTGTCATGAAAAATTAGAAGCATTGGCAGCTATGCTTTCTGAATCATAATACAGGGACACACAAAAATCATTTCATCCACTTTGATTTAAACAAATATTTATGAGTCAGACAGAATGGATTGCACAATTTTTTGTGAATATATTTTGATTCTTGTTCGTGTCCAGGAGAACACGAAAAAATATGGTATTATTATCTATGGACAGTATTTATAAATACATTTTAGCACGGTTTCTTTTCCTCTCATACAAGAAAATTAAAGTAGAATACGTGACTCCCACCCATTCTCGCTCTTCAATGTATTTTTCTAGTCAGTTTTGTCCTTTTACTCTTT
Organism: Salticus scenicus; assembly: GCA_963930645.1. Lineage (NCBI taxonomy): Eukaryota > Metazoa > Arthropoda > Arachnida > Araneae > Salticidae > Salticus > Salticus scenicus. The sequence goes on from OZ005660.1 coordinate 244,322,792, forward strand.
CTGGTGTAGCCCTTTTTTTTACACATTTAATATTGTGAGTTTCTTTCATTTTCATCCCATGCTTTTTCTATGGAATTTTAGCTAATTTCCCTCGTGTTTTACATTCTAAAGTGCGGTTTAATTTTCCCATCATTTCTGTTGAATACTGTTTTTTAGTTGTGGACCTCTCTGATTTGTTATGCATGCTGTTTCCTATTGTTTGGTTGTGTTTATTTTCCCCTTTTGGTTTTTGTCTTGCTTTCAGTCTTGATTTTGCCTTTAACGAGTGTGCATGTCCTTCCTGAATAAGGAAGGCTACGTCCTTTCGAAACCGGTAGTGTTTTAATTAATTTTATGGTGTGTAAAAGCATGATTTCGGTAGAAAATTGTGTGCATAATATTAATAATAGGCTTACAAAACAATTCCGATAACTTATGCATTATACATGATTACTACTGAATATGTATTTTCGGTCCTTTTAAAGATATATTGAATGAAGAAACGTAATATTTAAGGCAAGTTTCAGAGGGTCCGTAGCCCCCGTCACACACAAAAATATTTCATAATTAAATGAGCTAATCATCACCTCTCTCTAAATACGTAATATAATAACAGCAACTTAATAATAATAATACTTCAATATTATAATGATCAAACGCCAGAAAGGGAGACAAAGTATTAATAAATAATTACATATGAAAGTGAATCATTGTACAAAGCAAAAGGCATTCAAAAAGTTAATAAATGTGGAGAAACGAATTTGAATTTTCCCCATAGCTGATCGTTCTTTATAAAAGGCAATAATACCACGGTAAAAAGGAAGAAAAAAAAAGTTGTTTCTGATACAGTATGAGATAAATATTTTCATTGTCCAACGATTCATTGATTTCAACAATGAATTGAAATAGATGAAACAAATGAAAAAAAAAAAAAAATGAATGCGACATATATATATATATATATGTATGTATATATAACACAAAATAAATAGAAAAGAGCGGCTCATCTGTAAGTAATGCAACATTTTAAACCTGTAGTTTTAATTCGAGTAATATGTCTTTGCCATATTTAATCATCGATAATGCAATAAAATAAATAATTAAGTTTTAACATACTTAGATACAGTGACTAGTTTAAAATATCCAATTCAATTTATCTAGTAACTACCACATTCCATAAGGAATCTTTCCTATATTCTATGAAAGGTCTTTCTTTAATAAGGGAAAAAAGAACACAGTCATTCTTAGAAATAAGTATGTATTATATTCAGTTACGCCTCAAAGAATGCAAGAACCCTTTTAGCTGAAATAACAACGGTAAAAAACAGATGCATTCGGTTTTTCTGCTTTTTGAGTCGAATGGAGCATTCCATAAATCTCCTTTAAAAATAAAGACGGAAGCGGTAAATATATTTATGGAAATTCTCTGTTCGGTAATGCAAAAGCATCAAAGAAACTTTGCCCGTGTTACAGCGGTGATGAATGGAGAATATTTTTTGTCTCTGTCGCCGTTTCCATTTTATTACTAAATACTTCCAGTTTATTTCTCGCTTGAATGAAAATAGCATTAGATAAGAAAAATATAGGGATAACTAAAAACTTTTTTTCATTCTTAACCGCCGTTTCCTGTTTTTTATTTATACTTTATACGCTCAAATAATGCATGCACATTGGCTACATATTATTTTTTCTCTATTTTTTGCATGAAAGTAATGAAAGTTTACTAAATTATAGAAATTAAGAGTCCTATTTATGGGACAAATGATAACATTGTCAATATTAGTGAATAGTGTTAAAATTAATTCTTTAGGATATATTTTTCCAGAAATATTTTCGAAACAATTACAGTTAAAAACTATTAAATCAATATATCTGTAGAAAGTAATATTTCTTCAGATATATTGATGATTTAATAGTTTTTAACTGTAATTGTTTCGAAAATATTTCTGGAAAAATATATCCTAAAGAATTAATTTTAAACCGTACAGATACTGATAAAATTTCTTTCCTAGATTTAAATATAAAGAGAAATGAAGATAAATGGCTCATTGGATTATATGATAAAAGAAAGGATTTTAATTTTAAAGTTAATAGTCTTACTAATTGGTTTTAAAATATCTGTAGAAAAGTTTTAAAAAATATTATGTTCGCACAGCTTAAAAGAATTCGTACTATCTGCAATAATGAAGAAGATTTAAAATATGCTCTTGAAGACTTAAAATGTACCTTGAAATTTAACTGTTACCCGTCCCAATTTTTAACTGTGAGTTTCCAGAGTTTTCCTATCTCGGTTTGTCCTACTTCCTCATTCAAGGGCGATATTTAAGTACCGACGAGTAGCCCCGTCGGCCGAAGATTGTTTGTTTTCCAGATGAAGGGTTGTATTTTTATTTCATTCTATACTTTCTTGTTTACCTTCAGTATTTCTTTATTGTATTGTATATTTTTTTTAAAAATGAATTGATGTAATTTTGTAACTTTTACAATTTGATAATGTTATAAAAATTTTTTTTAGTAGTTTTATACATTATATGTATGTTTGATTTCTCTTCAGTTATTGGTGGTTTTCTGTTTGGTGAGAAGTTGGGGGCTAAGGATAGTTATTAGCTTATAGCTACTGTCCTTTCAGAAACTTCTCTTTCACCCCCTACACTGAGGGGCCTCCCTGATGAAGATCTCGGTGTTTTTTGGGGTTTAATTCCATTAATTTTTTATATATTTTTCTACATTTATATATTCCTTTATATATGTTTTGCATTTGCTTTCGCTGCAATTTTGCGCATTAGTTTTTAATTCTCCTATTGGTTTTTCTAATCTATAAAACTTATATATTTATAAATTCCTGTCAATAGTTTTCTATATATATATATATATTAAATCTTTTCTTAAATATCTATAGAAGTTTCAGCATTTTGAAAGTCGTAAATTCATGAAAAAACGCAAACTGAGAAAACGCAATTTAAAGATTTCAAATCTATAAAATGTACATCAAAAACCATAAGAATTGTTGCTTGAATACATGTTTTATTGTACAAACCTGTACAAAACTGAACTGTTTTGCATAATAGTTTTATGTGTTATTTATTCTTATTTAATTATTTAGTTTAAAAATATTACGGAAGTCAAGCTGTGTGTAATTAATTTATTTTTATATCAAAGAGCATGCATAAAAAGAAAATATGGCGTGTCTCCACTCCACTTTCCGAATATTAAGTAACTAATGGATGTATAAATAAATTAAAGTAAGAGGAATCGTTAAATACGCTAAAGGGAAAATTATAATAGGATGTATGGGTATTATTTTACATATAGTATGTTGTTTAGTTTAACGCTTTTGCGCTTGAAATAATTTAAGGCAATAGATAGTAATGATAAATTTTCTTTGTGTCCCTGCAAAAACCTATTAGTGCTAGACTCACCAAAATCCATAAAGTTCGTACGATGGCTACCTATAACATGCATATACATTTTCAGATCAATCAGATGAGGCATTTAGGCGCTATTGTATTTTAAATAATTTGAGCCCATTAGCCACAAAGATAAAGTATTTTTCTTTGTGTCCCTGTAAGAAACTCTAAGAGTTAGATTCACCAATGGTGTCTACGATTGTGACCTGTAACATGTGTATGAGTTTCCAGTTCATTCAAATAAGAAGCTTAGACGCAATCGTTCTTTAAATAATTTGAGCCGATAGTGCATAATCATAAAGAATTGTTCTTTGTGTCACTGTAAAAACCTAAAAGTGCTAGGTTCATCCGAATCTTTATGCTTCATGCGACGGTGCCCTACAGTACGTTTATAAATTTTCAACTCAATGGGATAAGGCATTTAGACGCTAATGATTTTAGTCCATAGGCCCTAATGATATTTTGTGCGTGTGTGTGTGTGTGTGTGTCCCTGTACAAAAATTATTAGTACTAGATTCACCAAGAGCTATACAGTTCGAGCAACACGTATCTAAATTTTCAGCTCATTCTTGGAAGGCATTTAGACGCTATCGCGCTTCCAACAATTTCTGTCCGTAGTCCATAATGATAAAGATTTTTTCGTTTCGTCCCTGCAAAAGAACTATACTATCTAGATTCACCAAAATTTATGCCCTTCTTTTAAATAAAATTTATGCCCTTCGTAAATTTTCAACTTAATTGAAAAAAGCGTTTAGACGCTATCGAAGTTTTAAAATTTTTGGCTCATATACACCATAATCATGAGAACTATTCCTTGTGTCCCTGTAAAAAAAAAAAAAAAAAAAAAAAACTATAAACGCTAGATTAACCAAAATTTATACAGTTCGTGTGACGGTGTGATGGTGATTTATAATATGTTTATAAATTTCCATCTCTAACGAAATGAGGCGTTTAGACATTATCGTATTTTACAAAATTTGGGCCCATAGACCATAATGGTAAAGAATTTTTCTTTATGTCCCTGTAAAAAATAAATAAATAAATAAATAAAATAAATTAAGTTCTAGACTCACCAAACTCAATAGGAATTGTATTATGTGGAACTATAACATACGTGCCAAATTTAAGCTCACTTGAACAAAGCGATTAAGCGCTGTCGTGTTCAGTCACATACATACACACATACATGCACACACATACACACACATACACACATACATACCTTATAGATCTTCGTAAAAATAGTAAATATGAATTCAGAGGTTTTCAAAAAGTGTACAAACACCTAAATCTCAAACGCGGATTTTTGACATTATTACAATACTTTCTTCACTATAGCGTTCGGAAAGTAAAAATGAAATTAAGAACATAAGAAAATGATAATGAAGATAAATTTTGTTGCATCAGTTAGTATAAAAATTATAAAATGAGTTGTTGGTAAAACGAAAATTTATCTTTGAATAAATTATTAACAATACTGTCTACCGCAAATTTGAATATTTTAAATCTTTCTTTTTCTAAAAATAACAAACTTTAATTAACTTTAAACCAAAATTAAATTTAGATACATTAAAAATATAATGAAAGCAAAATCATGTCAGTTAGTTAGAAGTTATTCAAGAATATATTTAAAAATGAAAACTTTACGCTGAATAAATTATCATTAACGCAATAAATTTTCCTTTCCGATGTTACATTAAAAATTTAATTTATCGTACGATGGAAAATAATTTAATTATTTTTATCTCGTAGAAAAGGTTGCATTCTTCGGTATTCATTATTTGATTAATCTTTAATTTTGAAATTATTTTGACTTTTAACTTGTGTTATGAATCAGGAAGTGTAATTAAGTTATGCACCAAATTTTAATAATTAAAACGAAAGCAAAGCTTTCGATCGGGCTGGGCTTGGACACAAAAGTGTACCACATCCACTTTTAAAGTATTAATATTTTGTTAGTATAATCAGTCAATTGCAAATATTTCATTTCAGTTTTAAAACTTCTAAATAATAATTTCTAACACTGCAAATAAAAATAAATAAAAAATAAAAAAATGTTGTCAAGAACTAATTATTACAGAATAATATATATTTATATTCAAAATTAAAACTAAGGCTATTTTCTCTGAAAATTTTAAGCATTTTTCATTTTTACTTGAAGATTTATTTTTAAAAAAGTCATAAAAAATTAAACGAGTTTAATCCCCACCCCCATTATTATTTATATTTTTTATATTTATTTATTTTTTTTTTTTGGGAGGGGAGGGGGGATAAGGTTTAATTAATCGTCATTACGTTAGTTCGTAAAACTTTATAAAACAATATGTTCGAAAGCGAAAATTTATGAACAAATTATAAATACTATCTTCACATTGTTATATCAAAGTTGTAATCCGATTCGCGGTGATAGGAAATTTAATTATTTTTAGCCCGTCGAGAGGTTGCTTCTTTTGATGATTATAATTTGATTATTCTCTGATTTTGAAAGCATTGAATTTTACTATTAATTTAATAATAAAGAAGCTTAATTAAGTTATGTACAAAATTTAAATGTAAGATAATACAAAAGAGATATATAAAATTATAGTTAAATTTTTCTTTCGTGTATTATTTTTCTTAGTTATTTTGTATTTTAAATGTAATTTCTATTTTATATATAATTTATATAGAGTGCTTAGTGATATTTGTATCTAAAGGCTATTTTTATTTTCTTTTACACAAACAATAAATATTAGATACGGAAAGTTTTGAACATTCGGCAATCGATGAATTTAAACGTTTTAAGGTCTCCTGAACACGATTTGAGTATTTGAAATATATATCTGTCTGTATGTTACTGAAATTTCAAATAAGATGTATTGCACTAACACATTGGCAGACTTCAACAAAACTTTACATTTGGTCGAAATTTATACTTATAAGATTTTTGATACGTATAGTCAAACAGCTAGCGCAGCTGTACTGCAAATTTTCCCATTTAAAGAAAGATTGTATGATACCCTCTGCAGTTTATAAGTATTCAAAATTTGATATTTGTTGAAAGCCATTATCAAAACTTTGGTTCATTAATTTGGGTGCATATCGGCAGATAGGTGATGTTGTTATGTAGCAGTATTTCACTTTCATGGTAAGACTATATCTTAGCTTCTTTGCTTTAGAAATAGATTTAGTTTTATATGTGAATAGATATTATGAAAAATATGCTGATTCATTTTCGGTGTATATCTGACGACAGGTGGCCCTGCTGTAATGTACTTTTTTATCACTCATGGTAAAAGTTTTCCAATAGTTTTTTTCTGTTAAAATTTTTATCAGTGCAGAAAGTAGTTTGAAATATAAATAATTCGCATAATATTAAAAAAAAAAAAAATGCAGTTATTAGCAACATATGAAAAATTTATCAAGTATGCATCTTGTAAGACTTCATTCTTATCAAATCTTTACAAATGTGTGATATACATTTGTAAGGTACACACATACATTGGGCTTTTAATGTGTACTTTTAGAGAACTAATATATTGCTATCGTAATCAGACTTTTATACATTTACATTTCACGTCAACGTTACATTTTATAACTGTTTATTATAATTGTCTGTATAGTATTAATCCAAAATATAAAATTTCACGCAAACAAGAAGACACATAGAAGTTTTTTTTTTTTTTTTTTTTAACAGTTACATCTATAAATGCTGTTAAAGAAACTTTCAAAGAAGTTTAAATGGATTTTATTTTTTTCATTTTTAGAAAAAAATAATGTTCATTATTTATTCTTAAATAAAAATCGAATAAAAAACAAAAATGAGATGTACTTTTTTTAAGCCCCCGTCTCTATAGTATTACAGTATTTATCAAAAGAATTTTACGTATTTGTGATTGGATCAATTAACCTTCATCCTCAGCAATCTATGCAATAAATGCAGCTGACTCAAAAACTGTTTAACATTAATTCGCAGAATTCATTTTCCTTCAAGCAGAGTATTGCTTTAGAGGAACGCCTAAAGACGAGATTCGATTTCTTTGAAAAATTACTTTTACGTGACCTTATATTAGTAGATATTGAATTAGTTTTTTCATATTAATTGAAATTTTATTTTTCCTACTGAGTGAAAATAATGCCTGGACCGGGACTCGAAACCCGGATCTTTGACTTACAAGGTCAAGGCTCTACAAATTGAGCTATCCAGGCCGACATCCCGGTCAGCATTACTCACTCAGACAACCTGTGGCGTTTGCGTTTCTGCAAACGCCATCTTAATTTACTTAATTAGATTACTAAGAGAACACAAGACTTTAAATAACAATAACTAAAGTTTATTTGAGCAGATTAATGGGAGGGCGGCCTGGTACTAAAGCTTAGCTCAGTCAGCGTTTTACTTAATCAAAATATATGACTCAACCATTTAAGTAGATAATCTTAAATATCTCACCACAGCAGATAGTCGAAGGTGTAGAGACGGTCACACTCGTACTCCAATACTACGGCTTCACTGTGGGACAGAGGATTCCCTGCTGACCCAGCTTGAACTTCCGAAAACTAGTAGACACTCACCAACACTCAACACTACTTGCTTCACACAACTAAATCTCCTCTACTCTACTTTCGATATTCACCATAATAAGAATCATCACATTCGCTATAATATCCTCCAACATCCACTATACGATCCTCCAACATCCACACTATCTACTAAAACCATCTCTATTTTTATACTTCTTCCTACACCCTCCTTTCACTACATTTCAATACGTACTTTTAAAATCACTTCTAATTTAACTAATATTCAAAATCTAAGTCTTTTAATGCAGCACCCTGCCGACACAAAACTAGCTCGACATCAACCGTCACCGAGTCACTGGCGACGGAGTGATTTTAACCGTCCCCACTTCCTACTTTGCTGGATCCAGCTTAATTAAAACAACTGTGGTGACGTTCTGACGTCTCAACCTCACAGTCCCCCTCCAAGAAAAAAATTTAGTCGGGAAAATCCCCAACGGGTTTGATCGAGTAAATTTAAATAGCTTCATTCCATCTCTAACTATCTCAAATCTCTGAAGTGTGAGTGCAGCCGTCACTTAAATTTTAACCGGGTGAGAAAAACTTAAAAATTTGTTAAATCCCTGAGCGAAAACTCGGGGACGCAAAAAAAAATTAATTTAAAATTTTAAATAAAAGGCGTACATTTACCCCGAGAACTCCGGGACTCTGACTGAGCTAAAACCAGGCTTACAGTTGGAATTACACACGTCTCCCTGTTATGCCAGGGAGGCAAGATATTAAATTCAAACTTGATCATGCGTGTCTTTACATAGTAAGTCGCTTGGGACAAATGCGACATTTAAAGTTTGTTATAATCACAAGAATAATTGTTCTTTTTAAAGAAAAACATGAGAAAATCTTTATTAGTAGGAGTGTACTGGCTGGACTGGTATCTGGAGCTTTACGTCTGCAAGGGAGATGACTAAACGAAGAATAGGATGAACTTTCTTCACACTAGAGCAGACGTTGGAATGTGCAGGCTGTCCACATCCAGGAAAAAGAACTTTTTGACATCAAATTAAGAGATCTTTGACTTTAGATAAAAATAGTTTTAACATCAGATTAAGAGAATAGTCCATCAGAGTGTGTCACAACAGATAGTCGAAGGTGTAGAGACGGTCGCACTCGTACTCCAATACTACGGCTTCACTATGGGACTGAGGATTCCCTTCTGCCCCAGCTTGAACTTTCCGAAAACTAGTAGACACTCACCAACACTCAACACTACTTAACTTCACGCCACTAAAACTCCACTGCTCTACTTCTCTATATCCGTAAAACTAAGATTTATCACATTCGCTATAATATCCTCCAACATCCACTATACGATCCTCCAACATCCACACTATCTACTAAAACCATCTCTATTTTTATACTTCTTCCTACACCCTCCTTTCACTACATTTCAATCCGTACTTTTAAAAATCACTTCTAATTTAACTAATATTCAAAATCTAAGTCTTTTAATGCAGCACCCTACCGACACAAAACTAGCTCGACCTCAACCGTCACCGAGTCACTGGCGACGGAGTGATTTTAACCGTCCCCACTTCCTACTTTGCTGGATCCAGCTTAATTAAAACAACTGTGGTGACGTTCTGACGTCTCAACCTCACAAACCTTTTAGGCAGAAACATCTCTGGTCTATCATATAGAGCAGGCGCACTTAACGTCACTGGGACAGATGTTTCCGCACGTACTTTAGAATTGTAGGCAAAAGGGGGATAAAGCACCAATGGAGAGGCAGATATTTTGCCTACATGCGCAAAAGTTGCAGAATAGCGTCGCTTGTTTATAAACATGCGCCTGCTCTATAGATAGCTCAACAGAAAATAAGCCTCAGGAAATGGAAAACACCATTAGATAATGGGAGAAAGAAATACAATTTTTTATTAAAATCACACAATCAACTGTGGAAGAAAATCATATAAATATCATTTTCTTCCAAATTTAAAATTGAAAGTCTCTGCACAATAGTTTTAAATATTTATTATTCTTTATTCAGGCTTAATGCTTTAATTAAAAAATATTACGGAAGTTTAACTGAAGTTAAATTCTTCTATTTTTTAAAAAAAGTAACTTTCATTAATCATTTTTTAATACTAATTGAAAGTTTTAAAATGTTCATTTTTTATTTCAACAATCTCGATTCTAGATTACATCTAGATTACATAAAGACTGTTTAATTTCGTATACTATATACTAAACAATTTAACACATTAGAAATTTAAAACTGAAACTATTTTCAAAATAGTTTTACGTATCCGATATCCTTTATTCACACCTAATGCTGTACATTAAAAATATCATGTGGAAGTTTAACCAAGCTTAATTCTTCTATTTTTATAGAGAAATTTATTAATAATTTTTTAATCTTATTTTAATTTTTTAATCTTATTTTAATTTTTTTTTTTTTTTTTTTTTTTTAATTATATAGATTTTAATCAAACGATTGCCATTTGCTTTAAAAACTAAACAATACTAAACAATATTTGAAATTTAAAATAGAGACTACTTTGCATAAAAATTTTCCGTATACTCTATTTATAAAATTATTTTTAAAAAATGACATTGATTTTTCCCTTTTTAGGAAAAAAATGATCATTAATCATTCTAAAACGCAACTTTAATTTAGAAACATTCAAAGAAAAATACTGAAAATTAAATTCATCGCGCCTGTTTTTAAAGATGAAGCAATTAATGGCTCAGTGTTTAGTTTTAAAATGATTATGAATGTTTGGCCTAATTTAATTTTTTTTATTTTTACAAAAATAACGTTAATTAATCATTTATTTATTTATTTATTTATTTTTTAACACTACTCGAAACTTATAATTATATATATATATATATATATACACACAATTTTATTTTCACTAATTCGATTTTTAGTTCTTTTTTCAAATACTATTTATGAGAAAATAAACAATTTTTGAAATTTAAAATGGAAACTATTTTCCATAATTATTTTTTATTCATGATTAAACACTTATTTTAAAAATATTGAAGAAAATTAAAATCGTTTTATTTAGCTATAGTTTAGCTCAAACTTTGATAGTTCTTAAATGCCTTATTCGTTTGAGATGCAAATTTATTGAAAATTCTGGCAAATCAGACATGCTTGAGCTTAGGAAGGTAGTTTGTGTGTCTCTTTAAATGAAATTTCATAATAATCTATTTAATAAAAACTTTTAAAACCCCAATTCTTATTATAGCGTATCATTTAAAAGTTTTTTGAAGTTAGAATAAAATTTAATTTGCAAGAAAAATGAATTTTTTTTTGCTTATTAACCAAAATTGGAGAAATTTGAACTGTGTTAAGAAAAGAGAAATTATTTCTTAAAATTCGCAACAGATGGCAGCACCGCACGATTGCCTATAAGTTTTGTGATTTCATTTTCTGATTAAGGGTCAATATCTGCAATTTAATTATTCGTTTGAGGTACCTTTTTACTATTATTTTAGTTTATTATTATTTTTTTATATTATAACTTAACATTTTACTGATTTGGTTAATGTTTATGTGTTTTTCCTAATCTTTTTTATTTTTTATTGTTAATTGTTTCATTGACATTTTAGTGAATATTCCGCCCAATAGAGGGCGCTTGTAGTTAAAAAAAAAAAAAAAAAAAAAAACTCCTTTTTTGCTTCTAAAAAGAGAATGAAGAAAAGGGCTTCTTAAAAGAACTCTTCAAAAATTCTTAGAATACTGTGTAGTTAAAGATAAATTTTCTTTTATCAATTTACATTCTTTCTACTAATTGTCTGCAAAAATTAACACTCCGGACCTTCAGGGTATCAAACGCGGGACCCCCGGATTATTGACACGGCGCTCTTACCAACTGAGCCAAGGAGAGGCAAATGAAAAAGCTTGTATTTTCCTTAAAATAGTGGTGCATTTCTTATTTGGTTGAGATTCACAAACAAACCGTAGTGGACGACAGTAAGTACATAAGAATTTGGGGGAAAATAACTGCTATTATTTACAAATTCGTTACAATATTTAGTTCATGTATTTCACATCAGAACATCTTCATTTCGTTTAGTCTCTTAAGGGGCCATAAATAAATTAAAAATATATACACTCAGATATGCATGTTGCAGATTTCTTTTAATTTGTGCTGTTGAAAGTTGTTGCTGTGTTCCAGAAAGATTTCTAAATAGTCTTTAATTATAAAGGGCAGGATTCCTTTCTTTCTTTTTATTTTCCGAACAGTGTAAGTGAGGAAAGTACTGTAATCATGACAAAAATCCGAATTTGAGATTTTGATGTTTCTACACGTTTTAAGGCTCCCGGAATTACTATTTACTGTTTTTATGATGATGTATGTGTGTCTGTATATGTATATGTATGTGAGTGAGCACAATAGTGTCTAAACACTTTGTTTAAATGAGCTGAAATTTGGTACGTATGTTAAAGGTCCTTATAGTATGAACCCTCTTGATTTTGTTGAATCTAGTACTTGCATTTTTTTTACAGGGTCACAAAGAAAAATTCTTTATTATTATGGTCTATGGGCTCAATCACTGATAAGTGTGATAGTGTGTAAATACCTTATTCGTTTGAGATGAAATTTTATTGAAAATTCTTGAAAATCAGACATGCTTAAGCTTGGGAAGGTAATTTGTGGGCGGAGCCTGTAAATGGCCCTATTTTGAGGGAATAAATTTTAACACCAATTACTTAAAACCGAAACAAACCGTTCTTGGAATTTTTTTAATTCATTATATTATTAGTATACTTAGAAATATTTTTTGAACATTAATTCATGAATGGAATTTCGTGATTGTGTCCTCAAAATATTGTGTTATTGATAAAATAATTTTAAATCGTTAACATTTGCCACGTGATTCATCTTATCTTGAAGTTTATGCAACTAAAAATTATTTCTCCTGGAAATAAATTGGCCAATATCGGAAAAACATTTCTTGCTTCATTATCTCTAAGAATTTTGCTTCATCGCGGAAGATGGCAGGAAAAAATGAGAAACTGATTTTTTTTTTTATCACTTTTCTGGAAAATTCACCTTATCCGTAATCGATAACAATTTCTTTTAATTTAGAAAATCCATAGCAACAAAGGACTTTTTCTTAATACGGATAAACAACGAATAAGAACAGTAGTAATAGAACTGAAAATATTGAAAATCAATTAACATTGAAAGAAAAAAAAATCTTCATTGTTTACCAAACACAATAAATAAAAATTATTTTACTCCTATTTAAGATATATACTATACAATTAAATATAAAATTTAAAATTTCATAACAGCTGTGTAAATAATGAAATACGCAGATTTTTACCTGTTTTTTAATTAATGCTACAGGGTAACTTCTTTCAATTTGCATTTTTTCGTGATGTTTTATTCCTCTAAATTATACAGATGAATTAAAAAACTTGATAATATAAAACAGAAACAAATAATCTGGTGTGTCACTCACATGACATTCTCTTACTCTGCATTTCAATACTATATAAATAGATTGTAGATTAATTCGTAAGATTATTATTTATTACTATTTATTTACTATTGATTACTATTTATTTGTTTTGATTACTATTTATTTATTTTGATTTGGAAAGTAAACTTTTGTCTATAAGGGATTAAAAAAGAATTTTAGGCAACGGCTCAATTATTTTTTTTAATACCATTTTCATTAATAGTAAACATTTGTATATCTGTAAAGCAGAGGATCATACTTTCAGTACACCACACAGTCACATGTTTTCAGCATAGAAAAACATCACAGTGGACATTCATGACGTCGTAGACGTCCCACTACTCCATATATCATCCCAGGGATGTTGTACATAGGGGGAAACGTTGTCTATTCGCTATATGAAATGCAACATTGCACAGATAATGTAGTAGTTCATGCTTGGGAGTGTGGCCGACGCCTTGAGTACGCCAAATGTACGTTCCTGTCTCAGGGGTCAATCATTTATAGCCCAAATTGACCAGATAACAGGCGTTGTGAAAATATCGCAAACTATTATCACAGAGGGATGGTTCGTTAATGGAAAGATTTTAAATTCAATACCCATCACTAAATTTTAATTGCAACCTGTTATATCCTCCCCCCCCCCCTCCTCTTCCTGTACAGATGTGATTTATAATATTCCTTATAAATCTTGCTGTTTTGTTTATATTGGTGAAACTGGCCGTTCCCTTCATACTCGAATATAAAAGAAATTTCAAAAACTGAGATATTCGTTCTAAAATAGACCAGCATGCCACAGAAACCGACCATCTACCTGATTTTGACAATACTAAAATAATTGTATGTAACTGTTCAAATTCTCTTTCTAGAATTTTTCTTGAGGGTTGGTGTTCGAAACAGCATTTTTTACCTCTTAATGAGGAATGCGCAGTCCCTGCCGAATACGCTATGGTTTCGTAGAGGAAAGCTATTGTTCATCTCAGTATTTAATTTTGATGTTTTTTACTGATGAGGAACCTAAAATAAGCATCGAAACTTTAAATTTATGTTGTGTGTAATTTAATATTTTGATTATATATTTTAATGTATATTGTCTCGATTTTTACTGTAATTAAAATATAATATAATTGTACCAGACTTCTAAATATTTTAAATTTAATTGTAATGTTTGTCTAAGTATGTGTTTGTTGAATCGACTATCCTATATATCAAACATAATTTTTCAAAATTACTTGTTACTAGTAAATAAAAAAAAATATTTATAGGTTACCAACATTGGTAGCGAACAAAAAAAGAAAGTTTTCGTCTAGATAATACAACTTAGTACAAATACATAAGTTACACATTCTACTATAAAATGGTTTTGCGTTATTCTAGATACGACATAGTATTTGCTTTCGTCGATCATAATATTTTCCTTACTTCATAGGAGGAAGTAAAAATTGGCGGAAGTATGTCGAATAACCCTTTATCGATACTAACATTAATATTTGTCTAAACACAGGTTTAAATAAAATAATAAAAAATAAATAAATAAATCATTCCCAAATAAAAAATCAGTTTTCCTGTCTCCATGAAAAATGAGTTAACATTAAGTTTTGGCAAGTTTAGATGATTTATGAAATGTATATTATTTCGGGTTTAGAGGGGAAAAAAATGAACTACTTATGCCGTACCTCAAGAAACTAAAATGCATTTCACGCTAAATGCTGGAACATATACTTTCTTTTATCTGCAGATCATTTTTCAAGACAAGATAGAAAAGAAATTTATTTTCTGGG
Organism: Salticus scenicus; assembly: GCA_963930645.1. Lineage (NCBI taxonomy): Eukaryota > Metazoa > Arthropoda > Arachnida > Araneae > Salticidae > Salticus > Salticus scenicus. The sequence continues at coordinate 244,337,940 of OZ005660.1, forward strand.
AATGTATATACAGTAGCCAATTACTTTTTTCAAAAAAAAAAAAAAAAAAAAAGAATGTTTCTAATAACCATATATTTATTCGCCGAAACTCTAAATCATCTGGGTAAATGTAATGCTTATTAAAGTCATTATGTCTTCGCAAAGTACTTTTCTAGAACTTATCATTGCTGAGGAAACGTTATTTGTTGAGGAAACGTTATTTAAAAAAAAATGATAGAAATGTTAAAGAATAGGAAGGAAAAAAAAAAAAAAAGAAACTTTTTTTTTAATTATGTAAAGAAATATTTCTCTAAACACAGGTATTCGTAAATTAAAGACAGATTTTCTGCATCCTCGAAAGAAGAAATTCTGTGTTTCCTCGTAGTTGGTAGAGTTGAAACACCGGTTCGAAAACAGGTTGTGCTTGTAAGGTCAGCCACTCGTCAGGTAACGCGATTTTCTTCTCCGAAACTGGTGTGAATTCGGGCTAGAAACTCTTAGAACCCCCCCCCCCCCCGGTAGGGTGCTGCCCTCTGGATTCCCAGGTCTCGGTTTCGAATCCCGGTACGGACATGGATGTTTGTGATGTCCTATGTCTACAAAATATTGTGTATGCTTGTTTCTGTGAGTTTCTGTAAAATATGGATCAATTGAGACATAAGTCATTGTAACTATAGGTTTAAAAGCAGTCAGATAAATGTCCAAATGACTTTTATTTATTTGCTCTGTTTTATTTATATTTTCATTAAATGTAATTAGGATTTAATGTCTAAAGCAACGAACTTGCAGGTAATTTTATAATTTTATAATTTGTATTTTATTCTGTATCACGAAACTAGGATGGAAAAATGTACCTTTACTTTTGACGAAATGCGTATGTTCAAACAAGTCACGAAAGTAATTTTCTCAAATTGACGAAATATTCGCTCGCGATTATTTTCCTGTAAACGGTTTCGTGAAAATTAAAGAATATTTCGTGAAATTTGAGTATCCATTTCTGAGAGTGAGGGCATAGAAGTGAGTTTTGTAATGGCCATAGAACACGTTTATTTTTTCAACTTTCTGAACACATGGTGAGTAAAAAAACTATTTATTTATGAAGAAATTTTTTACGCAATTTTGATGCATATATACGTTTTGAGGTTTCTTAACTTTTACTATTTTTTTCGGTGCAACCATTTTTTTAAAATTATATAAATAAATATTTATCTATAAGCACAGCTTAATGCATGTCATTCACAATTGAAAAATCAATTTCCTGTCTCCACAAAAAATATATTTAACATTAAGTTTTTTCAAGTTTAGGTGATTTATGAAAGTTGTACTATTTCGAGCTCAGAAGAAAAGAAAAATGTCGGAAATTACTCTCGCTGTTCATCAAAAAGTAAAAACATATTTCTCGTTAAATGCTAGAGCATATTTTCTTTTATTTACAGATCATTTTCAAGACAACAACTTGGAAAAAAATTTGTTTTCTAGTGATGTGTATACAGTAGGGGGAAAAAAATGTTTTTAATAACCATATATTCATTCGCCGAAACTCTAAATCATTTGGGTAAATGTAGTGCTTATTAAAGTCATTATGTCTTCCCAAAATACTTTTCTAGAACTTATCATCGCAGAGGAAACATTATTTATAATGTACTTTGGAAAAATATAATATTAACCGCCTATTTATTTACTTATTTATTTTTTCTTTTCGTTACAAAAATAGTATGCTTAAGTTTGATCTAAGCACAAAAAAAAAGGGGGGGGGGAGGAACTAATTTTTTCGATGAAGTTTTAAGCTGTGTGAGAGGGTGCATTATCTTGATATACCAGTCTGAATGTAATCCACAAAGAATATTCCTTTAGCGTCCCCCCCCCCCATAATAACACCTTCTTGGCGATTTCTGGACACTAACTCGCTTTGGAGCCGAAGTACCAGATTCACACCACTCCTTAGCCTCTTGTTTTGATTCAGGATCATGGTGGTAAACCCAAGTCTTATCTATAGTAACAAAACGACGTACAAATCATTTTTATCCTTTCTAAAACACTCCAAATGTTGTTGAGAAAGTCGCATACGAGTGTGTTTGTGTTCTATTGTTAGTGAATGTGGCACCCTCTTTGCACACATCTTTCTGTAACCCAAAAATTCATTCAAAATATTGTTCATACTGCCTAATGAGATGCCTAGGGCTTTTACTAAATCTCTCTTGGCTAATCGACGATCTGACATAATTATATCTTGTATTTTTCCTATGTTTTCTAGTGTTGATGCACTTTTTGGTCGTCGTTCACGTGGATTGTCTTCAAAACTTATATGACCACTTTTAAATGCAACAACTCATCTTTCTAGAAATCGAATTGAAGGTGACCAGACTTTATACACTTCAGTCAATCTTTTATGAATTTGCTTTGGCGCTACATTGTCCTAAAATAAAAATTTTATTACTGCACGATATCCACATTTTTCCATTGAACAAAAATACTGTGACACATGAACTTTGAACAGCTGCAAATATACGAATAAGTTGACAAATCTACATGAAACTTCAACGCGTTCATAAAAACGTAGTACTACGTACTTTCAGAAAAATAAAACGGCGAATCTACAAGAGAATCTATAAAACAGTAGAATCTATAAAACGGCGAATCTACAATCTCTTATTGAACGACAAAACTATTGAACAATCTGGTATATATTTTAATAACATAAATAAATATTTGTTTAAACACAACTTAAAAAAAAAAAAAATAATAATAAATAATTCACATATTAATTCACTGTCTCCATGAAATAATGTTTAACATTAAGTTTTGACAAATTAAGATTATTTATGAAATTCATGCTATTTCGATCTTATAAGAAAAGAAAAGTGTCAGGAATTACCTTCGCCGTTCATCAGAAAGCAAAAACATATTTCACGCTAAATGCTAGAGTATATTTTCTTTCATTTATAGATTTTTGTTCAAGGCAATAACAAAGAAAAGAAATTTGTTTTCTGGGGATGTACATACAGTAGCGAATTATTTTTTGAAAAGAAAAGGAAAAAAAAGTTTTTAATAACCAGATATTTATTCGCCGAAACGCTAAATCATTTTGGTAAATGTAGTGCTTATTAAAGTCATTATGTTTTCGCAAAGTACTTTTCTAAAACCTATCATTGTAGAGGAAACGTTATTTATATAATATATTTTGGTAGAAAAATAATAAAAACAGCTTTATTTATTTATTTATTTATTTATTTATTTTTTACAGAAATAGTATGCTTAAGTTTGATCTATTCAGAAAAAAAAAAAAAAAGGGGGGGGGGGGGGAACTTTGATAAAAATGTTACAGAATAGGGGGGAAAAAAATAAAGTAATTTTTTTTTTTTTTTTTGTAATTATGTAAAGAGATGTTCATCCTCGAAAGGCTTACCTCGAAATGCTTACCACCAGAAGAAATTCTATGTTCTCGCGTAGTTGGTAGAGTTGAAACACCGGTTCGAAAACAGGTTGTGCTTGTCAGCTCAGCCATTCGTCAGGTAACGTGATTTTCGTCTCCGAAACTGGTGTAAATTCGGGCTAGAACCTCTTAGAAGCCCCCCCCCACCACCACAAATATAGCTAGAACATATTTCACACTAAATGATAGAACATATTATCTTTTCTTTGCAGAATATTTTCCCTAATAAAATGTAATTTAATTATGCATACTCAGCAGTCAATAAATATCTTAAAAAAAGTCAAAATATTTTTAATGTCTCCTTACCGAAATTCTAAATAACTCTATCGAAATTAATATTTACCAAAATAAATAACTCTTTCTGCTTTATTTATTTATTTATTTATACTGTATTTAAGGGGACTTCGCTCCACTGAAGGTTTCATATAGAAGCTTACATTTTCATTTAATATTTATAAATTTATTTATATTAGGTTTGTTCAATAAAGTACATATTAGAATGACAATTCTTACGGGATTTTTAAATATATTTTTTACAGATTCGAAATCTTTGAATTATAATTTCTCAGTTCGCATTTTTTTTTTTTTTTTCTCATGAAGTAATGATTTTAAAAATATATATAAGAGAAAACTTTCTTATATATATATATATATATATATATATATATATATATATATATATATATATATATATATATAATGGAACCTACTTAAAAATAAATAAATATATAAATAAATAAATAAATAAAAAATAAGGATGGATTTTACAATATTTAAAAATAAATAAATAGATAAATAAAAAAAAAACTTTTTTTTTTTTGAAATTTTTATATAGACATGCACTTTTAATTTTTTCTCAAAAACTAATTCATAAATTTCGACAACCATCCCTAATTCTTTTAAATAGGTTCTATTAAACATCCAATATATATATATATATATATATATATATATATATATATATATATATATATAAGTCTTTTCTCAGTCAAGTCACTTCTAAGAGATCCTTTATGTGTTTTAACTATTTTTTGAATGATGTTTTGTCTGTGTATCCAAAATTCTATGGCAGTTTTATGTATGCTTCCTCAGAATTCTGATGCTATTTTTTGAAATTTTGAGCGAGCTTTTAAGAGTAAGCTTGAGCTTTTATTTTCTTCTGCTTTCCATCCCCATTTGGATACAGAAAACCAATATCTTCTCCCATTAATCTTACGGCATATCCCCCCGTTAATACAGAAGAAATTTATTGGTGGAATTGCCATTTAGAGAAGCAATACATGTGCTGAAGTTTATATCTTTGTCGAAGCTTTTGGAACCCAAACGATAATTCCTAAATCTCCAGACCTATATTTCACAAAAATTGCTCTCTGCGTTAATGAATATATCTAAGGAAAACTGTACAAAAAAAATATTTTTTATTTTATGAATTCTGATAAAATAAAATTAGAAGAATGGCCATAAGAAAAATATAATCTATATAACAGTGCCACATACTGTTTAACATGAACAAAAGTTTAATGATATCTTCTCACAATAAAGATTATACATATGCGGTTTGGTGTAATTCTAATATGTTGAAGTCTAGCCATTGGGTTGTAGGTTGGTTGTACGGTTTAAGGCTGATTGACTACGCTAGGGTACAAGGCTTATAGGTGGAATTCTCTCTTTGAGGTTCATTCTAAGGGATCCTAGTTCGTATTTAAGCGAATTTCGGAGAAAACTAAGGAAAACTCCGAACGGCTAGGTCGATTATACCTGGGATCGAACTCGGCACTTCCCATGTACCGGCTTTGAGCGCAGAACCGCTCGTGGGCATGTAGCCAATGGGAAATTACAGAAGGGGAGTAATATCATCACCACCTGTGGACCGCATATTTATATTGTCCAGGATATTTTTCTGTTAAACAGAATATTTTATACCAGAAATATATGTAAAAAAAATCTCTCTTTACAGATGTTTCTGGTATAAATTATATTATTTTACAGCAGAATGTACTGGTACCTATTTTTTCCAACACATTTTGCTGTAAATATTACTGGAAATTTTTACATTTTAGTGTAAGAATATACCCTACAGGAAACTGTTAAATATGTTTGGCATAACTGCCAACTACTACGATTTTTAATGGATTATATTTATAGATACTACACCATTTTTTATAGAAAACTATTTTAAAATTTTCAAAAATTAGGGATGGCCAAAAATTGTAGAAAAAATAAATAAAAATTGTTCATCGGAGCTTTTGAAAAAACGTGTTTATGATAGTATAGTATAGCTCGAATCTGAATTGAGAATATACCACTTAAAGTACAGATTACTATTTCAATTTAGTTTTAACTAAAATTAATTATTTAAATAATTCCTATTCTGTAAATTATTTAACACTAGAAAGACAGGGCGTAGAACTTTGAATTTAAAGCAAATGACAAAAACAGTCATTTTGAGCTTTTGTCGTTCTAGTGTTAAGTTAAAGTTTTGTGCATTTTTAATGGTGTCATTTACTTTGTGTCTTTCAATTTTGTATTGCATTTTAATAGCAATATTTAATTCAGATTTAATGCTGTTTTCCCCATATCATCATTAAATTTCGAAGATTGTGGATCAGCCACAGAACGGCAGTTGTTCGAAACCAGGTCGCTCTAATAGGCCTAATCTTTTGGTGTTTGCCGTGGTTTTCCTTGAAACTTGTTTGAATGCAGGTTATAATCCCTTAAAATGTCTTTTAAAGAGCCTATTTTATCCTGGACTAAGTCTCACGTGTCCACGCTGTTGTCCTCATTGAATAAGCGTTAAAATAACTAATTTAATTAGTTAAAATCAACAAAAATTATTGCAACCCACCATCTCTTATATTTGTAAATAAGTACTACATTTCAATTTAATGTTACAATCTAAATATTTCACTTAATTTCACTAGTATTTTGATGATTTAAAACCGTGCTTTAAAGAAAATGAATTTCTATTTCTTTAAACACTATAATAACTTTACCTCCGAATCAGATAAAATTTCTAATCCGAGTACATACATTTCCATAAATCCAACTTCTTCTTGTTTAATTTAATAATGCATTAAAAATGCATTAGCAACGTAATTCTCCATTTATTGCTGGAATTAACTTCTCATCTCGGTAAAATCTTGTAACCTAATGCTATCTGCAGAATTCTTTAATTCAAACGTCACTGCGGTTGCATTAGTGTTTCATCTAATCTTAATTATTTGAAATTAGATTATGAAAACATTCGGATATGAATCAAGTGAGAAAAATGATATTTAGAGCTTTGGAGATGTAAATTTTCGCTCTCACAAAAGTGTACAAAGAATAAATATAAATGTAATTTCTCGTTATGTTGGCTGGTTATAAATAATAAGGAGGAATTAACTTCATTATTACTTTCTCGTAGGAAGTAAAGGGATTACTGCTACCTCGCAAATCAAAACAAAAGTAAGTTTAGCGTAATGTTTTAATTATTACTAATAAATAGTTGAAAAATCTATATAATTTATTTTACAAAATAAGCCGCGGCAGCCTGGTCGGTAAGAGCAACGGGTTTGTAATTGAAAGATTGTAGTTTCATTCATTGTGATTTCATTCATCTATTACCATTCATCGTAGTGCATCTGAATTCTTTTATGAACTATAAATGGTGAAAATATACCACCTATAGTTTACCATTCATATATTTTACAAAGACCATTCCTCTAATATTACGGTTGAATTGTTACCAACCATCTATTATTTTACATTTCTACTTACACTGAGAAATATATATACATATATACCGTTTTCCTCTGGAATGAATAAGTGGCCCTTTTCTAATTTCCTTAACTAGAAATATAGATTTTCGAGCTATGCGCACGCTAATAAACTGAATAGACGAAATGATCGAGAATTTCTAGTTTACACATTTCTAGATGGTGAAACAATATTCTGAATAGTCTGAATTTTTGTATTGTGAGAAATTCTCGCTTTATTTTCTAGAATTTTGGGCCATAACCGAAGATTATAGTTGCTGAAACTTGCCTCTTGTAGTCTCATTTATTTGCAGAGATTTAAATAACCTTGCCCTCGGTAATATAAGCAAACGCTCTAGAATACTAATAAGGGCTTCTAGAACTCGCTTTCCAAGGGAACTGGAATTTATAAGGATGACATGGAACTATTTTTTCTAGAGCCACAATTTTGATGCCAAATGTCAGTTACAGAATTTTTTTTCAGTGTATAACTATTGAACAATTATAAATGATTGAATGCACAACGGTCAGTTGATAAGAGAATTAGTAAAATTGAGATGTGACTTCCCTGTTTGCTGACAACGGCAAATAAAAGTGTAACAAAAGCGTGTAATAAAACTAAAAAATGTGAGATAGGTATTTCATGTCTGAAGACTTATCCAAACTAATAGAAACATTTTTTTAAATGGCTGCGCATGTTCTGGACAGACATCGATTAGTATGAGTGTCGCCAGATCTGGCAGATTTTTTATTCAATAATCACCAGTAATTTTGAGATGTAATATTTGATATATATAATAGATTAGCAATCTTCGAAGTGATTAGGCGAACGTTAAAATAAAAATTATTAGAGATTACTGAAAAAAAAATTCTCCAGATCTGGCAACAGTGATTAGCATAGAGGTAAGCTGCCCACTTTCAGGCGTCTAGAAAGTATTGATCTAAAAAACTTTGAAATGCTTATTGCATATTTTACATCTCACAGTGTGAGTATTTAAATCGTATTTTCATACAGAGTATACGACAGGTCTATTTCGAATTTCCAATTTCATTTTTTTTTTCTTCAGAAGTTTAACTAAAACTTGATTGAATATAATCATATATCTAGCGTCTAACATCTGGAATAAAAGGAATAATTTTATTTTTTTCAGTAAAATTTTTGTAAAGATTTAAGACAATAACTTTAACAAGGAAAAGTCATTATCCAATTTATCTTAAGATCATTGCTTTCTTTACTTAAAAAAAAAGTATTGAATGAAAAATGTAGAAAAAAAGAGGAATATTTAGTATTTTTATTTATTTATTTATTTATTTATTTATTTGCATAACAGTGAAAAAAATAATCTGTACAGCCTTTATTCACGTACAGTACAACATATTTTTTTTATCCCCATTTTACAAACTTAGTCCTTCAAACATTTTTCTGGCCTTTTTATATTTTAAATCAAAAATATTCATCTATTATAAATTGTGATGAAACAGATTAAAATTTTTCTGCTAAAAGAATTTAAATAATGGTGCTGCTATATTTTAATGAACGTAAATCTTACATTTCGACGGGAAAATTATTTTTTCTCTCTTTGAGTTTAGCTGAAATTTCACAAAGTGTAATGATCTCACGACAATGCCTGATACAGAATGAAAGAAAGTGTTTAATTTCTTTCGATAAAATATTGTGTAATGATTTAGGATAGTAGCCCCCAAAGAAGGAAAGAAAAATCGTCATTCGTTTTATCTCAGAGATCATTGCGTGTGTATAATATGTATATTTAAAAATCAGGAAACTGAAAAAATAAAATAAAGAATAAAATTTTAGACTTGAAACTTGATGGAGATTGAACATTTCTTTCTTTAGGATAAAGGGTAAAAATAAGTTTCCACAGACTGCAATTTAAAGATGTAACTATATTAATAACCTTTACAAAAAGATTAATCTCACCTTAAGAAAATATTAATCTAAGAAAATAATCACTTCATCGAAGAAATTAATCCTTTTATACGAAATTCGCTTATTTATTAAAATTTTACATTAAAGGTCATTGCCGAATTTATGCAAGATAACACAAAAGTTTCTATTTTGTATATATTAACTGTATTCTGTAACAAATAATGTAATGGTAAGTTAAGTTTTGAAATATTGTTTAAAAAATTTAGAGGTGAGTAATGGTTGATCATAATTTGATTGTTCGTCAAATGCTAACCATGGAAAAGAGGAAGACTTTTTCAGTAAAGTCAAAAACTCGATGTCAAAAATTGTCTTAAATGTCCATACTGCACTTTTCTTCTTTTTTAAAGCAAAATAGAATCTATTAAGAGCTATATATGAATGATGTATCTACGATTCAAATGAATTAAATCTTTATTTTACAATATTTAACAAACTTATTAATTTGCAATCACCAAAGAAATAAAGAAACATCATCTAAATCAAATTTTCTTAGCCCATATTTTGAAAAGAAAATGGACGATATATTTTAAGCTAAATAAAAGTTCTTATCCTTATCAGAATTGGTTTTGAAGTATCCAAAACCCAAACATGTATTTTAACAAAATAGTAAATACACGAATGAAATAAAAGAAGAAATATTCGTTTCATCTCAATTATTTTCCCCTTTGACATTCGTTTTGATTTATTAAGAAAGAATAAACTAATTTTTGTATGGAAAAGCCACCACATTTTAGTGAATTGCGACATCTATCTCGATTTTAGAAATAGACAGAATAATAATAATAATAATAATAATTATTATTATTAACTTTAAAAGTCTAAATAAAATCTCTCTAAACTCAATGATTTTTCTAAAGCGGTTTAAATGAAATAAAAAGAAAATTTTAGTTTATTTTAATAAAAATTTGTACTGTAATTTCGGAAAATTCTCAGAAAAAAAAAAAAGTGTTGTTATTTATTATATCTGAAAGTTCATTGCGTAAATAGAAAATAAGAAAACAAATCTTGAAAGGGATTAAAATACAAAAGAAATTTCAAAGGTAAAATTTTATAAAGAATATGAATTAAAAGTAATTAAAAAAATCTTTTTAAATTAATACTTTTGCTAAATTGTTTCAGTTAGAACTCGTTTTATTACATTAATAAAATAGAAAAAACTTTAACTCAACAAAATGATGGTTATATTTAATGAACATGGGTGCCTACATCAAATTTAAAAACACAGATTAATTTTTATCTCTTTTGGTAAAATCTTCCACAAACCTATTACTCTCCACAAAATGTTTCATACAATTTAAAAGAAAAAAGTTTCATTTCTTATAACAAAAACTCATGCAGTAATTTAAGATAATGACCCTCCTAACAAAGAGAAGTCATCATTTATTTTATCTTGAGAGACTATTCCATGCGTATGTTATAAAAAAGAAAAAGATATCGTGAAACTGAACGAAGTACAATAAAAGTTAAAAAATAAATTTTTATGAAAATCAGTGTTTTTTTTTTTTTTTTTTTTTTTTTTTTTTTTTTTTTTAATTAATGGGATAAATTACGCTACATGTAATTATCGGAAAATCTCAACATATTTTGCTAGAAAAGTGTTCGCATTAATGCTTTTTGTTATTTATGCGTGTTATGTAAAGCCATTGTTATAAAGTATTAAAAATAATTAAGTTTAATTGTAAAATCACTATATTTTAACGAACATTGATAACCTCTCTTAAATTTAGAAACTGAAATTATTATTATGCTTAAAAGTTTATCGAAAATCCCACTAAATATAATGATCTCTCTAAAAGTATTGAATGTAGTAGAATGGAAGAAAAAAGTTATTTTTTTTTCCATTAAAACTTACGCAATCGTTTAAGATAATGACCTGGACAAAGAGGAGTTATCATTTATTTTCTCTGAGAGACCATTGCGTACACTATAAGAAGGGAAAAATTTTTAAGCTGCATGAAATACTATAAAATTTTAAAGGTGAAACTTTATGGAGATGGTCGTTCTTTCTTTGAAATAATGGAACAAATCAGATTGTATTGAAAAGCGGAGATGTATTAAAATATTTTTTAGAAAGAATGTTCACATTAACTGCTTTGTTCTTTAATTGTACTAATTAAGAGTTTGTTAGATATTTATTTGCATAAATATTTATAACTTAAAATATAGTATGATTATGAACTCCTGGTTAAAAAATTAAAGGGATGCTAGAATATATCATAACATGCAATATTCCTCATATAAAGTATTAACTAAGACTAGATATCAGTATCAGTGATGAATTAAATCGCCCTATAACCACACTCAGTGTCATTTTCAATCACAATTTTGAATGAAACGGTTGGTTACACGAATCAGGCCTTTATTGTAGGGTTCTGTAGACCAGAATGCTTTGGAAACCGCACAACCATATCAGTTGAAATCGCAAATTTGAAATGTATGGTTAAATGCACGAATAACACTGAAAAAAAATACACCGTCTTCCTCTAGAATGAATAAATGGCCATTTTCTGAATCTCTTAACTAGAAATATAGATTTCCGAGCTATGCGCTTAAGGCAACCATTAAGCTGTATGGACGAAATGATCGGGAATTTCTAGTTTACACATTTCCAGATGGTGATACAATATTTTGAATATTACGAATATACTGAATCTTTTGTATTGCGAAAAATTCTCGCTTAGGTTTTCCAGAGTTGGGTAATAAACCAGGATTACAGTTGCTGAAACCCGGCTCTTGTAGTCTCATTTATTTGCAGAGATTTTTAAATAACTTTGCTCTCGATAATATAGAGAATTTCTCTAGAATTCAAATATGGACTTTAGAACTCGCTTTAAAAGATGACTAGAATTTATAAAGTTGACATGGAACTATATTTTCTAGAGCCACAATTTAGATTCTAGATGTCAGTTACAGAAATTTTTCTCAGTTCAGGAAAGATTATGTATACATTTACCGTTTGGTGCTGTAGTCGAAAATGTTCTGGATGACGTATAAGCATAGTAGTTCCAATCGCAATTTTTAAAGATACGGCTGGTTACAAAAATCATAAAGCTAAAGAATATGTAGGAGATACGTAGACATATTCAGACGGGAAAAAAAATGAAATATAATTATGAAAAATGAAAAATGAAAAATATGAATAACAAAATGAAAAATAATTAAGTAATAATATTCATGCATCCTTTCTATAAAAAAATTATATTACATTAGTCAGAAATTACAATCCTAATAATGAGAAGTAATTATCACACACGGAGAGGAAAAATATGTCACCTTCATTTAGAACGAATAAGTGCTCATGCAGCAGCTTATAGGCACGTCAATAAGCTGAACAGATGAAATGATCGAGAATTACTAGTCTTGATGGTCTACATTTCAAGATGGTGAAACGATATTCTGACCATTCTGAATACTTGAATCTTTTGTATTGTGAGAAATTTCCGCTTGCTTTTCTAGAACTGGGTCATAAACCAAGATTATAACTGCTAAAACTCGCTTCTTGTATTCGCATTTATTTACAGATATTTTTAAATAACTTTGCCCTCGAGAATGTAGGCAAACGCTCTGGAATTCTAATAGGGATTTCTAGAACACACTTTTAATGTGGACTAGAATTTATAAGGATGACATGGAATTGTTTTTACTAGAGTTACTTTTTAGATGTTTGATGTCACTCACAGAATTCTTTCTCAGTGTAATACATTTAAAATAGTTGGCATGGGTATAAGCTTAGTTCCCCACCATTTATTTGTTCTATGAAATTTTCACTGTAAGGCATACTATATTTATGTTAAGAGAAAAAGGTTTGATCGATCACTTCACATAGATGTACACTGGAAAAAAAAAAAAAAAAACTGTTAAGTATCGGAAATATGTGGCAGCTGGGGAGCCAGTATTTCTCCGTCAAGTATACAGGACAAAACTGTACTTTTAACAAAAAACCTGTTTGATTTACAGGATTCCTGTGTAAAATATGTATCAGTGATACAATTTTACGGTTTTAAACTATATATTTGACGGAGAAATACTGGCACCCCAGCTGCCAGATTTTTCCTGTACTTTTAACGGGTTTTTTTTTTTTTCAGTGTGCACTGGCTCCGCTTAACAGGCTATCGTTTAATTCGATGTATTCACATTATCCTAATTGGTTGATTAATTTCATTACGGTTAATTTCGTATTTTAGTTTTAATAAAATTCGCAAATGCAAAATGTAAGTTTGTGTCAATTATAGCTCTATTCTGCCATGTTAAGACCATCTTAAATTTCAAGTAACTTAATAAGTTTTGAATGTAGAATACTCATATTTAATGAAACTCATGACATAATCTTAACTCATATTTTAAAGTTACGATACGAGATGTTTACGATAAAAATATTCGTTTAAATGAGCGTTTAAGCGAAATTCTGCCTTTTACTCCCAAGGTTAGAAAAGCGTAAATTTTGAATAATTTACGAAGTTTCCAATTGCGAAAGTTACAAATAAGTATGCTTCTTGCCAGCATTGTAAGTCATACTTTAAAACTTCTCCATTTTTTCTCCGATCAGTGGATCTAAACATAATATCTACACAATCTAACATACAAAGTAACAAATTGACTAACCTATGTACGGAAACCACATGAATTTTGAGATTTTTGGATCTTTGCAACCTCAAAACGCGTAGAAAAAACAAGAAACCGATGTCGACATTTTTTATCATTACCTAAGTTCCCCATAGCTGTAGCATGATGACAACTATGATGAGAACTAAAAATTATTAATAAGTGAGCTAATGTTATAAGATCATTCCTTAACTTGATTCCTTAACTTCAAATGTCAATATTTCAGTTAATGTGAAATATTAAATAAAATAATTATAAGATAAAAAACTTTTTATAAACCATGTTTTTAAATTTTTTGTTGAATCATAGCTATAGAACTAACTACATTAGCACTTTATCAATGCGTATTGTTACGTAATTGTAAATAATTATATTTATTTTTGTATAAATTCTTTCAAAGAGTAAGTTGATAAAATGCCAATTTTCTGCATTTCCAGCATTTTCGCGTTAAAATAGCTTAATTTTCCATTTAAAACGCATTAAAAAGCTTCAATAGGCAGGTAATGGATTTGGCAGGTAATGGAGAAAATCCTTATTATCAATATTCCAAAGATGGACGTTCTAATGTGATTGGTTAAAGAGTTATGGGAAATTTGAATTAAGAAAAAAAAATGGTTTTAAAAATAAAATATTAAAATCCTTTCAGAACAACATATATTTGCATCATGAACTACATTAGCACTTTATCAATGTGTAGAAAATCTTTAAAGTGATAATGACGTCAATTTTTGCCAGATGCATAATTTAACTTTTTACAATTTTTTAACGCTCACGTTTAATTAAATGTATTTATATTTATGTCGAAAGAAAATGAACCCGTTTTTTTTTTTTTTTTTCTTGGCAACAATTAAATTATAGTTAATATTTTAATGACTATTTTTATTGCTATTAGGAGCTTATTGTTTTCATATTTTAATTAATTAAAAGAAAACTATTCGAAAATTCGAAAATCTGACTTCGAAGTATTGTGTTGTCACCGGGTTCTGAGCTACTGTGAAAGTTTCAAATGTCTTCTAGTAGGGAAGTTAAAAATAGATTGCAAGATTTGTAGTGGCCAAACAAACAAGAATAGAAGTTAATAAAAACATGGTAATAAAGAGTATTAAACAAAATAGATTATCCAGAACTTGTGACTAAATATAATCATATTTAGAGATAATTTGAGAAAACAAATATTGGAAAAATCATAATCTTATGTTTAATATTTATTCCTCTTTACAATCATTATTTTAAAAGTCTCGGTTGCCATGGCAATGAACAAAGAGACAATATTCCTTCATTCTCTTTTTACCGTCGAAATTTAAAAATTCTACTTTTGAAAAAGAACTTACAAAGGAATTTATCTTCAGTTATTTTTGTATCTTTAAACGATGTTACTTCAATTTCAATATTCGAGTATAATAGTAAAGTGAACGCAATGTGACGACAAAAATCTTTTGAAGCATACAGGAATGCGTGTAAGATAAAAATATTTTAACTACGCATATTTATAAATTAAAGATCTGTAATATTTGGGTAAAGGTTCTTTTTAAAAAGAAAAACTTTCATTTTATGGCGACAATAATTCGGTTTCTATCATTGTTCTTAAAACTATCTTTATAGTTACTAAACTAAAGGACTGAAATAAAGAAAATAAAGTTTTATTTAGAGTTTATAACGAATTAAACAGTAATAATAATAATAATAATAATGATAAATGAAAAATGAGGAATTTAACAAAGAAAATATGAAAATAAAGGTGAATTTTCAACAACGTATTTAGTAAAAAAAATAACATTTCATTGAAAGTTTGGAATGAATAAAATAAGAGGAAAAGTAATTTAACCCTTTGCGTTCGGCATATTTTCCATAAGACACGCCTTTTGGCGTTCCTTTAAAACGTCACACCAATAGCTTCCAACTTACTACATTTTGACCACCGAAAAATTGTAATAATTTCTTTTATTTTACATCATCATTAAATAAAATAAATCTTTCTGTTAAAATTTTTAGGTAGCCGAAAGGTAACCTATAGTTACACGTTTTAGAAAAATAACATTTAATTTGCAGAGGAACACCTTAAGGCGTGGTTCGATTTTTAATGTCCCCTCAGGAGGGACATACGAGCGATAAGGGTTAAAAGAAAGCAAAAGAAAATTATTTCTAAAGTGTAGTGTTCTTTGGTTACACTGATGGAAAAAAATATACTTCCATCATTTAGAACAAATAAGTAGTCATTTTCTGAATCCCTAAACAGGAAATATAGATACCCGAGCTGTGTATATAAAGTAAACAAAAACCTGGATATATGAAATGATCGAGAATATACATTTCTAGATGGTAAAACGATATTATGTATATTATGAATCCTTTGTATTGTGGGAATAAACCAAAATTATAATTACTAAAACTCAATTTTTGTGTTCGCATTTAGTTTCAGAGATTTTCAAATATGATTGACCATGATAATATAGTAAAATGCTCTAAAATTCTAATAAGGGTTTTTAGAACTCGTTAGCAAAGGGAACTAGAATTTATAAGGATGACATGCAACTATTTTTACCAGAGCAACAATTTAGTGATGTCAATCACATTTTTTTTTTCCAATTATGATGTATAAGTTCATTATGTTATGACTTAGGATATTATAATTCTTTTTTTAAATACCTTGTTAATGAGAATCTCAAGGGGGAAAAATTGTTCATGTTATCAGTAGTTCATGCTATCAGTAACTAATGTTTATATAACTAAACTAATCTTTATTTTGAAAGGGATTGTGAAAACAGTCCATGTTAAAAGTGATTCACTTGAACGAGGTTTGACTGTATTATGTAAACTGATGTTAAACTGACTTGAGAACTGTACTTAAAAAAAGTACCAAATTTGGAAATAAGTACATTTGGAAATAAAAACCGTAGGAGGACGAGTGCTGTCAAGTATTTATGTGTAATGATCACAACGATAATGGTTAATACAGAATAAAAGAAAGCGTCTAATTTCTTATTATAAAATCCGTAGGAGGACGAGTGCTGACAAGTATTTATGTGTAATGATCTCAACAAGAATGGATAACACAGAATAAAAGAAAGCGTCTAATTTCTTATTATAAAATCCGTAGGAGGACGAGTGCTGACAAGTATTTATGTGTAATGATCTCAACGAGAATGGATAACACAGAATAAAAGAAAGCGTCTAATTTCTTATTATAAAATCCGTAAGAGGACGAGTGCTGTCAAGTATTTATGTGTAATGATCACAACGATAATGGATAATACAGAATAAAAGAAAGCGTCTAATTTCTTACTATAAAATCCGTAGGAGGACGAGTGCTGGCAAGTATTTATGTGTAATGATCTCAACTATAATGGATAATACAGAATAAAAGAAAGCGTCTAATTTCTTATTATAAAATCCGTAGGAGGACGAGTGCTGACAAGTATTTATGTGTAATGATCTCAACGAGAATGGTTAATACAGAATAAAAGAAAGTGTTTAATTTCTTTCGATAAAATCTTACTTAGTGATTTATAATAATGGCCCCAAAAGAGAGGGGAAAAAATGATTTTTGTTTTATCTCAAAGATCATTTCGTGTGTATAATATATGCATTGATAAATTGGGAAACTGAAAGAAAAAGAATAAAATTTCAGATAGAAACATTGCTGAGATTGGTTTTTTTTTTCCTTCTTCTTTACGATAACTGGAAAAAATAAGTTTTCACAGCCTGCATTTTACAAGTGGAAATGTATTAATAACCTTTACAAGAATATTAATATCGCCTAAGAAATGAATCATTTTATACTAAATTCGCTCATTTATTAATTTTTTTAATTAAAGAAATGAAAATGGATGACGTATTTTAAGGGGGGTTGGCACCTTTGTTTTGGCACAATTAAAGGTTTTATATAAAAGCTTGTATTTTCATTTAATATTTATAAATTGAACTCTATTAGGTTTATTCAATAAAATACATACTCAGGTAATAATTCTAATGATTTTTAATAGATATAGCACAGATTTGAAATATTTAAATTACGTTTTCTCATTTTTCATGCATTCGTGATCTTCGAAATGCTTAAACTTCTATATACATATATTTCATAAAAAGCTTTTTTTTTTTTTGAATGTTTAATAGAACCTATTTAAAAGAATTAGGGATGAATTTCGAAATATTTTTTAAAAAAAAATATTAAAAAGAAAATAAAGTCCATCCTTAATTCTTTTAAGTGGATTCTATTAAATAAAATAATCTATTTTAAAAAAAAACTTTAAAACCCAAATTCTTAATGTATCGTATCACATGAATCATTTCGGAGTTAGAATAAAATTTACTTTGAAGGGAAAAAAAGTAAAGTTTTTGTTTATTAACCAAAAAAATTGATGAAATTTGAAATGCAAATTGATCTTGTGGGGTACAGGCTATATATTATATTTTTGTGTTTGTGAGAGAAAAAAAAAAAAAAAAAATTGAAAACTTCAATTTTTAATCCCACTTCAAAAACATGGGACTTAAAATATGAAGCAGATTTTTTTTTTATTTCTCCTAACGGTTTCCATACAAGATACAGTCTTCTGCTGTTGCCACCTAAAATTCATACTTTAGTTAATTTTAAAAAATGTAATTGTCCGATCGATAAGTTGTTTAATCCATCGGATCACAAAAATTTTCCCTTTCATTTGGTACCTTATTTGTATCGATACGACTGATTTTTCTAATTTATTTTCTAATTTTACTAATTTATTTTCCTCATCTATAATAATAAAATTTTAAATAAATGTACTTTTTTTTTTTATTATTATTCTGTCGAAAAAAAAAATGGCAACAATTAAATTATGTTGAGATTCACAAACATACCGTAGTGAATGACAGTAAGTACATAAGAATTTGGGAAAAAAAAAAAAAAGAAAGAAATCTTTTCTTAAATAGCAGTTTAAGCATTTCGAAGATCACGAATTCATGAAAAATTGCAAAGTGAGAAAACGTTATTTAAAGATTTCAAATCTGTAATAAATATTAAAAATCATTTCAATTGTTGCCAGAGTATGTGTTTTACTGAACAAACCTTATACAGTTCCATTAAAAAAATACTTAATGGAAATATAGGCTTTTACAGAGGCTGTTCGCACATTATTTAGACGATTTTGATGGAGTGTACTAAAGCAATTTCACTCATATTTCGAGTTTTATTTGTTCAGTTTGATAGCCTTTGTTCTTAACTAACATTCTGCATCATAATTTCTATGATAATAATGCTTTTTATAATATCGGAAGAGGTATATTTTTCTACTCCTCTTGAACGGCTTTCCAGAGTCCACAATGGATAATGTTGATTTTAAGAGTCGAAAACCACAAAAATCCAACAGTGATACATCAGAAGATTTAGCAGGAATGTCAGTTAAGGGTATGGTTTTAATTCCCGTTTTTTGTTCCATTTTTTTCTAGAAAAGCAATTTCGGATTGTGATGTGAGGCTGCTTGTTTTGTCTTGATGCAGTTCAACGGATTGATAGCATTGTGGATAAAGATCTGGATTTTCATTTTTAAAAATTGGAATTAAAATATGTTCTTGAGAGTATTTAGAGTTGATTTTGATATTTTTGTCACATTTTTTTGCTTTTATCTTGCACTTGTATGAAAAACCAGTGGCAATCATAAATCCTTTAGAAAAACTTTCTTTTGATGCTTTGAGTCATGTAGCAAATTTTTTTTTTCTCCACTTTTGTGATAATAAATTGACCTTTTTTTATTGCAACCACTTAAATAGATCCAAGATTCATCTGTTGTTGACACATTTTTCCATTTTTCTCCTGATAAATGCTTTTCGTAAAGATTTCACTAAAAACTATCTTTGGAAAGAGCAGAAACCTATCCTTCCATCCACTGCCATTTTAAAAGCGCATTTTTGCATCTAAACAAAAATTCTAAATATCAGAAGATAAATAAAACTTCCAAAAATATAACTGTTGTGAAAATAAAATTCTCCATGCAAACGATTTTTTCTTACTGTGAAATAAAATCGTCTAAAAAATGTGCGAACAGCCTCTGTGTATAAAACCTTCAACTGTGCCAAAACAAAGGTGCCCAGTCCTCTTAAGTTAAATAACAGTTCTTGTCCATTTTACAATTGAATTTGAGGAAAAAGAATAAATATTCGTTTCATTTCAATTTTTTCTTCTTTGACACACACTTTAATTGAGCGATAAGAAACTAATTTTTGTATGGCAATGCTGCTATATTTTAATGAATAGCCTTTCGATTAGTAAATAGTCAGCCTAGTACCTATAGTGATTTTTGGAACTGATATAATAATAATGATAATTGTCTTTATATGTTTAACTAAAAAAAAAAAAAAAATGTTCTTAATCATTATATCTGAAAGATCATTGTGTAAATTATAAAAAGAAAAAAATCTTGAAATTGATTAAAATACAAATGAAGTTTCAAAGATATAACTTTATAAAGAATAATGAATTAAAAGAAATAAAATGTGATATATATTTTTAAATTAATATTTTTCGCTAAATAATTTAGACTGAACCTCGTTTTATGACACTGATAAAAGAGAAAATGACTTTCAATTAACCAAGCGGTGGTTATTTTTTAATGAACATGGGTGCCTACATCAAATTTTAAAACACAGATTACATTTTATCGCTCTTAGAAATTTCCTTAAAATCTCCACAAAAACCTAACAATTTAAAAGAAAAATAGTTTAATTTTTTTAAACAAAAACTCATGCAGTAATTTAGGATAATGACCCTCCTAACAAAGAGTAGTCATCACTTATTTTATCTGAAAGATTATTCTGTACGTTTATAAAAAAGAAAAAAAAAAAGAAAAAGATATCGTGAAGCTGGATGAAGTACAATATATGTTCAAAGATAAAACTTTATGAAGATCGGCGTTCTTTCTTTGGAATAATCGGATAAATCAGACTGCATTTATAAGAGAGGGTGAAATCGTAACATATTTTGCTAGAAAGATGTTCGCATTAAGACATTTTGTGTTTCTTTTATGTGCCATGTAATGTTCGCATAATTATTTAAATTTTGAAACAACTGTTTGTTTAAAATGCATGTTATGCATACTATATGTCTTTATTTTATTTTATTTATTTATTTATTTATTTATTTATTTAACAGTATTTTAAAAACTATGCAATGCAATGTTGCTTAAGATTTTGAGATTATTTAATAAAAATTGAGTTAATACTTGTTGATTAGTTGTCAGTCATAGTCTGTCTTAAACAATGTTGGCAGATTTTTTATTCTATTACCACCAGCAATTTTTAGTTGCAGAGTTTGCCTAATTACTTCGAAGATTGATAGCGTATTATGAATATCAAATATCACTTCTCAAAATTATTTTTGTTTATTGAATAAATAATTCACCAGCTCTAACAGCACTGGTCTTGAACTACTTTGTTCGAAAGATTTTAAATTCATTATAACTGGATTTTGAACACGATAAAATAATAATGGGCTGTTTCAGAATTTCACATTTCCATGCGATATTTGCGATTAGAGCCCCTTTTTCGAGGTTAAAATCCCTCAAAACTGCTGTATAGTAGTGAGCGGCTTCCTTCCGTATTTGAATCTTTGAATTTGGGTTATACCTTGGATTAAAAAAATTTAAATCATTATTAAAAAGAAAGTGGATATTATAAATTTATTTGGCATTGTCTTAAAATAATTTTCGTACACTTGCCTAACAATAAATCAATATACATTAAATACATAAATGCGTATATACATTATGAGATGCATTTGTACTAAAATATATAATCCAACACATTTTTACTTTTTCCTATCTTCAATAGAAGAAAGTATTGGTATCGTAAAAATTTTCGATTTCGGGTTCTTGATGGATTTACACGTTTTGAGAGCTGAAGAACACGATTTTACCATTTTTAGAAAATGTCTGTCTGTCTGTCTGTCTGTGTGTGTGTGACAAAATTTTGTGGCAACTCTATCTCTGGAACTACTGCACAGAATTTCATACAAATTGGTATGTAGTTGCACCTTGACATAAATTAGTGCCTATCAACTTTTGGTAAAAATTGTCTTACAGGTTGCGTTGCCATCCCGCTTTTTCTAAATTTTTAACAGGGTGATATAGGGCAAAAATTTTCAAGATGGGTATCTTTCGAAAGGCCTCGTCAGTACCTTTAAAACGAATGGTTGAACTATAAATCTGTGATAATTTAAAACAAAGTTACAGATTTTTTTTACTTTTTACGAACAAAAACTTATAATTTTTTTTTCTCTCCCCTTAATTTTATCAAACTCCCACGGCTTCCGTGTTCTGACAAACTTAAACTAATTTTTGCATTTTCCCCCTAATTTTGTCAAAGTCCCACGGTTTCCGTGTTTTGACAAACTTTAACAAATTTTCACATTTTACCCAAAATTTTGTCAAAGTCCCACTTTTTTTTTTTTCTCTCCCCTTCATTCTATCAAACTCCTACGGTTTCCGTGTTCTAACAAACTTAAAAAAAATTTTTGCATTTTCCCCCTAATTTTGTCAAAGTCCCACGGTTTCCGTGTTTTGACAAACTTAGAATAATTTTCACTTTTTACCCAAAATTTTGTCAAAGTCCCACTTTTTTTTTTTTTTTTTTTTTTTTTAATTATTGCTACTGAGTGAATTTGTATAGGAAAATATAGAATAAAGTCTCGTGGTGGCCACAACATACTAGTTTGATTCTGAATCCATAATGTGCATAATATTAGAAAATATGTTTTACCTCGAAGCTCAAAACCACGTGCATTGGAAAGTCTGAATAAACTAAGATTACGAAATAAATATTAAAAATATTTAAAATTGGATGAAATAAACATCTCCCATTACATTTTAAAATAGTCTGCTACTCACACTGAGAAAAAAATATATACCGCCTTCACCTAGAGTGAATAAGTGGCCAGTTCCTAAATCCCTAAACTAGAAATATAGATTTCCGAGTTATGCGCATAAGGCAAGCCAATAAACTGAATGGAAGAACTGATCGATAATTTGTAGTCTACACATTTCTAAATGGTGAAACAATATTCTGAATCTTTTTTATGGGAAGAAAATGTCGCTTGATTTTCTAGAATTAGGTCATAAACCAAGATTATAGTTGCGGAAACCGCCTCTTGTGTTCGCATTTATTTGGAGATATTTTCAAATAGGTTTGACCTTGATAATATAGAGAAACGCTGTAGAATAATAGGGGTTTCTAGAACTCGTTTTCAAAGGGAACTAGAATTTACAAGAATGAAATGGAACTATTTTTTCTAGAGCCACAATTTAGATTCTGGATGTCAGATACAGATTTTTCTCTCAGTGTTCCATCTAGAGTGAAAAATGAGAAATAAAAAACTTTCCAGGTACCAGAAATGGTTTGTTTTGAAATATTTTAGTACCTTACTTTTGAACATTCCATCACGGAAATATCAAACGCATGAGAAATAGAGGGCGAAACCTCAGCCCGTCCTTTTCACGGGAGCGAGAAGGAAGGGGTTCAACATATAAACATATCTTATAAATTATCTTTTCAATGGATCTACAAAATAATACACTAACACGTTCAGAATATGTATTTCTATAGTGATAATGAATAATTGAGGAAGAAGATAAAAATTCCTGCCTGCCGCAGTTTAAAACGCTCCCAGAAAAGTTAATTTTTTAATTTTACTTTTATAATTCTAATAACTTTGTAAAAATATTAATATATTTAAAGTTGCTATATTTTAAGGCATATTTATGTAATATTTCTAAATTTTAAGACGGTAATTTACAAAATAACCTTATAATGTCCATTGTACTCTAAAATAACATTTGAAAAATTCATATTTGGCACTAAAACAAGAAATAAACAAATATTATTTAACATAGTCTGAAAATTTTTATTTAGAATTCTCCCCCCCCCTTCCCCAAATAAAAGTACATATATATATATATATATACATAAAAGAAATATACATTTTCTTGAGTACACTGAGAAAAAATTCTGTAACTGACATCTAGGATCTAAATTGCGGCTCTAGAAAAAATAGCAGGTCTTCCTTATAAATTGTAGTCCCCTTTGAAACCGAGCTCTAGAAACCCCTATTAGAATTGTAGAGCATTTGCCTGTATTCTCGAGGGCAAAGTTATTTAAAAGTCTCTGCAAATAAATGGGAATACAAGAGACGGGTTTTAGGCGGTATATATTTTCTTCTGAGTGTATCTTGGTTTATTGCCAAATTCTAGAAAATCAAGCGAGAATTTCTCGCTATACAAAAGATTCAGAATATTGTTTCATCATCTACAAATGTGTAGACTAGAAATTCTCGATCATTTCGTCTACTCAGTTTATTGACGTGCCTTATGTGCATAGCTCGGAAATCTATATTTCTAGTTAAGGGATTTAGAAAATGGACACTTATTTATTCTAGCTGAAGGCGGTATATTTTTTTCTCAGTGTACAGCAGAATTTATCAGAAATATGATACTTAGTTCTGTCTGGTTTGGTCATTTTTAAATGGTTTTCGACAAATACTTTTTTATAGTGTTCGAAACATTAACTGTATCTTAATTAATAATGAAATGCATAAATTAAAAAAGAGAACAGTTACTATTTTATTTATTTATCTATTAATTTTTTTAAAACCTATTAAATTGCAATTAAAACAAGAAACGGAAAATCATGGGAGTCGAAATGATTTTTAACACTTACCAATTGTACATAAACTATTTTCATGTCTCACAGACAGAAAGACTAATTAAATTGACTATTAACCTTCAACATTCTCGCAAAGTGCTTAATAATAAGCTTAATAAAACCAAATATGCAAATGCCGAAATATCCCATTATAGCCCTTAATGTATCTGAATAGTTTTGTGTGACCCTGAAAAGCTTCATGCTAATCATACTTTATTTTATAGATTTTCTTTTTTCTTTTTTTTTTCTTTTGAGTGTATGAATAATAAATGTCAGTTTCATTATGACTTGTGCAAAATACAGGGATGGTTTATAAAATATACCGCTCATAGCTGAGAGCCGTGCTTTGCAGTTCTTTCGGGTGTATCTGTAAACTGATCAATGTGGTATTTACTCTCTTTTTGTGGGAATATCCCACCGTGAACTTGAATAAGGTATATCCGTTAAAAAAAAAAAAAAAAAAAAAAAAAAAAAAAAAAAGAATACAGAAGTTTGAGCGCGGGCAGACAAACCGCACTGTAATAAATTGAAATCATGTTGCCAACTATTTAGCTATAAATTGTATAGTCAGCCGTAAAAAATAAGGCATATAGATGGGAAATTACAAAAAAATCGGCAAATAACGTATAAAAGGTACAGCTCAGTCGTAAAATTTGAAGCTATAGTTTGACAGCGAGATTTCAATTTTTTTACAGTGTAAACGCTTTTAACTTTGTTTGAAAGTGTTTAAAAGAAACTTAAATTTAATCGTATAACCACTATAGTGTAATATACATTGATAACCACTCTTGAATTTTAAAACCGACATTGTTATTACTACCAATAAAAGTTTATCTGAAACCCAACTGTAATGACCTCTTTAAAACTATCGAGCATAGTTGAATGGAAGAAAGCTGTTAATTTCTTTCAATAAAATCCTGTACAGTCATTTAAGATAATGACCTGGACAAAGAGGAGTTATCATTTATTCTCTCTGAGATATTATTGCGTGCGCTATAAAAAGAAAAACTGGATGAAATAAAAAATGAAATTTGAGAGGTAAAACTTTATGGAGATAAGTGTTCTTTATTTGAAATAATGGAATAAATCAGATTGCATTCAAAAGTGGATACGTATTAAAATATTTTACAAGACGAGTATTCGTATTAATTGCTTTGTTCTTAAATTTTAATATGTAAAATTTGAACTAAGAGTTTGTTAGAAATTTATTTGCATATATGATGTTTTAAAATTGGTCTGTCCTCTATATGATAAAAATATTAGTTCAACCTTCCTACCCTGTATGGGTCGATTCGACCCATTTTTAAAAAAGATTTTGTGATATCCCACAAAGATTTTAATTCTGAACAGTAAATGGTAATAATACACATTAAAAAAAATTGTGTAGAAAAAATTTCTTGCGGTCTAAGTAACCATATTATTACCTGGGTCGATTAGATCCATGCAGGTAAAACGTAACATTTTTTCAACAGGGTAGAAAGGTTAAATGCACGTTTAAGTAAATTTTGCTCTATTCTTCTGTATTAAGGGAAACGTAAACTTCGAATAACTCATGAAGTTTTGAAATGAGAATGTTGAAAATCAATGAACTTTCTTGCTAGTATTATAAGACATACTTTAAAACTTCTCCAGTATTTCTACAATCACTGGATTTCGAGATAATCTGTAGACAGTCTGACATACACTACATTACGGACGGACAGTACATCAACGATACGTCTACGGACGGACACTACATTAATTTTTTGATTTTCGAATTCTTCACATCTCAAAACGTGTAGAAAAATAACAACAACAAAAAAAGAGGTCGAACATTTTCACAAATACCTAAACTCATACACCTATAGTATGATGAGAAACTAAAAATTATTAACAATTGAGTAAAAAATAAACCAGCATTGTTTGACTTGACAATACGTGATGTACTTTAAATGTGTCCCAGCAAACACAAAAGTGTCAAAAACGTGTCATAATGATGTCAGACTTGTGAGATATGTCGATTTTCTTGTAACATTTAGGTACCTTTTCAAGATAAAATAATGTTATATCACCTACTTGATGCCTTTAAAGTATCCGAAGGATACCTACTTTATGATATGTATTTTCAGTGTAAACATTTGTTATCAAAATGATACTCTAAAACATGACTTATTTACGACATCACACTAACCTGTCCAAAATATGATACCAATCTGATATCAGAAACACGTTAATTTTTTGACATCGTTTTTTAACGTATCGAAATGTTATCGAAATAGTATCATTGTCTTGTTTCGTTCACCGCAACCGCGTAACTGTAACTGAACCGCTGAGTTGTTATTGTTTATGTTCTTTGCTGTTTCATGGCTCCCTTGCTTTGCTTGGTGAAATGTAGATCAAGACCGTGAATTTTTCCTCTCCTCTGTGATCTTTTAATAATTGATTCAGGTAAGAAATTTTATTCTTTATTACATTTTTTCATGTTTAAAAAATTAATACACATTATGTTTTTTTTTAAAGTAATATAGAGGGTGAAATAGTTATAGTAGGCTTAGTTACTAGGCCCAAGTTGCATATTAGGTTTAGTAAGAAACCTACTTTTCACATATCTCTTAAAAAAGAAATGATAGAAGCTCCGAAATCCAGTGAAGATATTGTGAGTCATTTATACGATTTTAACTGTTTTGCAGAAAGCAGTACAGAGTAATGAAATTACTATGATATACATCGTTTTATTTTATAAAGGTTGCAGATCATGCATGTGTGCATTGAACATTTTGCAGTGAACATATAAATTATGTTCAATTAAAGTTTGAAGTAAGGAAAAAAAAGAAAAGAAAATAATAGGCTTTCAGTTACAAAGGTGAATAAGAACTAAGTGGGAAATAAGGTTTTTCATTTAAATGGATGAAAACATCTATTCATACTTTCGCGATTTAAGTTAAAATTACGTTTGCTTTTATGCTTTTATACTATTCTTGGTACTGAAACCTTGATAACAAATATCATGATATAGGTATAAGAAAAGTTAAACATGACTGTAGACAATGGTAATTTTCTGGTTACAATGGTAAATATCTAAGTAAATACTTTCTTACCTTACATATACTAAGAAATAACTCACTTACATATGTATTTATGTTACAACTGTTTCTTTTTCTTTTTTTTTTTTCAATGTAATTTAGAAAAGAAACTACATTAACCATTTCAGTTATTGTTCTGAAGCATTATTAATTAATTTTCACGAACTTACTTGATTTTTTTCACAAATTATTTTACAAATTCACAAATGGGGTACCATTTTTAAAAAGCTGGATTAAACCGTGAAAACAGTTTTTATAATTTATGTATGTACGTATTATATTGCATTTTTAACTTACTACATTTAAATATATACTATTAGATATATTCTTTTACTTCGTTAACTTTTTTTCATTCATTGTACTTTATGCCGTGTTTCCCTTTTGATTCGCCACAGAGTCTGTGTTATCTGAGGTACCTACCCTCGGTCCACATTAAAAGTGAGGCTTTGCTCTCTATCTTTCTTACCAGTTTGTCAATTTCTTTTTGAAATAACTTGAATACCAAGTGTTATATCTTCAAGCATAATGATAACTTTTTTCTTTAAAATGTATTTTTACAGTTGCTTGTTCTGATTGATTGTGTGTATTTATTATGTATTTAAACGACAATGTAATAATTTTGTAAAGAATATAAGAAACAAGTATTATGTACATTATAAAGAGACAGATTGATAAAAAAATTTTTAACCTGGTGTGAAAAGTCAGGGTTAAATATGTTTGACTTGATTTAGAGTTTTATAGTTGTCAAATTAAATTTCTAGGGACAAAAAAGAAAGAATGCTACGATTTTGAACCGTTGTCACTCAAACTATGTCTCCGAAAATTTCTGTATCGAAAACATAACTCAAAATTGCACATGATATGTTGGAATTCTCGAGCGACATTCAGTGTTAAGCCTTGGTTTTTAAGAACACAAAACGAGAACGTCAACGTATTCGGCGTCTTTGCGCATGCGTCACGACGCTCTTTTCTGCGGTTTCAACGCCAGCGCTGATATCAAGGAGAGTCTGATTGGAGCGTCGCGGCGTCGAAAACGTTGACGTTTGCTTCCGAGTTCTTAAAAACCAAGGCTTTAGAGGTAAATATCATTATCGTGGCTGTGTGCCTCTTGGGCAATGTTGGAGCCCATGCTGATTGGTTATGAAGTAACTACGTAACTCGTAGTTTGACATAGCTCATGTCGGGGCGTGGCATTTAGTTTTCCATTATAGTTTAGCTTTCTCGTTTGACAACATATGGAGTTTGTTCTCCCACGTGGAAAACTTATGACGTATTGTGTTGCTGTTTGCTGTTGAAATGTGCGGCATTTACATGCTGTTGTCTGCTTATTTTAAACAATTCCCCCCCCCCCTTTTTTTATATATATGTTGTATTGGATTTAAAAAATGAGTTACCCAAGTTTAACGCAGAAAATAAAGTGTCGATTTTGTGGTGAAAAGCTTTGTGAGAAAAATTAGCAAATTTATCTGCAGCAGAAACATCCAAATGAAAATACGACAAACAAACAATCCATTGGTCATAAATCGATATTTGACTATACGAAAATCTCAGCAGCAGTTACAGATACAGAAAACTTGGCTACAGTGCAGCAAAAAAAATCTTTGCACTTGAGCGGCAATAAAACTTTACATGTCAATTGCCGTTCCTGCAATAAAAATGTGTCGAACCCCAGTGATGACACGTTGTGTTGTCGATCACAGACGACCTCTTCTGATTCTATTAACACTCTCATCACTGGGATTCGACACATTTTTATGGCGGGAACGGCAATTGAACATGTAAATTTTTTTTCTTGCTACTCAAGTGTAAATATTTTTTTTTTTTTGCCGCCACTGTACTATTACAGAAATCTCGGCAACTGTTTCAGAAAACAGTGTATGTTTTACACAAATCTCGGCAGCTGATGTGGAAACTTTGGCATCGACAACTAATGCAGTAACTTCGATATGGACAACTAATGCAGAAACTTCGGCATCGACAACTAATGCGGAAACTTTGGCATCGGTAGCTATTACAGAAGCATAGAACTTATAATGCATTCAATATGCATAGCATCGATGATATCTTCAAGTAGAATCTGTTTGTGAATCCCTAACGTCAACATATGAATATCATATCAGCAGGTGATGACAGATCACTGAGGAGACAGCTCTATATGAGATGATATCAGTTAATGGTCCTCTTCCAACAAATTGCAGCTCAATTATATCTAAAGCATTAAGCTGTTATTTTGGCTCACAGAAAGACTGGCATTTTGTGCGTAGAAGTAACAATTTAAGGGACTGGACAGGATCTAAATGTGCTGGCAAACTCATGACCAGAAATTTTTCCTTTCCTTTTATGATATAAATTAAATGAGCTTTATTTTAAGCTCTTTCATCCTTAATTTTAATCTATTTTACGCTTTATTTTAAGTTATTTTGTGCTTTATTTACCTTATATTTGTTATTTTATGGTTTTATTTATCTTTTTTACTTTATGCTTGTTATTATTATTATTATTATTTTTAATTTAGTGTTTACAGAAAGTTTTTCATTTTATCCACTTCTGGTCATATGTATAATTATTTAACCTTTTAATATATGCATATATATTTGTAGAATACTCTTAAGTCGTATTTAATTTTTTTTTTATTTCTTTAAAACCTGCATTTTGAAAGACAAGAATTCAGGCTTTATGTTTGATATATATATATATATATATATATATATATATATATATATGATATATAAAGTGTATTTGTTAATTAAAAATTTTGTTTTATAAATGTGTACATTAACCGTTTTATTTATTTATTTATTTTAGATCCAAAAATGTATTATCATCCCCCTTTTTTTTCACTGTAAATTAATTAAATTTTAATTGTCAATTGATGAAATTTACCAAATTTTGGAACTATTTTGCCTCTGATTTAAATTAGATATATAATTTATGTTTAATTGGAACGAATTTCTGATATACAGTCAGTTCCTTTTAAACTGGAGACCTATAATCTGCAGTTATTATTTTTTTATGTAAACAAAAAAATTGATAATCTGGGATTAAAAAAAAGGAAATCAGCCACATTTCCCCCCCTCCCCCGCCCAATTTTTAATAAAATATTTAGATATAATCTTTACTTACAAACACAATTGGGTAAAAAATAGTGAGATTTTGATATTTGTTATCGTTATCCCACAATTCTTATGGACTACTTCCAAGTCAAGCTAAAGAACATCTGGAAAGTATATAAAAATTTTAAAACAAACCACTGTTACATCAATGTTTAACAAAATAAAAAATAATTAATGACAGATATATTTATTTCTGTACTTTTTATTTATTTATTTAATTTTTATAAATATGCATGTTTTTATTTTAAATTGCTTTGTATTATTTGAGTATGCTTAAATTATTTATCTTCATGTATAAATATGTTTGATTGGTTTTATTATTATTGAAGAAATATTTTACTCTAAAATTTATTAAATATCATGTTTTGATTTTAATATCTATTTATGAATTAACAATGATTGACTTTGTATCTGCAAAAGAAAAATGTAAACAAAGACAGTGACTTATCCTATAATCTAATCTGCACAAGTTTTGAACAAAACTTTTGCAAATTAGAGGGAGTTGACTGTACATAGATTGTGTCTAATTATGTATTTTTTCTGTCAGAAGTTACAGAAATTAGTTAATATTTCACCGCTAATAAGGAAAATTTGAAATTTTTTAAAGTTTATTTCCAAAATATGTGACATTTACTAGAAAAGGAAATAAACATTTGAGTTTAATGTGTAATTTCCAAAATATGCTGTATTTTTGACTGTTTCTGAAATGCAGGATAATTTCTCCACTACTGGCTTTATTTACATTAACTTACCCAAACATGAAATTTTCACGTGTTCAATTGCTATCATTTGTGTTTATAATTCTGTCTGTCTCTCTCTCACACACACACAAATACAAAAAAAAAAAAAAAAAAAAAAAAACAAGAGAGAGAGAGAGAGAAAACAAAAAAGGACAAGTCAGGGTGTTTTAATTTTTAAGTTACTATTTTATTTTATTTAATTGACTAGTAGATTATTCTAATAAATTTAGAATTTTAGGCTAGTATACTCTCTTTTTATTTTAGATGAAACAGAAAGCTGACTTAAGTGAAATTTTGAAAGAATTTCACTCTAACCTGCCTAATGACTGAAGCAACAATACCATTTTTAAGAGATTGGCAAGAAATATTTTACATTTGTAATTATTAAATATATATTTGGTCTTTTTAAGTAATTTTTACCGATAAACACTGAATTTTTACTCAAATTTTTAAAAAGAAAATAAATCCGGTCATTGGACCCAGTCCTCTCTCAAAATAAACATGTTTCAATAAACCTGATTTTTTTTAATACCTTTTTTTTAAGAGTAGCACATTGATTAACAAAACTGCTGGCAGTATATTCGTCATGGTTGATATGAATGTTTTTTTAGTGCCGCTAATACAAATCTACAAAAAAAATCTGGGGAACAAAATTAAAAAAATCAAGCTTTAGAAAAAATATTTCTGTTAAAAAAATTCTGAAAGCTGAAATAGATTTGAAAATTCAAAGTTTTAAACTCTACGGTTATAGTTAAAAACACCACAGTAGCTTTGTTTTTAAAAAAATTGTTCTCTCCTTTCAATCGTCTGCATATCTTAGCAATGACCATTACACCATTTATTTTTTACTTACTTAATTCATTCATTTCAAAGCAAAATTTTCTAGAGTTGTACCGAGTACTCGATATATACTCGGTACTCGACCAATTTTGGACTAAGTATTCGGCCAATACCGATTAGTTGTAAGAATTTCATTATTTGTATGCATTATTGAAAGAAAAGTATTCATAAAAGTTGTTTATTAATAACTAAAATAAAAATTACGAAAATATAAATATAAAGTCATTAAATTTTTGCTGCAAACAGCTTTCTGCAGTTAAAATGGGCGTGTAGATTGCCTCCAAACTCGGTATAGAGACGATTCGTGATATGAACTTATCCATTTTAGTTACAAGAATTTAAGTATAACCATCTTGTATGTGTGTAATAGGCACTTTTATATATATATATATATATATATATATATATAAAAGATATAAGATAAAATTATATCTATAAAACAGACAAAAATAAAATATTTTAGAAAGAAGAACACTTATGAAATACTAATATAGTAGATAAAACTTTAGTTACATAATAAAAGTTACATTATAAAAATTTCTGTATCAAAACTAAAACTAATACTTTTATTATATACTTTTATTATTTATAATTATTTTTATTGTGTTGTGTCAAACATTGCTATAAAATATTTAATTGAACGAGTTAAACTTATTATTTTGTAATTGTTTATACTATATTGTTCTGTAGTAAAATTGTATTGTGTATTGTTGCACGAGATCACCACTGTTATCAAGCCCCCCCCCCCCCCCCCAGATTGCCGCTATCAGCTTTCAGGCTTTTTGAGTGTCAGCCGTTTTCACCCCTGATTACATGCAAATTTCGCAGACAGATTATGAAATTTAAAACATTTTAAATATACAACCTTTTTAATTCTTCATGTCAATTGCCGACTAGTTTCGCATGGGGCGCCCCAGCTTGTTCTCCGGCGATACGGTGTTCGAAGTTCGACGAAACTGATGTTTCACTCCCTCTTCTTCTCTTTTAAAGACTCAGCGCCACTGCCGGTCGAGTGGTGCCCCATCGTTGCCATTGAAATTATTAAAATTCGACAATATTTCTACAGATTCCCTAACCGCGGCCTAATTGTGGTTTTGATAATTGGCTATTTTTCTCACCTGCTCGAATTTAAAATTAATATTATCGTCCCTATTTATTTGCTTTAAATCAGTAGTTATTTTTCCGGTAGCGATATCGTGACAATGTTCTTTAATGCGCATTTTTATTTTTATTTTATTTTTTCCAATGTAACACATTTCTTTGCCATTAGTTTTTCCAATGTAACGCATTTCTTTGCCATGAAAAACACAAAGTTCAGGTTCCAACTTGTAATACTTTATAAAAAACTAAACCATGAAGTAAACATCTAAATTTAAAACATTTTAAATATACAACTTTTTTAATTCTTCATGTCACTTGCCGACTAGTTTCGCATGGGACACCCCAGGTTGTTCTCCGGCGATACAGTGTTCGAAGTTCGACGAAACTAACGTTTCACTCCCTTTTCTGTAGAAATAATATCGAATTTTAATAATTGCAATGGCAACGATGGGGCACTACTCAAGCGGCAGTGGCGCCAAGTCTTTAAAAGAGAAGAAGAGGGAGTGAAACGTCAGTTTTGAGGGACTTCGAACACCGTATCGCCGGAGAACAAGCTGGGGCACCCCATGCGAAACTAGTCGGCAAGTGACATGAAGAATTAAAAAGGTTGTATATTTGAAATGTTTTAAATTTAGATGTTTACTTCATGGTTTAGTTTTTTTATAACAGATCATGAAATTTTAAAAACCTGTCGCAAACAGCTACAAAATTTTTTGTCACTGGGATACCACTGTGTAACACCTTATTTGAAAGGTCTTGGAAATCCAAGGCGATTGGTGATAAAGGTCTTAAAATTTCATGTTAGTTGAAGATGTTTGAATACAGTATTGTGTGCCCCCCTGGTGGTGAAAAATGGAACTAGGTGATTTTGTAGTAGACCCTGTCATGTTACACCTTATTTTAAAGGTCTTGGTATTTCCTGACCGTTAGTAATGTTTGTACACAACACATTGTGCAACTAAAGGATTTTACAATTGACACCACTATGTGATACCTTATTTGAAAGGTTTTGGAAACTGAAGGCGATTAGTGATGTTCGTATACAAATACTGCGCCCCCTGGTGGAAGAAAGTGGATTTTGCAGCATGTGTGTAGCATGCCTGCTATACGGTGCGACAGCCAAAGGCAGCGGAAACACGAATCAGAGGTTCGTTTGGTTCAAGGTTAATTGTTGCGAGTTTTTTTTCATGTTATTAGCAGCCTGCATATACACTGCTGCAGTCATTGGGGTCACAAGACCGAGTTCTGTTTGGTTTGAGGTAATTTTTTTGTTTCAGATGATTATTTTTTCGCGATGCTTTCATTTAAAAATAGAAATTAAAACAGAATCGAATTAAAGACATAAAATCACACAAATTTAAGGTTATTATCATGGGCCCGGGTAACGCTGGCCGTTTCATTCAGTTTCAGGTTAATTTTGGGGAATTTTTTCGTGTTATTAGTGGTCCGTGTATGCGCTGCCGCAAGCACCGGGGTCACAAGGCAGAGTTTCGTTCGGTTCAAGTAATTTCTTTGTTACAGCTGATTAATTTTTTCGTGATGCTTTCATTTAAAAATAGAAATTCAAACAAAATCGATTTATAGATATAAAATCATACAAATTTAAGGCTATTATCATGGGTGCGGGCAACACTGGGCAGGTTCATTCGCTACTGGTTAATTTTTGGGAATTTATTTATGTTATTAGCGGCCTGCGTAAACGCTGCCTCAGGCACCGGGGTCAAAAGGCAGAGTTTAATTCGGTTCGAGGGTTTTTTTTTTGTTTTTTTTTTACAGCTGATTATTTATTTTATATTATTTATTTATTTATTTTATTTATTTATTTATTTATTTATTTATTTTTGCAATGCTTTTAATTAAAAATTGAAATGCAAACAAAATCGAGTTAAAGATGTAAAATCATACAAATTTAAGGTTATTTAAAGTTACTATCATGCGCCCAAGAAACACTGGTCGGGTTCGTTTGGTTCCAGTTTAATTTTTGGGAATTTTTATGTTATTAGCGGCCGCGTATGCGCTGCCACAGGTACCGGGTTAACAAGGCAGAATTTCGTTCAGTTTGAGGTAATTTACTTGTTACAGCTGATTATTTTTTTCACGGTGCTTTTATTTAAAAATTGAAATTCAAACGAAATGGAGTTAAAGATATAAAATCATACAAATTTAAGGCTATCATAATGGGTGCGGGCAATACTAGGCGGGTTCTTTTGGTTCCAGGTTAATTTTTGTGAATTTTTTTATTTTATTAGTGGCCAGTGTATGTTCTGTCACAGGCACCAGGGTCACACGGCAGAGTTTCGTTTGGTTCGATGTAATTTTTTTGTTACAGCTGATTATATTTTTCATGATTCTTTTATTTAAAAATAGAAATTCAAACAAAATTGAGTTAAAGATATAAAATCATACAATTTTAAGGTTATTATCACGGGTCCGGGCAACGCCGGGCCGGCCAGCTAACATGTAGTCTTGGTATTAAACAAAATAGAAGATAAAAGATAGCGACGCAACTGTTTATCTGCAGTCAATTTGACGTCATACTGACAGTACTTTGTAGAAAGTGATGTCATATATAGTATTTCTATTTATAAGTATTTTTCCAAATTTCTTTTTTTTAAGTGAAATGTCATAAATTATATTAGATGTTTTAATTGGAAGTACATTTAAATAATGATGCGACGATTTTTGAAACATTACTGTCAATAAAGTGACGACAGGTTCCAGCTAGTTATAATTAATTAAAAATTAAATGACCGTCATATTCTTAATATTTGGTTTGGTGTAAACTGTAAAATGAATTCTTATTTCATTCTATTCAATATTTTATCACAATTTTGAATTTAATTTTTTGTTATTAAGTTATTTTGTGTAAAACTAAAATTAGTATCAAAAGAAAAATATTTTAACCCTTCCATGTACGATTTTTGTATTAGAAATAATTGTGCATTTTTATATGGTTAAAGTAATATATATATATGTTACCGCTAAAGTGCAGAAATCAGTTAATCTGCAGATTAGCTAGGTAATCTGCACATTAACTAGGGTGATCCGTTAAAGTGAGAAAAATTGTTTCATTTCTCAAATTACCTAGGTAATCTGCGAATTACCTAGGTTATCTGCACATTACCTACTATACACTCGTTAAAGTGAAAATAAGATCTCTGGTGGTGTAATGTTAAAGCACGCTGTGTTGTATTTCTTTTTTTTTTCATTCGGGAAAAGAAAAAAAAATAGTTTTCTTTTCTTTCTTTACTTATTTTAATCTGTATGTGTTTTAATTTTTATGTCGTTTAAAGTTATATTTGTTTTATTTATTTATTTTTTATTTATTTCATCTTTTTTATTCTGTCAATATAAGTTTGAAGATGTTATGCATTTTTAATATGAAATATAATATCTTTAATAGCTTTCAATAAAGTCTATTTTATAAGTGAATGTTAGAATTGTAATACAGTAACGATTTCTTTTCAAATAAAAATATTTAACAATTAAAAAAAAAAAAAAATGTTTTATTAACAACTTATATTGCTATTACTATATTTTAAAAAAAGTTATGCACCAATTTTTAATTCGCTAAAGAAATATTAAATTAGACAAATCAGAAGCATTTTAAGAAGTACTTCAATTAATTAAAATTGCTTTAATAATTTTTAGAACGCATGAAAATTAAAATGACAGTTTTCCAATGCTTTATTAAACTATATTTTGCAGCATACATATATATGTACAATTTTAGCAAATATATTAATTTTACAAAAAAAAAAAAAAAAAAAAAAAAAAAAAAAAAAATTATTAACACATTTTATGTGATAAACTACAACGAAATTATCTGAAAAAGCGAACAAAATTAAAAATATAATCATGATATATAAAATATATAAAGGAAACTTGAAATTGAAAGAAACAAAAAAGAAAATTGTAATGAAGTGCTAAAAAATGCATAAAAAATGCATATTAAGTATTTATTAAATAATGCCATAATATTGATTGCCATATTTTCCAGACTTAAAAATTAATACATGTTTTTTTTTCAGTAAGTAATAGTAATTTAAATCAATTTTAAAATAAATTTGTTTTAAAAAGTTGTGATTTAATAGTTTTATTTCGGGAAAAAATAATTACTGTGTTGTAAATTTGATATTCATAATTGAAAATGAAGTTTCACGAGAGAAAGCTTTTAATTAAAATTAGATTTCATTAATAAAATGCAGACCCTTATCAAACTTATATTGACAGAATTTAAAAAGAGAAGAAATAAATTAAAACAATTATAACTTACTTGTTACTTTAAATTTTGTGTTGGTCATAAGAAGAAACCTAATATCATAGCTTCGATGATCCACGTTTTGCGCTTTACTGTTTATCATAGCGGAGAGGAAGGGATAAAAGTTTTGGTTTGTGTTTGAAGGTCAATCGCGTCACAGACTAATCTGGGATTCGCGTATCTGTATCACATGACTGTTTGACGTCATAGTGAATGTAAAAAAACTAACGCTCGAAACAAACATTTGAACTTTAACGACACAGAAGCCGTTAATCTGCAGATTACCTAGTTAAAATGCGGAAAACTCTTTATTCCGCACTTTAACGGGTCATTTTAGTTAATCTGCAGATTAGCTAGGTAATCTGCAAATTAACGGATTTTGCGTTTTAACGGTAGCATATATATATATATATATATATATATATATATATGCAAAAAAAAAAAATAATAATTTTTGTTAATATTGATGCTGCCATATTTTATTCATATTTGAAAACTTATTTAATAAAGGAATTCAGAACAAAGTTATCATTGCCTGCATTTTACACTTACTAGGTGTCAGGAGTTAATCCAAGTTTTAATTTTTTGGCGCCCATTTTTTGTGCAAAAAGCTGCTTTGTGCGTAGATACTGAAAAGTTCGTATGAATGATGAATGCCAAGAACTTTACAACTATAGATTTTATTACTATGGATGGCTGGTTGATAAAGTGGAAGATGCGTGACTATATCACAACTGCATCCATCCCAAAGCATTCGAAATCAAAGTATAAAAAAAATTATTGTTTAGGGCAAACTTCATGGAGCAAAGCAAGGTGTGGGTTTTAACAACGCTACTCTGATGAAACAATTGTTCAGCCAGATTTGTTGAAGGAATGATACGGCTCAGATTTTATGCGTTGGTAAACTTGCACTGTTTTATTTGATTTTAACAAAACATGCTGATGAATTCGATGCCGAAAACATTTTTGGGTGCGAGAAAATTAGACTGATCTTCTGACATGTGATATGACAGAGCTGTTAAT
Source organism: Salticus scenicus (assembly GCA_963930645.1). Taxonomy (NCBI): domain Eukaryota; kingdom Metazoa; phylum Arthropoda; class Arachnida; order Araneae; family Salticidae; genus Salticus; species Salticus scenicus. Next base: position 244,376,441 of record OZ005660.1, read on the forward strand.
AAAATACCTTTAGTTATTAGAGGAAGCAAGAAACATTGGTGCTTTAAAGGAGTGAATTTGCTCGTGGATTAACATAATAATAAGGAAACATGGGTGATAGCTGCAGTCCTCTAATTTTTTCATGAAATGAAACAAAATGCTAATTGAAAAGATTATCTGGTTTAGAACAATTGCGCTGCATAATAGGTTGCACATTTAATGTTGCAATACACAAAACTTTTTTTTCTGCCTAATTCAACCACTTAATAGAGAATCAGAGCTTTAAATGTTATTAGTAGAAAAGAATTAGCCAAAAAATATATCAGAAATTGATGTCTGTGATTAATCTGTATCATTTTCTGTAAACACTGCAGCAAAATCTGTCAGTTTCTTCTATTCAATGCATTATTCTTTCATTGCATTTCTTGTGACCATGGAGACCTCTGTACAAATGCGGAGTCGACGAGTCTAGTGTTAAAATGGGGGGGGGGGGGGGATAAACCTTGTCGTTTACAGAAAATAAACGATACGGAACACCAAACGTTTGGGTGTTTAGCAAATCCTAAACTGTCAGTCAATTTGCCAGCCCACCATGCCTTTAGAATCGTCCTCACTGCTAGATGTAGAAAACATGGTTACACTGTACATAAAAATGTTTTGGGAGAGTACAATTACACAGTCACAAAATGCTTCTTAGCAGTAAGTCCGAATAAGATTCTCAAGAAAAAATGCTGCATCTTTGAAGTTCATGAACAGTTTGACAAGGACTTCCTTCATTGTGTTAAGATTGATGAAAACTTCCTAAGTTCAAATGAATTATCTGCCACTGAAATCTTTTATTAGTTCTCACCTTCAAGAGTTGCTTTAGAATACCGAGTAAAGAGGAAAATTCTAATTTATATGTGATGACGGATATACCACATTGCAAAGCTCTTCGTACAGGTTTCACAGGGGCCGCAATTTGCCCCTAACTCTTCCACTACTATTTACAAGCAATTAGCCTTTTAAATTTATAGACTTAGTGTGGCAAAAATTGTTATTTAAAATTAGTGGCGGAAGATTCAAGCAAAAAATGTAGATCTTATGAACTTGTTCATAAACTCAGATGGATAATGAAAGTTTGGAAGCAGGCCTTTAATTTTAAAGATTTAAACACTTAATTCTCCGACCAAAAAAAGAAAAATCACTAATGATAATTTTTTAGAAGCCTAATTTTTAATTAATGTAGAAATATTAATTAATTATATGTGTAGTATGTGTTTCTTAATTTTATACAGATTAATTTATTAGTTTTCAATTAATAATTAGTCAAATATCTTTTGATATTTAAATCATGTTTACTAGTTCCATTTATTGTTACATTTTGAAATTTATTTCCGAATTAGTGGAAGAAATTCTTTTTTCCACAGTTTGGTAATATTTGTGAGATATAAAAATCAGCCGCTTAAAATAAAATTACTTTGGCTGAAAACAAACGTGATTTTACTAAACGACGGGTACTGTTTATATAGTTACTGTAAAAACTGGCATATGGTATATATATATTTTTCCTTCTAAAAAGTGAAAGCTGAACTTTTTTGTTCCTATTTTATATTAAATGTACTAATTGTTTATATTTTTCTTAATATTTCTCTAGGGTTTCTTCTTCACCTAAAAATGTGGACAAAGTGCTATTTACAGAGAATATGACAGAAAGAAGCAGCATTTTCTAGACAGAAATAAAAAAATATTTTTATTCATTAATAAAATTATGTGAATGTATTTTGTGAGATTTAAAAAATAAAAATTAAATAATACAGCAAATAAATGTTTAAAATTCTGTGTTCTTTAACTGATTTTTTATCATAATAAAATTTTGTAGAATTCTTTAGAGCTCTTTTATTCAGCCGGGTTGAGCTACTTTTCTGTTATATTTTAAGCCCGGATGAAGAAACGTAACGAAAGGGGTTTCATTTGTGAATACTAGAGCCTCTATAATAGGTGCTACCAGTATTATAGGTGCCTTAGTGAATACAGTGGCTGTGAGGCGCTGGGCTATGAATCCGAGGCTCAAATGGGTCGTGAGTTTGAACCCATTCGGGGGCAAGTGTTTAAAAATGTTTTTTGTTTAATTCTATGTTGTTTATTGCTTTTTAAAAAGAATGCTTCTTTATCAGCGTCCTAAAAAATAGTAAATAATGCAAAATTTTCTGTACTCAAACCAATTAAAAGATAAAAAGCATTCATTGATGACTACATTCTACTATATAATAACACACTTTACTACAATGAATGATTTTTGCCTTTTAATTGGTTTGAGTACAGATAATTTTGCCTTATTTACTACTTTATAGGATGCCGATAAAAAAAAGCATTCACTTATATATATATATATATATATATATATATATTATTAATTTTTTTTTTTGTGTGTGTGTGTTCATTTATAACATTTATTCCTTAAAAAAAAAAAAAAAAAAAAAAAAAAAATGTATCGGTTGAACCAGTAACAATTGTCAGTCATATTTCAAATATGACTGACAAATTTATTTTCATAAGAAGTATTCATAAATTTACTAAAATAAATATTGTCATTTCCACGTGCAATAATATTACACTTCACTAGATCCTAATTTGCTTTTTCACAAATAAAGAACCCCCTCCCCCAATCTCCAAAGTAAGGAGAGGAAGAAAAAATAAAGTTATTGCATGAAGTTTCTTATAAATTTGTAGCATCACATATTTATTTTATCCTACAACCTTTTTTTTTTTCTTTTTAACCGACTTCAAAAAAGAAGGAAGGTTCTCAGTTCAAACCGTATGTTTTTTTTTATGTTTGTTAGTTGATAACTTCTCAACGGAAGCTTCGATTTTGACACTTTATATTTTGTTGAAAAGGTCTTCGTCTAAAATAGGTCCCATTGTAATATCTTTACAAACTAAAGAAAATACAGGGTGCCAAAAAAAAATCAGTCCCAACTCTTTTAACTGCTAAACGGCTGCAGCTATAGTGTAAAAATGGTATAGCAAAGTGGCCATGCAGTACAAGGTTAAACCGCTTGCAGCGCCACCTGGTGGAAAATATCGGAGTTAGTGTTATTATCTCGAAAGCAGTTCTAGAGAAAAAAGGGAATTACAAAGTTGAAAAGTATCATTGATTTAGTACAAAAAGACAGTTTAGACATTCATGCTAGCGTTCCTATCTCGGAAACGGTTCAAGACAGGGGGAAAAAGTGAATTATAAAATTGCAGGGCATCATCGATTTAGTACGAAAAGATAGTTTAGACATTCATGCTAAAAATACAATGCTAAAAACGTGCATTTGTATGTTCTCAATTTCTTACACTAAGCACACTTGAGCTACATTGCACACATGGTAGTGTAGCTGGTGAGACATACGTTATATAATTCAAAATACGGTTACTTGATACTTTTTGTTTTGTTGTAAAGATCTTGGTCTGAAGTAGGTCCCATTGTAATATCGTTACAATCTAAAGAAAATAAAACGCCATCTGGTGAAAAACAGCGGAATCAGCGCCCCTATCTCAAAAACGGTTCAAGATGGGAGAAAAGTTAATTACGAAGTTGAAGAGCATCATCGATTTACTACGAAAAGACAGTTTTTAGACATTATTGCTAAAAATAGAACGCTTAAAACGTGCTGTTGTTGCATCGCAATTTCTTTACACTGTGCACACTTAAAATACGTTGCACACTTTGCAGCGTAGCGGATGACATGTATAATCTGTGGTTCAAAGTACTGTTACTGTAAGCGGTCACATCGATTAGCGCAAAGTCGTTTTCAACCAACTTTAGAAAAGAGGGCGTTCTTAATTCGAGCTATGTATTGTTGTTGGTGTTTGTAAGCTTATAACTTCGTAAGAGATGCTCTAATTAACCGACATCAAAAAGGAGGAGGTTCTCAATTCAAACTTTTTTTTTTTGTTGTTGTTAGCTCATAACTTCTGAACAGATAATCCGATTTTGGTACTTTTTGTTTTATTGTAAAGGTCTTGATCTGAAATAGGTCCCATTGCAATATCTTTACGATCAAGAGAAAATACAGCGTGCCCAAAAAAGTCCGTCCCGACTCTTTTAACTGCTGAACAGCTGCAGCTATAGTCATAAAAGTGGTATGTATTTATAGTAAAGTGGATATGTGCTGCGCGATTCAACCGCCTATAGCGCCACCTGGTGGGAAACAGTGGAGTTAGCGTTCCTATCTCGGAAACAGTTCAAAACAGGGGAAAAAAGTGAATTTTAAAATTGCAGAGCATCATCGATTTAGTACGAAAAGTTAGTGTAGACGTTAATGCTAAAAACAGAACGCTTAAAACGTGCATTTGTTTGTTCACAATCTCCTATTTTGTGCACACTTGAACGACATTGCATATGTTGTAGCGTAGCGGATGACATTTATGCTATGTAAAATTCACAGTATGGTTATTGTAAGCGGTTACATCGATTAACGCATAGACATTTTAAACCGACTTCATAAAGGAAGAGGTTCTTAATACAAACTATGTTTCTCGTTGTTGTTGTTGTTGAAACTTGTTAGCTTATAACTTCGTAAGAGATGACTTAATTTTAATACTTTTTTGGTTGTCGTAATGATCTTGACCTGAAATAGGCTTCATTATGATTTCATTAAGATATAAACAAATTACAGGATACTCACAAATGTCTGTTCTCAATTTAACTGCTGAACGCATGCTGCTACACTGTTAAAAGCAGTATGTAAGTATCGATGTTGAAACTATTGTCCGTCAGCTGCAATGCATATTTTGCTCTTTGTTTGAACTTTACGCTGCGCAGTTTTGAGCACAGCGAGTGACACGTATTCACTGTAAAGTTCAATATATATGCCTAACAGAATTTTTGGTTACGAATACAGCGTATCCGTTTTTTACATTTCTAAAGACTTTTTAACGGAACGCATGTTCATTCAATAGATATTTTTTTGCTCATATCCGATAAAGGCAAGAAAAGTGACACAACTTAAAAATGCAGCATTTGAGAAAAATCAATTTAAAAAAATAGAACCGACTCCAAAAAGCAATTACTATTACAAAAAAAAAAAAAAAAAAAAAAAAAAAAGTATGAAATGAAGCTAAATTGGGCCTAAAAGTATAAAATAATTTCCTTCGCCAAACAACCTATAACACTACAATTAATCATAACTTTTGAAGTCGGCGCAAAATTAAATAAAAATTGATACCTTTATTCAATACAAAAATCAAATCCTATTCAAAATACACATCTCACATTGTCACCTGCAAAACGCAGCCGAAAACTATTTTGATTCAAAAAAACAAATAAGATTTCGTAAGCAGCAAAAGTTGGAGAAAATGCTGATACCTGATGTCCTTGGTAAAAGAAAAATCACAAAATGATCTGGCAAACATATTTAATTTCTTTGGGATATCATGATTAATCTGATAAGGTATATTAAGACAGTAATCAATAATTTGAAACAATACTTCGTACAAAATATATTATGAAAATATATATATTGTGTGTATATTTTTGCAATTCGTTTTGAACGCCAAATCCAAAAGCCACCAAGAATGATAGTTATCAAAGTTATACCAAATTTGCAAAGGAAACTCTAATTTCGTATAAACATAATTACCGCATTGTGAAAAATGCTCACTGTTCTGTGTAGATGCTACCAATGGACCAATTGTATACAATGATAAAATAATAAAGGAAACATGAAAATGGATCATTCGGGACGACAGCATTTGTTGCTACCGATCTAAAAACAAACTTTTAAAGACTAATTAAATTTTATTTAATTTTTCGCCGACTTCAAAAGATATGATTAATTGTAGTGTTATAGGTTGTTTGGCGAAGGAAATTATTTTATACTTTTAGGCGCAATTTAGCTTCATTTCATACAATTTTTATTTTTATTTATTTATTTATTTATTTTTTTTTTTTTTTTTTTTGAATAGTAGTTGCTTTTTGGAATAGGTTCTATTTTTTTACAAAAAGATTTTATTAAAATTCTTAATGCAAGAATTTGGAACAAAAAATTGTTAAATAGTTCTTTGTTCAATAAATGTATCTGGTGGTGCAAATTAGGGGCCACAACATGCGAATTGCATTTCAAAAAAACATATTTTATGTAAAAATCAAGCTCAGAACGCTTTGCTTTCTACAAATGTTGAAAGAAGGACATTACAAAAAAAATGAAGAAAATAAAAAAAATTTAATTGCTAACTTCAATTTGTTTTTGGAAACTCCTGCCGAAGAAAAATTCAATCTTTCTTCTGTGAGTGAGAGGAAAACCAGAATACAAAGGAAACCATGGTAAGTATCTCTCTTATAGCTAACTGTTTGGCAAGCGTGCTAGGCATAGATGTGAGTGGCATGCAGTGACTTGTTTTGGCATCTACATCTCATGGTAACTTAAGGCTTCAATAGTGCTGTGTTTCATACAATAGTTTAGGCAAACAATGTAATAAAGTATTAAAGCTGGTTGACTACACAAAGGTTATAGGACTTGGAAGAGTGAGGGTCTTTCTAAGTAGTCTTATCCTGTATTTAATCAAATTTCAGAAAAAAAAACACGGAAAACATACAGCAAAGTCGTTAAAACACAGACTGGGATCAAATCCAGTATTTCCCATCTACTAACTTTAAGTGCAGAACCTCTTTGCCATGTGGGAAACAAAACTTCAAGGAAAATGTAAAAAATTTTATTGCGAATAATGCAATTAAAACTTAAAAAAAAAAAAAAAATCCGCTGAGTAGGTGCATAAAATAGATTGTTTTATGGTTGAAAACATAGAAGAGAGGGAAAATTTGACTAAGATTAGGAGTAGAAAATTGATACACATTCAAACTTCTTTAACATGAATCTCAAGGGTGGTAAAAAATTTGTTTATATTATCAGTAGTTCATGCTATCAGTAAATAATCTTCATATAATAAACTAATCTTCATTTTGACGGGGATTGTAGAAACAGTTCATGTTAAAAGTAATTCACGTTAACGCGCTCTGACTGTATAAAAATTTTTCACAATGAGCACAAGCTATATTTCTCAGAAAATTTATTAAACTAAATTCATTACAATCTTGTTCACAATCAAATATTATTCATAAACCTTTTGTTAAATATTTGGCTTTTTGTTGAGTTTACTTGCTGGATTTATAAAATTCCTATTTACTGATATTTTGAAAATTTTTGCAATGTAAAATAATTATAAATCAGTGAAATCGTCTTGAGAAAACTTGTGCTTGACCCTTGTGCACACAATTTTACGGTCCGTTCTTCCAAAACCTCAAAATTTGACAGTTATGAAATATTTGAAATAGACGTTAAATGTGACGTCAAACAGCTTTGTTGATTCAGAATTTTTTATGTACAAGTAGCATAATTAAGGATACAAATAAGAGTAGACAATTAAAACTTGCTATTTGTGATTCAATAAAAAATTTACATAAAACATTAAAACAAATCAGTAATGAAATTTTATTTAAATGCAATATAAAAGTATATTCCCTTAAATTATTCATTTATTTTACCTTAATAAATTAACACATTTTTTCTTGTTAAAAACTTAAAAAAAAAAAAAAATGTCTGCTGAAAAAAATCTATAATGCATTAAATATTTCTTTAAATTAATAATTTAATTAAAAATGTAATTTTTAGTTCAAATTAAAGAAAACCTTGCTGGGTCTCATCTCAATACCTCCCACACATAAATCAAGCACTAATACTACGCCACACTTTCTTGTACTGTGTACTGTGTATGTTTAATTTTTTCTCATAGCGACAGCTAAAACTTGTAGGGTCATATCTCTTTCCTTACCATAGCTCCAATTCAGCTATGACTCTAAAATACCAAAACGCCCGAAAAAAATTTTCCCCTTTCTCCTCGACTCAGATGTCAAAGCGAAAGCAATCAATCTTTGAATGGGAGGGAAGAAATCAAAATAGTATTAGTATTTTCCCTGGAGTGAATCTAGAGGGAAATTTTTCCATAGAATTGCACCTAGCAGGGAAAAAAAAGAAAAAATCTTGCAAGAGATTAAAAATCCATTGCAATTATAAATAGTTAACTTCTTGTTCGTATTGTGAAGCAGATTCTAAGAGAATGTTCAGTTTTGTTTGCAATAATCGTCTACATAGAAAATACTATATGAAAATACAAAAGAGTGAATAGGATTTATAATGATAAAAGCATATTTCAGTGAAACATGAAAATGTTTGAAACTGAGATTATTAAAAATTTTAGTTTGAGTATTGAGGGTACAATTCTAAACATACTTTTGAATAGGAAAATAAGCATACAAAACTTAATAATAATAATAATAAAAGAATTTTTTCGGGTGATTCAAAATAAATCATTCTGAGGGTATTAAAAGCAACACTTTATAGAAGAAAGATATATATATAGAATAGAAAACCAACGGAAGAATTACAAACCAATGCGCAAAATTGAAGCCAAAAGGAGATGCAAAACTTTAATATAGGAATAAATAAACAAATTCCTATATTAAAGTATATATTTATTATTTATTCAGTAAAGTTTATACTTTCAGTTCCTAAAAGTATATTATTTATTCCTATATATATATATATATATATATATATAAAATAATTAATTTTAAGTAAAAGTATTTTATGAAAATAATAGTAAATAAACAAATACTTTCAAATCTCTGAAATCTCTCTCTCTCTCTTTTATTTTATTTATTTATTTTTCTTAATTTTCACGTAATAAATTGCTTCAAAAATAGCTGATCTCTTACTTGTTAATGAAAAAATCAGATATATTTTTTAAATATTCTATGAATACTATTGCTATATGGGAGAAAAATTATCATCAGAAACTCATACAATCATTATATATATATATATATGGGTCATTGCCAACATAAGGGGTAGAAACCATGTCCCTTAGCCCTCAAAAATAGAAAATATTTTCAATCAGAAAAAAATTTACAACTAGGCTATTTCTTACGATTTTCTCTAGTTGAATATTATTATAAAAGTTTTTAATGTTATTTATTTTTCTTAGAACTCGATCGATAAAACCTGGAATGTCCACTCCGTGGACTGTCCCCAAGGGAAGTCTGCAGAATATAGCATTATTTTCAAGCTTAATATTAATGTTTTTTAATTACATTTTGATTTAAGCAGGACATAATTATCCTTAAAAATATATTTATTAAATTTTAGAGTTATAAAATGAATCTTGTTTTTTTAATTAATTTATAACAAATGTCCCTAATAAAATGCGTCCACTCCGTGGACAACTATTTAATTTCCCATAAAGTTCAGTAGATGACACTGTCTGTCACCAGTGTGTAACTGAGAAGAAAGAGGGGGAAGCCATCTTTCTTTTTACCTACATGTGCTGAACTCAATGCTTTGTTTCGTTCTGTTAAAATAGATTTCATCTGTGATACCTCTGTTTGGCTATCTCATTAGTCCACTCCGTGGTCAGAAGAATGCAAGTAATTATAAGGATTATTTATTATCTAATTATTATTCCAATTAATGATTAAAAGACTTAATTCAACACTAAAGTTAAATTGTTCCTGACGTTGTTGCTTTGTTCCTTAAAATTCAAAATCAGACATTCTGTCCACTCCGTGGACATCATTTGATCACGAAGTGGACTTTCAAAATTAATTTTAAAAATAGATACATTTGAAAAGTAATCTAAATAAATTTGATAAATAAATTTTATCCCTTTATTTTTTTTTTGTTAGCCTACTGACTGCTTAAGGTGCAATGGAAATATATTTTCCCCCTAACTTTTATATTTTTATTCGTGATTTTCTAAAAATGTCATTTCAACGTCTTTAAAACAGTATTTGCTATTTTTTACTGAACTCTTAAGCATTTCTCTTCATGGTTTAAACGTAAAAACAGAATTTGTATAATATAAATTTAAGAACAGTTTTATGAGTGTTGTTTACAGAGTAATGCAAAAGGATGATGTATACTATATGTCCTTTTTTTTTTCTTTTTAATTTTAAAGGTAAAATGTAGAAAAGGTGACATAACACTTTAGAAAAATAATTGCAAAAATATAATTAAATTTAGTTTCAGAAGAAAAAATAAATAAAAATATTTTTGTTTTACAGCAAAACTAAAATTGTTTTGTATTTTTGTTAATTGAATAACTTTTTTTTTTTTTTAATATATATAAATAAACAATACTTAAAATATACGAGGTGTGGCTATTAAATAACGAGACTATTGCTGTAAAAAATTTTATTTTAAATTTATACATATTTAATTATTATCACCTTCAATATACACCCCTCCTCTCTCCCTACAATGCTCCATGCGAATTTTCCATTGTTTGAAACAGTGCTGGAAGTCTTGTCCTGTAAGCTTCTGCATGAGGCGTGCCGCTTTTTCTTTCACGGCTTTAACTGACTCAAATCGTGTTCCTTTTAATGCAGATTTAACTTTGGGGAACGAATAAAAGTCACATGGGGCCAGGTCAAGCGAATAAGGCGGATGGTCTAAAACTGGGATATTGTATTTGGCTAGAAACGCCTTGACAGACAATGACGCGTGAGCCGGCGCGTTGGCTTGATGGAGAACCCATGACTTGTTCTTCCACAATTAGGGTCGTTTTTTACTTACCCCCTTCACGGATTTGAGCCAGCACCTCAAGATAGTAATGTTGATTAATAGTTTGACATTCAGGAACCAAGTGAAGGTACATAATACCATGAATGTCGAGAAAAAGGATCATCATCGCTTTGAATTTCGGTCATCATCTCCAAAGTCTTCTCAGCCATCTTGGAAACGCTTGAACCACTCATAAACACGCGCACGTGATAAACATTCATCGCCATAAACTTGTTTTAATGAAAGATAAGTTTCACTAGCGGTTTTACCAAGTTTCACGTGAAATTTCACGCCAATTCGTTACTCTACTTTTACACTTATCACGTTTTTCCGGCAAAACGAAACAAACACCTCTCACACAAATGAAGGTTACGACTAGACTGATTTCTCTAGAAACACGGGAGGTGCTGCAATCGAAAGAGAAGGCTTTACGCTACACAGCTATCGGTCGTTCGGATTTGGCGCATATGTAGTTCATCTGTAGCAGCAATAGTCTCGTTATTTAATAGCCACACCTCGTATATTTATTTTCTTTGCAGAAATTTATTATGCTGTTCAAGAAAAATGGAAATTCGCATGTAACCCAATGCAGGACAAACAAATGTGCACAAACCTTCGCTCAAACTCAGTCAAAAAGAAAATTAGGTGGAGTTGAAAATCAAAAAGATAAGAAAAATAACAAGAAAAGGAAACTTCCCAGCCAAACTACAGAAAAACGTAAAGAACAAAAAAGAAAAAGTATGCAGAGAGCAAGAGACAGACTAATGCTCCTATTACACACAACACGTTTTCACACAACTTTTGAGATAATTGTAAATTTGGCTCAAATCACGTCAATGCCCAGTGTAATAGGAATTGGGAATACGATCAATTTTTTCTGGCAAGTCAGACTGTGATAAACCAGTGAGAAGAAAGCTCTTTATGTACCGAGAAATGACAGCGCCGGCGGGAATTCATTCACCGTTTTCCTCTTCGCTCTCCCATGTCGTCCCCGTTAAAACAGAGATAAATAGGTGTGCCTTGACATGTACTGTACACCGTGTAAACCAGTTTTTCGAACAATTTTTGATTCAACTATTGTAACCTTCTTTCGGTTTACAGCTTTCGAAAATTGGAGCAAAAATTGGATGAAATAAAAGTCGCGTGAAACATCTTTGTGTATAATAAGAGCATAAGAAATGATCCCGCAAGACATAAAGAAGGAAAAGCTAAAGAAAGATAAATATATCACAGAAGGAAGAATACTGTAGTTAAAATGTTTGAACAAATGAAATGAAGTGTTAGGAAAAAATGGAAGAACCAAAACAGAAATCAAAGGGAGAGATTGAAGAAACAGAATAATCTTTGAAGAATATCTCAGAGATGATACACCTCCTGAGACACCTCGTTCAGCAGCCATAAACATCACACTACCACAAATTAATCCATCTCTGAAAACAAAACCATCTGTATCATCATCTAGCAGACTACAAAGTGGAAGAAAAAGGTCGAAAAAGAACAGTGAAAGGCTTTGTGAAGAAAACAAAAAATTGGTTAGGAAGTTTGAAAAACACAAAAAGCATGTGCAAAGATCTAAGGATGTGAAGTCAAAAAATAATACTACTGATTCTGAAAAACCCAAGAGAAAAGTGAAAAAAATTATCACAGAAGCAAATTCAAAAGAAATTGAGAAATGTATTATTTTTGGCGAGGTTATAAAAAAGCCAATAAAAGAAAGTTTTAAAGGCGCAAAATCAAAGAAGAAACTTAAAGAAATCTTCGAAGTTTTAACAGGAAAAAAAGCAAGGAAATACAAGTGTCTTCAACATATTAGATCAATCACATAAAAAAAAAAAAAAAAAAAAAAAAAAGAAAGAAAGAAAGAAAGAATATGCGGAACCAACAATTATTTTCCTGTTATTTTCATTTTTCAAAAGAATTAAAGTAAAAATATTTGTTGATTATTTTCTAAAACACAAGTAAAACAATATGGATGAAAAGAAACAGCTGCAACATAACTTTCAAGTTTAGATATTTATATGTGTCCACTCCGTGGTCAGTGATGTCCGCTCCGTTGACACATTAATTTTGAAATTAATTAATTACCAACCAAAAAATAGCTAACGAGATAGCTCATCAAGTAATTTAGATTCATAGTTGTCAAAAAGGAATTAAGGAATTTTTTCAAATTTTTTTGGTAAAATTTTTATATTTTCAAATTAGTCTTCGTTTTCTACCCTTTAGATTGACAATCACCCATATATATATCGTTTCACTTTATTTGTGTGAAATTATATTATTTTCACAGGAATTTTCTTGTGCTTTCGAAAATTATTTACTATGTAACGAGATCTAGGTGGTGTGGTGGTATTAGTGTTAAGACCAGTTGACTGTGCAAGGGTCCTAGGGCTGAAAGAGGAGAGCCCTCCATGGAGGAGGTACCTTTCTAAGGGATTCTAGTCAGCGTATACGCAAGTTTTGGGGAATACCACGGAAAACTCCGAATAGCTAGGCCAACGAGCATGAGCTAGAACTGAGCCCTGCACATCACGTCTACCAGCTATAAGAGAAGCTACCTCTAGTCCATTGAGTGGAAAATTAAATCTAAGAAACAACAAAATGCAGCACTAATGCAATTTAAACAATCGATTACAGAAATATATTTTACCATTTCATATTATACCAGATTCCTTGCATTTCACATTAATTGTTATTATTTTTTTTTATTATGATTATTATTTATTATTATTATTATTTTTTTTTTTCAGTTAAATTATAATTTAAAAGTAATTAAATTTGGAGTTGTTATAATATATACATACATACATATATATATATATATTGCTCTCTATAGCTAAAAATATTTATATATTTATTTTTATTTTTATTATTATTTTTTTTTCTAAATAACTTTTTCTTTTCTTTTAAAAAATTTTTTAGAAGGGAAAATTTATGAAAATATGAAATTCTACATAAAATAATATTTTATGTACAATTTTCGATTAATATGATTCAAACTAATTATTTAGATTCTGTACTTCTAATGCCAAACATAAAAAATTTAGAGCTATCATATCACGGCTCATCTTCATTATCAAATTCTGAACCTTCAGAAAATTCGGATTCATCCGTTTCCTCATCAAAAACTATTTGAAGAGCTTCTTCTATAGTCAATCCTCTTTTTCTACTATACATAATTAAGATAATTACATAAAAAAATGTATTTTAAATAAAAATTATTCGAAATGATTATATCGCACTAGATAAGTAGTAAAAAAAGTAAAGATTAAAAACGACAGCAGCTCATAAAACAGGAAAAGAAAGCGCGATAGAAACAAATTTTTCATTTTTCCCTTTTAAAGTTCTATAAAAATCCCTCTTCTGAGAAGAGGCTAACAAAGAGAGGATTATCTTTCAGACACACCCTTTGACAACCGTCTTGACAGGTACACTGAAGAAGCAAGTGGGGACGAAAACATCCAGGCGCTCTCGGGCGCTTTCGGTCGTCTGAATGTACGGGCGTTTGGGTACGCTCTGGTAAGGAAAGAGATATATAATCTTGACACGTTAACTCAAGAAAAAAAAAAGGGGGGGGGGCGTGTGTGCAAATTTACACTCTACCCTATGTTTTTGACCATGCTCTTTAATTTAAGTTTTGTTTGATTTGAATTGTAATTTCACCAATTCATATTTTTGTGAATGTATTTTATATTGGTCTGACCAACAACAATTTTTGATTTAAAATCAGAAGTGACATTGGGATGGGGGGGGGGATAATGGTTTGTCCTCTCTTTAAGTAGTGAAGACTGTAGTGTGTAACAAATTAGCTGCTAATAAGGACATAAATTCATAGCATTTATATAGTTAGAGGACAAATAAAGCTGTTCTGCAGTAGATGGGATGAATTTATGTACATTCAGAATTGCAAGCATTCCCCAGCATTATTCACAAGAAATCTCTATATAATACTAAATTGTGGTTTAAATATGTTGAAAATGACTTTCTTGTGGAGAATGCAAGGTTCTGGAATATTGGAAACACTGCATGCAAATACATTTATTTATGCCTTTTATGAAACATTTTTATGGACTGTTCAAAATTAAAGAATAATAATTAATAATAAAAATAAATTAAAACTTATAAAAGCTTTTCATTATTATTATTATATCTAATTAATTTACCAATATCGAAATAATTTATCAAATCCTTTCTTTTTCTTTTTAAAGAAAGAAAGTGCTTTGATAAATCTTTTTATATATATTTTTTTTGTTGATAAACTCAAAGCTTTAATTAAATGCTTTTTAATTACAATAAAGATTGTCCATAAGAGAATTTTTAAAATGGATTTACTTTTAATAATTGTTAGTTCTTATATAATAAATCATTAAAATGAGATTACTTAAAAAAAAAAGTAATTCATTCCATAATCAGATACATACATACATATATATATATATTTAATTTAAATTGTGGTTTTATTTAATCGTGAATTACGAAAAATGAACTAATGAATTTTTGAAACTTTTAAGTAAAACTGCCGTTTTTTCTTTTCTTATTATTATTTATTTATTTTTGTCAGAGTTGCCCCCATGTGACTGTACCGTTAAAAAACAGTTAAAAAAACTTTAAAAAAAATCGATACCTGTAAAAATAATTATTTTTATGTTTATATATCGAAAATATTAAAATTATGCATATTAAATTGACAGGAAACGCCGGCATTCGAATAACCGTCAGCAGTTTGGCACAAGTCCGATATGTATCATATATGCGTCAAAAATAAGGATCGAAATGGTAACATAAAGATATCGATAAAGTGTCATTTTTTTTAAACATTTCCGTACCGGTGCTATTTGTGGCGTTCGTATTTGTATCAGATACACGATGCCGGACCGATACCTGTTCCCGTATCACTACGGGTACCGATTTTGCGGACAGTTTCGACACAGAAAGGTTACGAATAGCTGGCATCGTAATGATACCTTGTGTGTTTGGAGTAAGATATCATTTCGGCGTCAATATGATAGTTCTGTGTTTGCTGGGTTCGCTGCGTTCCGTCCGTTTGTCCTTTCGCTTGCGTCACTCGAAAAACTGTCGTTTTTCATGATAAGAATATAATTTTCTTAACTGAAAACTTTTTAAAAAATTAAATTACTTACAAGATGTTTGATGCATTTTTACATTTCCTACACTTATTACAAGCACTCAGCGGGGGGGGGGGGGGATAAAATAAAAGCAAGCATTTGTCAAATATATATGTGTGTAAATACAGTTTATAACTTATTAATAAAAAAAAAAAAAATTAGAATAATAACTTAATAACGATCAAATCATAACTAAATATGTTTTTATTATTCAATGCATTTGAAAATAATCTCCTTTTCATTTTAATCTAAGAATAAAGGCTTAACAAGAATAATATTATGGTGTTTATTTAAAGTTTTGTACATATTATTTCAAGGTGTACCATTTTTACAAAAACAGAAAAAAGATATTAACACAGCCAAAGTAATTTGCTATTTTGTCACAAAGTATATACAGGGTAATTAGAAAAAAACTACCCCGATGTATGAGACCATAGCTACCATACAGTTCCGAGAAACTGAATAAAAATTTGGTGAAAGGTATTTTGAGGTATGCGCTCAAGAATTATATAAAAAACAACAGTTAAAATCTAACAGTTACGGTTACAGTGACAAAATTTCGAAAATCTCAAATGACAACACCTACTTTTTTTAATTGAAATGGAATCTCCATAGCAAAAAAAACGATAAATAGCTTTGGAACGGTACCTCTAACATGAAAATCACCAACGCTAGGCATACTAAGAGAAAAAGAGAAAACAGCTGTGATGTGCCTATCAGAGCATGACTTACATTTTCTTAATGACGTCACATTTCACACTGACTCTTCGGCTCTCACTAAAGTCTACTGATTCTGCTTCGAAACGAGAAGAATAGACCACGGTATCCTTAGTTTCATGTAGGTCTACTGAATAATGGTTTTAATTTCGTTATTACTTGTAAGACACCGTCATGAGTGACGTCATCACACTAAGTGAAAAATAAGGCATTGTGAAATGCGTGATGTGTATCTTGCATTCTTGCTCTGTGAACAATATGCCGCTTACTGGGAAACATCATTATCATACTCAAAATCGGTTTTGATTGCCATTATACAATGCCTTGTTTTTCACGCACTGTGATGACGTCATCATGACAGCGTCTTACGACTAACAACGAAATTAAAACCTTTATTCAGTAGCCTGACATGAAATTGAGGATACCTTGGTCTCTTTTTTTCGTTTCGAAGCAGAATCAGTAGACTTTAACCTGAACCAAAGACTTAGTGTGACGTCATTAAAAAAATGAAAGTGGTGCTCTGGTAGGTACGTAACAGTCTTTTTTTTTGTTGTTAGCTTGCTAGCGCTGCCGATTTTCGTGCTAGAGGTACCGTTCCAACGCTATTTATGGTTTTTTTGCTATGGAGATTACATTTCAATAAAAAAAAAGTATGCGTTGCCATTTGAAATTTTCTCACTGTAACCGTAACTGTTAGAGTATAACTGTTGTTTTTTATATAATAGAGCAGGCGCACGTGACGTCACTGCGATAAACATTGACAGATGATTCCGCACGTGCTTTAGAATGTAGGCAAAAAGTGGGATAAAACACCATTGCTTAACGTTACAAGCTTAGCTACATAATTCCATATCTCCAATATTTTAAAAATGATTTACATTTCTGCTAAGATTTAATCATTGTTATTGTTTATTTTATAAATAGATAAATATATATGGATGATTTTAATTGAAAAATCTATATTAAAGTACTTTTAATACACAGGGATGAGATTTTTCAGCTTTTTAGCTGATTTCAGCTTTTCTGTACATTAAGCTTTTCAGCTTTTTTTTTTTTTTTTAGTTTTTTCAGCATTTTTTTATATTTCTGGGGTGTATTTGTTCTTTCTTTATACATTGAAGATTAAAATAAATATTTTTTTACTCTAATATAATGGATTTTGTCATTAAAATTTTAGTTGTCTTGCCTTTGCGTACAGCATTTTTTATATTTCTGCTAATCTCATCCCTGAATATAAAAATATTTTTTTCTATGGGAGATTATAGAGAAAAAATAATTAAAGAATTATTTAATATAAAAATATAATTAAAAATGATTGCCTTTATTAACAATCAAAATGTTTAATAATAAAATTAATTTGTTCAATAGAACTATTTGAGCTTTTAATTGAAAAATCTATTTCTAAGTACTTTCATAAAAAATTTAAAAAAACAATGAAAAAATGAAATAAAAATCTAGAAAAACTTCATTTAACTAATAAAAAAAATATTTTTAAAATTAATTAAATTAAATTAATTGGGATTGTTCAGTATTATTGTTTCGGCTTTTAATAGAAAAATCTTTACTAAAAAATTTTTAATATTATTAAATATATTTATTTTCTGTGAACGATGATAATAATAATAAAAACGAAAGCTAGTTAAAAAAAAAAATCATACAATGTAATATTATAATTAAAAAATAACAATTTATTTATTGAAAATATAATATTTTATTGAAATTAGTTGAAATTACTTAATATTTTTTTTTGGACTTTTAATTAAAAGGCCTATTTCAGTAACCGAGCGGTTTGTGTTCTCCAAGCTGATACATTGATGTTAGTGTTGATGTCTGGGAATAGGGATGATTGTCTACCCTAGGATCGTAGGCCCGAGGGAGAGTGCCTTCCGTGGCGCTCTTTCTAAGGAGTCCTAGCCCATATTTACGCAAGTGTCTGAGAAAACCACGGAAAACTCCGAACGAGTAAGCCGACCAGCATGGACCTGGGATCGAACCCGGCATCTCAGGTCTACCAGCTTTGAGCACAGAACCGCTAGGCCGCTGGTGGGCAATGATAGATTGGAATTGCCGGGTTCGATCCAAGGTCCCGCTTGTCAACCTATAAATTCGGAATTTTCCCTGAAAATCGCGTATCTACAGGACAGGGCTTCTTAGAAAGAACTCTCATGACAGGCATTTCAGACAGGCTTAGGACCTGTATGTTGTCAATGGGTTTTAATGCTTAAACCACAACCACCAAAATATTTTTAATTCAAAAACATCTTTTTCTCCTTTTTTTACATATAAATGGTTATATACAAAAAATAATATTAATTAAAAAATCATTTAAGATTACATGCTAATTAAAAATAATTTAATTATTAAGAATATAAATTTAAAATAATTAAATTAATTGAGATTGCTTTATACTGTTGTTTGAGCTTTAAAAGGAAAAATCTAATTCAAAATGCTAAACATAAAAATATTTTTTTCTATAATTGATTATAGAAAGTAAGTATCTAACTAAAATTATTTTATTTAAAAAAAAACTTTAAAAGAAATAGTAAATTAATTATCTAACAGCTAAAGGAATTATCAAAAATATAAATTTTAATAATTATATTAGCTATGATTCCTTAATACAATTTTTTCTGCTTTCAAAAGAAAAAATATATAAGAATACTTTTAATATTAAAAGATTTTATTTTATGTGAATAATTATGAAAAAAAAAAAGTTAAGGATCTAATTAATTTTTTTTTATTTAAAATATTCTAATAGAAAGACTAAATTCATTAATTAATTATCTAAACACTAAACGTATTATAAAATAATAATAATAATAATAATAATAAAATTAGCTTAGATTGCTTAATACAATTTTTTCTGCTTTCAATACAAAAATTTATTTTAAAATACTTTTAATATTAAAATATTATAATTAAGATAGTTGAAATCGCTGAATAAAATTATTTGAACTTTTAATTAATAAGCCGAGAAGTTATGTTCTCCAAACTGCTAGACAGGAAGTGCCCGGTTCAATTCGAGGTCATGGTTGCCGACCCTCATGTTCTCAGTCGGCTTTAACACCTAAACTACCATCACCAAATATTATTATTAATATAAAAAGTTATTTTAATCAATGATTATATAAAAAATAATTATTAATGTATCATAACTAAAAACTAATTTAATTATCAAAAATATTGTTTTAATAATTAATTTAGATTACTCAATATTATTTTTTGGGCTTCTAATAGAAAAAAATATTTCAATACACTTTGTAATATAAAAATATGTCCTTTGTCATGATTATAGAACAAAGAAATAATTAAAATTATGTTATTTAAATAATCTAAAACAAAATTTTACATTAAAATATACACAATTTTACTAATTAAATTAGCCGAGCTTCCTCAAAACTATCCTTTAGTCTATTATTCGAAAAATGTGTTTCAAAAAACATTTACTTAAAAAAAGATTTTTTTTTTTTATTAATTATTATCGAAAATATTAAAAAAATATGTAACCAAAAATTAATTTAATTATAAAAAATAGAATTTTTTAATAATTAACATAGTTGAGTTTTCTCTTTTAATATTCTTTGATTTTTTTTTAGCTGTTATTCATTTTTCCTTTGAATTATTATGAAAAAAAAAGTATTTAAAAAAGTTTCTTTTTTTTCTTCTGCTTTTTTTTTATTTATTTTTTAAGCCTAGTTAAAAAAGGCAATTAAGTTTTATAAAATACGTATTTTTAATAATTAATTGGGAAAGATCCCTTGATACTATTATTTAGACTTTTAATGATGATAATAATAATAATAAAACTGTATTTTGTACTATTTTCTATATATATATATGTAAAAAAAAAAAAAAAAAAAAAACATATTACAAGCGAAAAATATTTTATGTTATTTATACAGACGATAATTCAAACTTAAACAAAGTCATATTTGAGCAAGTGTCACGTCTATACCTCAAATTTATTTTTCAAATAATTTTCCTATAAAACAAACGGACATTTCACTTGAAGAAAGGTAGATATTTTGCCTACATACGCGAAAGTTGCGCAGATCAGAATAGCGTCGCTTGTTTATAAACATGCTCCTGCTCTATTCTTGAGCGCATATCTCAAAATACCTTACACCAAATTTTTATTCAGTTTCTCGGAACGGTATGGTAGCTATGGTCTCATATATCGGAGATTTTTTTTTTTTTCTAATCACCCTGTATATGTTTTCAATTAGTTTTTCATAGATTCCAATGAAATTAACAAAAAAAAATCAGAAGATTAGAAAGAATTACAAAAACAACAACGCAACACAAATAAAAAGAAATACAGTTTATTTCATTTCAATATTTCAATAGCAAAATTTTGTAGTACATAAAACTTTCTTATATTTGATTACAACATCCGCATTAATAAAATGACGGAATACAGGCGTAGTTTTAGCTCAAGTATTTACGTAAACCGGATTAGTTCAATTTTCATTCAATTTATGTGCCCAGTCTAACGTCCATATTTTGTACGTTTTTCGTAGATACGTCTATGTCCGAAATTTTACAGATTGTGTACACACTGGAGCAGGAGATATATGTTCAGAAATCGTCTATAGACGTAACTCGGACGCGATAGATTAAATATGAACATAATATGAATGTATGTGTTATGTGGGTCGTAAATGGTTATTGAGATATCTTTTGAGAAAACCAATGGAGGAATTTTCACACACATATAGTTTTTTCTTGTGTGAA
The DNA here is from genome assembly GCA_963930645.1 of Salticus scenicus. Classification (NCBI taxonomy): domain Eukaryota; kingdom Metazoa; phylum Arthropoda; class Arachnida; order Araneae; family Salticidae; genus Salticus; species Salticus scenicus. The sequence continues at coordinate 244,397,580 of OZ005660.1, forward strand.
TACGTAGATATCAATTTAGATTTTACGTTTGATCGAGAAAAATCTTCTGAACACGCTTCGCTTTTCTACTGTATCAATGTGAAATACGATTGCTACAATAGAAAATTCTCTAGAACAAATTTTACACATGTGGCTTTTCGGTGTGAGTCTGTGAAAGCCTATTTAGATCTATTTTCTCAGAGAATCTTTTAAAACATATTTTAATGATATACATATAATTTTTCTTCTGCGTGAATACATAGATGTGTATTTAACACTTTAGAAAAACTTGAGAATAAAGAGGTTTTTGCCTGCGTGAATGTCTGATTCAATTATTTTTTGAGAGAATATTTTAAAGCATATTTCACACACATATGACTGTACTCTTGTGTGATTGCGTACATGAATATCTAGAACTACAGTGCAGAGTACCAATTTGCCGCCCTCTAAACAAAAGTGTGTGTATGTGTATTAAAGTTACATTTCTGAGAATTTTTTAGAACATATTTCGCACACGTCCCTAACAGCACATCCTCTCTAAATGACATCCTTAGGATGTCCTATGGATGAAAAGGACGTCTATGGACATCTTCAGGATGCATTATGAACAAGTGTGTTGTCTTTTCTTTTGTGTGAATACGTAAATGTGTATTTAGAGCACTCCTGAGAGAGAATGCTTTATAAGCACATGGAACAACTTTAGTATAACCCCACAACGATATTTGGCGATTTATTTGTTGGCGATTATGGCAAAATCATAAATCCAAAAATAAACAACATATAGGCAGCCATATTATATAGCAAACCGTCCAGAATGACATCATTATCGTTCAAAGCGGCGCCAAAGAAAAATCGCCAACTACAGCTGTGGGGTTGTACCAAGAAGATTCAATGTATTAAACCTCCTTGGGTTATACCGAAGTTATACGGAGCACATTTCACACACATGTGGCATTTCGCTCGTATGAGTGCGTAAATGCGTATTTATATTACGTTTCTGAGAGAATTCTTTAGAACATACTTCACACACATATGGCTTTTCTTTTCTGTGAATACGTAAATGTGTATTCAGAGCACTCTTGTGAGAGAATTTTTTAGAACCTATGTCACACACATATGGCTTTTCTTTTGTATGTATGCGTAAATGTTTATTTAGATTACCTTTCTGAGAGAATTTTTTGGAACATATTTCACACTCATATGGCTTTTCTTCTACATGAATGCGTAAATGTGTATTTAGATTACCTTTCTGAGAGAATTTTTTGGAACATATTTCACAGACATACGGCATTTCGCCCGTATGAGCGCGTGAATGTGTATTTAGACCACCTTTTTGAGAGAATTCTTTAGAACATACTTCACACACATATGGCTTTTCTTTTCTGTGAATCCTTAAATGTGTATTTAGAGCACTCTTGTGAGAGAATTTTTTAGAACATATGTCACACACATATGGCTTTTCTTTTGTATGTATGCGTAAATGTGTATTTAGATCACTCTTGTGAGATAATTTTTTTGAACATACGTCACACACATATGGCTTTTCTTTTGTGTGAACACTTAAATGTGTATTTAGAGCACTATTGTGAGAGAATTTTTTAGAACATATATCACACACATATGGCTTTTCTCCTGTGTGAATTCGTAAATGCGTATTTAAATGACATTTCTGAGAGAATTTTTTAGAACATATATCACAAACATATGGCTTTTCTTCTGCATGTATTCGTAAATGTTTATTTAGATTACCTTTCTGAGAAAATTCTTTAGAACATTTTTCACACACATATGGCATTTCGCCCGTATGAGTGCGTGAATGTGTATTAAGACTACTTTTCTGAGAGAATTTTTTAGAACATATTTCACACACATATGGTTTTTCTTTTGTATGAATGCGTAAATGTGTATTTAGATTACCTATTTGAGAGAATTCTTTAGAACATATTTCACACGCATATAGCTTTTCTTCAGTGTGAATGCGTAAATGTGTATTTAGATTACTTTTGTTAGAGAATCCTTTAGAACGTACATACGGCTTTTCGCCTTTGTCAGTGCATGAATGCATATTTTTCTCTTATCGTGTATATAGAAATAGATAGTCTATATATCTTGTCCCTTTCTAGAAAAACATTTAGAACACGCTTCACACGCGTATATCTTTCGTCCTATGTGAGAGAATGCATGTATACTAAGAAGAGCAAATTTTGACGATGCTTCAAAATATAATTAAGAAGCGGATGGGCTTTCATCTGTATGACTGTCACGGATCCGTGATGACTGCTATCCGCGATTGTAATGAAATGCTCGCCCTCTGGTGGGCTAAGGTGAAATTATCACACCACTGCATATCATCATATTATGCAATCGATTTTCCATGATGTAATAGCGGAGAAAGAACAATAATAGATACACGTGGCTATTATATTTACTAACAGCTGCAGTTGAGAGAGCGCCATCTATCGATCATTACAAACGCGGATATGCATATCCATATTAACAAAAAAATTATACTCATGCTCCTCATACCTTGCTTTTTTTTCTTTCTTTATTAATTAAATGAAACTAGTGAGATCAGTAATATTTGATCCTATGTTGTTTTGAGAGAGAAATTTTGAAAATATATATTAGTTTTTGTACTTATATTGGATTTATTTATTCATTTATTTTTGTTTATTAGGCCTTATTACAGATGGTTGGCAAAAATTTCCACATATTGTACGAATAGAATGATGGAAAACAACTTCCTTTGCTAATTAATTTTTAGCTTTTTACAGAAACATGTACACATAATAACTTAAATTGTTTCGAGAAATTAAATTGCACCTTTCACAAAATTGAAATTAAATCTGTCATTTTTCATATAGCTGAAACAGAAGAGTATTCCTGTGTTAATGCTTTTCTTAAAAATTTACATTAGTTTACGGATTTTTTTTAATTTTCTTTTAACTAACAGTAGTTAAATATAAATTTTAAGAAAATTATTAATAAGGGTGTAAATGAATAGATTTAAAGTGATGACCACGATCACAGGACATTTCTACTAGGTTACAAAAAAAACCTTATCAAATTACTTTTTGGGAAAATAATGAAAAGGGTAAACAGAATAGTTATTTTACAGCAGAATTGAAGGAGATAAACAATAGTGTAGTTATGTGTAACGTATTAATATTAAATACAATATAAAAAATATTAAATCAAATACAATATTAAATAAAAAATAACACCATGTTGCACCATAACACCAGCTACCAGCTGTGTTAAATTCAGAAAGTTTCCGTAGAGACTTTTTTTGAAGCAACCCTACGCCTGGCGCAAGATATAGCAATGTCATTCCAAACACATGTTATTGTTATTTTCGGGACGCGTATTTACTATATTTGCTCTAAGACTACTATATAACAGGCTGAATCCTTCGCCGCAATTTCTACGTCAAGTCCGTCATTGCTAAACCTATGACTATTATATAGTTGTCTTAGGTTTATTAATGACGGACTACAATATAAAACTATTATATGAGACTATATAAGAGTATTATATAGTGATCTTAGGTTTAGCAATGACGGACTTGATGGACAAATGGCGGCGACAAGATTCTTCTATCATAAGGTAAGACTATTATATAGTAGTCTTATCCAAGGTTCTTCTATCATAAGGTTGGGCCATTTGAAGAATAGCCAATCAGAAGTGAGCAAAAGTGAAACGTCACAAGGCGAAAGACAGAAACAAACTACGATACAAGGGGTGAGTCCAGCCTCTGGAACACTTCGACCGATCGAACTGGGCCCTGAGACATTTGATCCACGACCGGTCGAGAGTAGAGGCTGGACGACTCCGATCTCTCTATTGGATCAAAATCAGTGCTGCCATCTGTAAGCTTAGTTTGAAATTAGCTCTAAAATATTTCAGAATTAAATTAGTTAAAGAAAAATTTAATTCATTAATTAAAAATGTAATTTAACTATGAATAAAAAAAAGATAGATGCATATCTATTTTTTTCTATTCTGCATAGTTGGGTACATATGCACTGAGATACAATAATATTAATTATATAATTCTTTTTCGAAAATTATTTAAAAAATATAATAACAATAAAATTTTAATTTTAGAAAATTTTCCAGCAATTTTTTTTTAATTATTTCTCTCAATCATGCATTATTAAATTTTAACGATATATTGTAAACAATTTTAAGTAATATTTTATTGATTTATTATCAAGCTAATTTTTGTTAAATATTTTTAAGTTGAAATGCTGAAATTTAAAGCAAATATTTAGCCTTCAAATATTTGATTTAAATAAGAAGTAGGTTCAAGTTTTATTATTATGATCTAAGGTAAAAATTATGAAACAATTACACATTGCCAAAAAATTATAAAATTTAAATTTTGATTTAAATCAATGGTTACAAAAAAAAAAAAAAAAAATATATATATATATATACAGTTTTTTAAATTTATACTTCATTGATTGGTTTGTAAATTCAATTAATTATAATTTCAATCAATAATATTTTAAATGTTTAATATATTTATGATTTATTTTATTTTATTTTATATTTATTTTTTAATTTAAATACAAATTAAATATTGATTTTTAAATATTGTTAATTACTTTTATGTTTGAATGTAAAATGTAATCCAAATATTTAGTATTCAAACATAGTTTTATAAAAATTAACTCATCGATAAATTAACAAAGCAGTACAAAACATATTTAAAATATTTTGTTAAACTCAAAATTAAAAGATTGTCAGCAGGGAACATTTTAAAATTTTATTTTATTAAATTTAAATAATATTCGATGAATTTTAATTTGGATTATTGTATATTTCAATCCATTGCATGAATATATTTATAATTCTAAAACAATTATACAATTATTTACAAAAAAAAAAAAAAAAAATCTTGTATCCATATTTGCGTTTGTAAGGACCGATAGATGGCGGAACCAGGGCAATAACCAACGGCCAATCACAGCAATGTATCAGTAAATGGATCAAATGACTCGGAAAAAATTCTTGGGCGATTTGATCCACGACCGGTCGATGGAACATATTACACTGGACGACTTTGATCCAGACCGGTCGATGAGACTGGACGCATTGTTCCACGACCAATTGGATCGATCCTGGATCGGTCGAGAGCCTGAACCCGCCCAAGATATACATCGGTTAGCCCAGAGCTACCTATTACTTACTAAAAAATATATCCTATAATCTGATATAAATATTACCCAAAAACGAAAATCAAGAACGGTATTACATGAATAAAAGTACATTCGTTAAAATATTTATTTTAAATACATAAAAGTTCATAAAAAATTATAAAGCTTTCGCGTTTTCGGCAACATTGCTATGCATTTGTTTACATTTACAATACTTCAATAAAACGATGAATTTCAATTATATTAAAATGAAATGAAATAAAAATGCAGTTATTTAATTGTTTTACTCAAAAGAAAGCACACATATTTTTTGAAAAGAATGTAAAATATATACATTTTACTGTACGATCGTGATATGTTTGTTTACATTTCAGATATTTCAGTAAAATTATGAATTTAAATTTTATGAGTAAAAATGAAATATAAGCACATTTTTTTAAATATTTGTTCAAAATAAAACACTTATATTTTTTAGTTTAAAAAGAAATACACAATATATGAAGTTATCTGTAATATTATGATATGTTTGTTTACCTTTTAAATACTTCAACATTGTCATGAATTATGGCCGGCCAGGTGGTTCGGTCGGTAGGGCGCTGCCTTTCGAATCTAATAGTCCCAGGTTCGAATCCTGGTGCGGGCATGGATATTTGTGATGTCTTATGTCTTCAAAAATATTGTACTTGTCTGTTTCTTGTAATAAAAAAAAACTTGTAAACCCTTGTGGTGTGGATTTTTCGAGATATAAGCGGCCCTAGAGGCAAGCAATAAATCTCAGTACTCATCGAACCGAACCGAACCGAACCGAATCATGAATTACTTCAATAAGACGATGAATTTCAATTATATTAAAATGAAATGAAAGAAAAATGCAGTTATTTAAATGTGTTTCTCAAAAGAAAGCGCATGTATTTGTTTAAAAAAATTCTAAAATATATAAATTTTGCTGTGCTAGCGTGATTTGTTTGTTTACATTTCAGATATTTCAGTAAAATTATGAATTTTAATTTTATGAGTAAAATTGAAATAAAAATACATTCTTTAAAATAGTTTGTTCAAAACAAAACACTTATAATTTTTAATTTAAAAAGAGATACATAATAAATTCAGTTATCTGTAATATTATGATATGTTTGTTTACCTTTTAAATACTTCAATATTGTTATCAATTTTAATATTAAAAATAAACTAAATATTGGGAATAGGAGAATTTAATATTTATGTCAGACTGATATTGTGGCAGGATATCCTGCCACAAATGGACAAGCAGAAAGGTATGTACAGATTCTCAAAACAAAATTAAAATGCATGAAATTCTATCCGGGCACAATTCATACTAAGTTGTGTAAACTTCTTTTTCGATTTCGAATAACTCCTCTTAACAATGGACAAACTCCATCTGAACTGTTATTTGGAAGAAATTTAAGATCAGAACTTGATCTAATCAAACCAACACCAAGACTCAAGAATAATGCTCCACAGCCAGATTTTTACAAAAGTTACAAATTGGGAGAAAGAGTTCAATCTCGAAATTACACATCATCCAACAAATGGAAATATGACACTGTCGTTGAGAAACTTGGACGACTTCATTATCTAATAGAATTAGATGATGGCTATGTAATCAAACGACACTTCAATCATCTAAGATCCTGTGAAGTTGAAAAAGTATTACCCTCTTTAGATATTTCCTGGCCAAGGAGAGTTCACTTCTCAATTCCCAGACATCAAGATAAGCTAGCCTCACAAAATCAGGATTCTTCACATAAACTACCAATGAAAGTGACTCCTCAAAGTGCAAACATTAGTGATTCAAATTCTTTACCTCAATCTCCTGCAAACTCAACGGAAGCACAAAAGACTAAACTCCCAAAATTTTCTAGTTTCAGCAAAACACATCAACTAGTTCCATTAAGAAGATCAACTCGTCAACGAAAACCAGTTATAAAATTAAATCTCTAAAAAAAAAAAAATAATAATAATAATAATCTTGAAACTTTTCACAGAACATTAAAAGCTATTTTACATATTCATAGAACTTTAAATAAAAAAAAAACTATTCTACTTTAATTTCAAATTAATTCAATCTTTATTTCAAATTGTTTCACTAAATTGTACCTATATATGTAAATATTTAATGTTTTAATTAAGTGTCGGAGAATTGTTGTGTATATACTTCTACTTCTACTTTTACTATACTGCATATTAACTAATCCTACTTCTACTTCTACTTTGTAGTTCAATAAACAAACATGAAACGAATACGCAGGGTTTCCGTGTCTTCGATATTACTTAAATCTTATTTATTATGTTAATAAATAAGTGCAAACTTCTACGAGTTCCCATGAACAATACTTCTGAGGGTAATAGAATTACTCGGCCCTGACTTGGATCAGAATTGGAGCACTTGTTGCATACTGTTACATCCATCTTTTGCCAGTTTCTTGAACTAAGTCGTCCTTCCAGCACTTACAGAGTTAAAGTGGATTTTATACCACTATGAACATTTCTGTCTGATTCTAACCCGGTTATTAGTAAATATTTGATTTCCTTCCTGATGTTTACTTTTTAAGAAGGAAGTAAATGTGTTGTTACAGTTACAGCGTTTACATATATGAAAAATAATTTTTTTTTTCAAAAACTGTAATATTTTATTAACTTTTAAAGCTACTTGTTTATTCATTTATTGATTTCCAAAACATACTAAGAACTTATAAGAATTATAAGAAAATTTTAAATCGACAGTTTTATCAATAAATAAATATCCCATTAAAAAGTTATTTTTTTAATAATTTATTTTTAATGATTTATTAATAATTTACTATAATTTATTTTTTTATAACTTTTTTAATAATTTAATTATTTATTTTAATAATTTATATAATATTGTTGCGTACTTGGGGGTTCGTGAGTTGTCTGAGAATGAAAGGCCAAACGTACAAAAATTCAGTAATTTATTCACAGAAAATTCCAGAAAAATGCAGGTCTATAAACCAAGTATCAGCTTCAATTCAAACAGTAAACACAGCTTAAACAACAGCTGTCAATAGCAAATCCCCAGTACAAACTGTATAGCAATAACACTTGAAGCAAGTCTCTCTCAAAGAGGCTCAAGAGCAATGCAAGCACTAGCGAAGCTGGCTGAGATCTGAACTGAACTGACTGGCCTTGGCGAAGAAAACAGGCTTATATACTGGTCCATGGAACCCAGATTTTTCGAGAAAACTCTAGAAAGTGGTCAACCAATCAACTTACAGCTTCCATATTTGGTATATCCCTTATAAGGATTTTCTCGCCAAGGTCGCCAAAAAAATCGCCAAGGTGGGAAAAAGTCGCCAAATTTTGCGCCAAATCCATTACCTGCCTTATTGGGCTTTTTAATGCGTTTTTAAGGGGAAATAAGGCTATTTCAACGCTAAAATGACTAGAAATGGACAAAATTAGCACTTTATCAACTTACTAAGCCTCTTTGAAAGAATTTATACAAAAATAAACACAATTATTTACAATTTTGTAACACTGCCCCCCTCCCAAGGACTGCACGTCCCGGGCAGTGCAACCCATGGTTAAGAGGCGAAACTAACCAAATTTACACAATCTAAAATACAAGAACTAAGTTGCACATGAAGATAACATAGAAATATAAATCAAGTGGGAAATATTTACAAAATTCACAAATATGTACAAATATTTATATACAAATATTTACAGTGCGCATGCGCAAATTTTACCAGTATTTACATTTTAAATTTTAATTTTACCGTTACTTGTGGTACTTGGCTAGCCTATTATAGTGCACCACCTTCGGTTTTGACGAAGGTGTTTTAGTGATACGCACCACTACATCACTCAGCCTTTTTAAGACTGTGTATGGTCCATCCCAGTTGCACTGTAACTTGGGAGAGAGTCCTTTGCGTCGAACAGGATTCCACAACCAGACCTTCTCTCCTTCCTGGATCTCATTTTGTGTAGCCTTTAGATCGTACCTTGTCTTCATTTTCTCCGTCGCCATGTTAATCCGCTCCCGAGCAAAGTTGTGTACGTCCTCAAATCGTGCCTGGAGATCTTGGATGTACTCCTCGGGCGATGAAGGCGCATCGGGTGGACAACCAAACAGGAGATCACAAGGGAGACGAAGTTCACGTCCGAACAGCATCTGGGCTGGAGTATAGCCGGTGGTTTCATGGACAGCACTTCGATAAGCCAGTAGGAACAATGGCAACTTCAAGTCCCAATCTTGCTGGTTCCTTGATACTAGAAGTGAGAGGTTATTCAGTATGGTACGATTGAACCTCTCGACCATGCCGTCCGACTGGGGATGTAAGGGTGTTGTCCGGGTTTTTTCTATGCCGAGTAGTTGACACAGTCCTTTGAAAACATCAGAGGTAAAGTTCCTACCTTGGTCGGTATGAAGTTGTAGGGGCGTGCCGTACCTTGACACCCATTGCTGCACTAGAACCTCTGCGACTGTGCATGCCTCTTGATTGGGAATGGGATATGCCTCAGGCCACTTGGTGAAATAGTCCATCACGACGAGGATGTATTTATTTCCACTGGAGGTCCGTGGCAAAGGACCCAAGATGTCGATTGCAATCCGTTCGAATGGTGCTCCCACGTTATACCGTTGCAGTCTTCCTCGACTTCGTTTCTGCGGGCCTTTACGTGCCGCACAAGCATCACAGGATTTACACCATTTCTTCACATCCTCCTTTGCCTTGCACCAGTAGAAGCGTTCCCGAACTTTCTGCAGAGTCTTCATTACCCCAAAATGGCCTCCGGTAGAGCTACTATGCAGTTGTTCTAAAACAGCTGGAATTTTTGATCTTGGTAATTAAATCTGCCATCTGAAGCTTTTCTTACATCAGATTCCTACTTTCTGTATAATACGCCGTTTCTGATATGAAGAGAGTCCCAAAGTGCCCCATAACTTTTCGTAATGGGACTAAATCTGGAAATGTCCTGCCAGATAGGTCTGTTGCTGGTCGTCTCCTTCAGCTGTAATATTGGCTTTATGTCAGGATCTTCCAACTGGGCTTTTCTAAGTTCTTCGTCACTCCATGGATCGGGATCTTGATCCGATGGTGTTGAGACAGTAACTTGGCAGGCAACCGGATTTATCGGCAGGTATTTCTGTTCGGCTCTAGAGCAGTACTTGCAGCTTTCCGAGCAGGGCTTCCGTGACAAGGCATCTGCATTACCATGTAGAGTCCCTTTACGATGACGTATCTCGGAGTCATATTCCTGCAGGCGTTGTATCCACCTGGCAATCTGTCCTTCCGGGTTCTTGAACTGGAGCAACCACGTTAAAGATGCATGGTCAGTCTGGAGCAGGAATCTTCTGCCATAGAGGTAATGATGGAAATGTTCTATGGCTTTCACGATGGCGAGTAGCTCGTTCCTAGTGGTACAGTAATTTCGCTCTGGTTTAGACAGGCATTTACTCCAATAGGCAATGACATGTTCTTGACCATCAATTTCCTGCGACAGAACAGTACCGACACTCTCATGGCTGGCATCTGTATCAAGTATAAACTGTCTGTCGGGCTGTGGATACGTCAAGATAGGCGATGATGTTAAGGCCTCTTTAAGTCGCTTGAAAGCTTTTTCACATTCATCTGTCCACAGGAACTTCTGTTTGGCTTCCGTCAGCTTGTGGAGTGGTCTGGCAATATTTGAGAAACCCTTGACAAACTTCCTGTAGTATGTGCATAACCCCAGGAAACTTCGTAGTTGGTGTATATTTTAAGGGCGACTCCAGTTCTCGACTGCTGAGATCTTCTCAGGATCAGTTCTCACACCTTCGGCAGAGATGATATGGCCAAGGTAGCTCACTTCACGACGGAACAAGTTACACTTGCCAGGATTCAATTTGAGGTTCGCCATTCTGAGTTTCTCAAGCACCTTTCGGATGTTTCGTAGATGGTCTTCAAAGGTGCGCCCCACAATGATAATATCGTCCAAATACACCAGACAGGCTTCATAGGAAAGTCCTTTTAGCACTGTCTCCATAAGGCGTTCGAAGGTAGCAGGTGCATTACATAATCCGAATGGCATAACTTTAAATTGCCACAGTCCTTGTCCCGTGGTGAATGCAGTCTTCTCACGATCATCAGGATGTAATTCTACTTGCCAGTAACCGCTCTTCAGATCCAAAGTCGAGAACCATTTATTGCCAGCAAGTGTGTCTAATGTGTCGTCAATTCTGGGAAGAGGGTAACTGTCTTTCTTCGTGATGTCATTCAAACGACGATAATCCACACAAAATCTTGTTGAACCATCCTTTTTCCGCACCAGTACTATGGGAGAGGCCCAAGAACTCGTTGATGGCTCGATGACGTCATTGTGCTGCATTTCATTTAGAAGTTCAGTGACCTCTTACTGTTTAGCAAATGGAAGTCTTCTTGGATGTTGTTTGATTGGAGGATGATTTCCTGTATCAATTCTGTGCTGGGTGATGTTCGTTCTCCCAACGTCTTCAGGTGTTCGAGAAAAAAGGTCTTTAAATTCTTGGAGTAGCTTCTCCGCAGCACATCTCTGTTCCTTTCCTAACTCTGCATTCTTGAGTAATTCCATTATTAATTGTTCAGAAGACTTGGATTCCGTTGATTGCCTGGGGCGGTTGATGCATGTAACAGCAGTGCAGGTTGCTAACACCTCATCCTTCTTCACTGTTCAGACCTTATCGCTGATGTTTGCGACTCTCACAGGAATAGTACTCTTTGAGAGATCAACTAGAGATGAAGCTACCAGAACTCCTCTTGGGCTATTGTCGGTATTCGGGTATTCAATCAGTCTATAGCGGAAGTATTGCTTTGTAGGTGGTGTTCCTGAAACTATTGTCTCTGTGTGTGGGGATGGAAATTTCAGACTTGGCTGTTATCTGGCAAATTTGCTGAATGTCCTGATTTTCAGTATTGAACACAGCTATGTCTTCCGAACTCGAATGCAGTTCATTATTCTTGAAGTACAATTTGAAGTTAAATTTTCTTAGGAAATCAATTCCAATGATTAACGGATCTCTTATATCAGCCACATATGCCATATGATGGTAACTGGCATTCCCAAAAGTGATAGTCAAGTTCATTTTTCCATATATTTTGATTTCGTCTCCGGTCACAGTCTGGAGTTTAACACAGGGCGGCGTCCAGATGATCTTCTCTTTTAGTTCTTGAGCCAAATTCGTTCTAATGATGGTCACGTTGGCTCCTGTGTCCAGAATCATCCGGCAGGTGGCGTTGTTGACTTGGCCATAGACGTGAAGTCCATTATCGCCGCCACTCATCGATGAAACATGAAATACTGTAAATTGGGGCTCTTTAATTTTAGGCAACCTCCGCCCCGCGAGATGGCCTCCTCTTAGTTTCCCTGCAGTGATGTTGAAGCCGGGTGATTTCCTATAGTTGGTCGTACAGGGCAGTTCCTCTTCACATGACCATCCCCTCCACAGCCCCAGCACTTTATCTTCCGATCTTTTTTTCTATATTATTTTCCAGGCTGCGCAATCTCTTTAAGATCTCTGCGAAACTTCTCTTCATTTCATTCTCATCAGCAGGCTTATCATTTAATGAGACTGCTCTTATGGTATGGCGGTCTTTACGGGATGCTTGTTGGGCTGCCTCTATCCTAAGTGCATAGCCTAAAGCTGATTCTACGTCTCTGATGTTGGAGAGTCTCAGCGCTTTTTGAATTTCTGGATCCCGAACAGCATCGATAAAGTACTGAAGAGCTAAGTGTCAGCTTGTTTCGAGTGTCAGCTTGACAGTCTGACAATGCTAGGTGTGACAATCTCTGAATGTCCGCTGCCAGCTCTTGCAAACTTTCGCCCGTTTTCTGGTAACGGGACTTTAGCTGGAGGCGACTATAGTCCTTAGAACACTTCTCTCCGAACCGTAGCTCCAGTGCTCTAATCAAGGCCTCGAAGTCGTTCCTTTCTTCTTTAGTAACATTTCTCAGTATCTCGGCTGCATCTCCCCGTAATGCTGCTGCTAAGTGGACTGACTTGGCGGTAGAGTCCCAGCCGTTAGCTTCAGCTACGATGGAAAACTGCGTTTTATATACATGCCAGGAGGAACTGCCGTCGTAGGTGGATAGCTTAATAAATTCCTGATTCTGGATTCTTCTCTGTTTCTTTTCAGTTTCCTGAGGCATGGATTCTAACTTTTCTTCGATATTCCGAATCTTGCTCTGCAGTTCATTCCCTATTACTTCTCCGCTCCACTCTTCTTTCATTTTTCTCTCAAGATCTTCCTCCATTCTCTTAAACTTGCTTTCTATCGCTGAAATCCTTCCTTTCAGCTCTTGATCAAAGTTTTCTTTAAATTTCTCCTCAAAATTCTCTTCTATCTTCATAAATCTCTCTTCAAAATTCTTTTCTACTTTCATTACATTTTCCTCTATCTTCATAGCTTTCTCTTCAAAACTCTCTTCTATCTTTAGAACTTTCTCTTCTATTCCATCCATTCTATTTTCCATCACCGTTAATTTACCCTCTATCGATTCTTTTGCCGTTGAAAGCTCTCTCTTCATCTCATCTTGATTAGATTTAATTTCTTCGGTCAAACTGGCTTCCATCTTTTCCTGAGTTGCTTTCATTTCTCTTTGTCCTGTTTCTATTTTCTCTTGTGCTGCCTTCATTTCTTTCATCTCTTGACTCAGGCTATCTTTCATCTCTCTTTGCGATGCTTCCATACTTTCTTTCATCTCTCATTGCGATGCTTCCATACTTTCTTTCATCTCTCTTTGTCCTTCCTTCATTTCTCTTTGCCCTTCTTTCATTTCATTCATCTGGGTAGCTAAGCTTTCTAGAAGTTTCTTCATCTGTTCCTCCATAGCTCTAGTTATAACCATTCACAGACAACCCCACTCCTGACACCAGAAATGTTGCGTACTTGGGGGATCGTGAGTTGTCCGAGAATGAAAGGCAAAACTTACAAAAATTCAGTAATTTATTCACAGAAAATTCCAGAAAAATGCAGGTCTATAAACCAAGTATCAGCTTCAATTCAAACAGTAAACACAGCTTAAACAACAGCTGTCAATAGCAAATCCACATTACAAACTGTATAGCAATAACACTTGAAGCAAGTCTCTCTCAAAGAGGCTCAAGAGCAATGCAAGCACTAGCGAAGCTGGCTGAGATCTGAACTGAACTGACTGGCCTTGGCGAAGAAAACAGGCTTATATACTGTTCCATGGAACCCAGATTTTTCGAGAAAACTCTAGAAAGTGGTCAACCAATCAACTTACAGCTTCCATATTTGGTATATCCCTTATAAGGATTTTCTCGCCAAGGTCGCCAAAAAATCGCCAAGGTGGGAAAAAGTCGCCAAATTTTGCGCCAAATCCCTTACCTGCCTTATTGGGCTTTTTAATGCGTTTTTAAGGGGAAATAAGGCTATTTCAACGCTAAAATGACTAGAAATGGACAAAATTAGCACTTTATCAACTTACTAAGCCTCTTTGAAAGAATTTATACAAAAATAAACACAATTATTTACAATTTTGTAACAATATTAATAATTTATTTTTAACAAATATATATATATATATATATATATATATATATATATATATATATATTTAATATCCAAAAAATACTAAGAACTTAATAAATTATAAGAAAATTTTAAATCGACAATTTTATCAATAAATAAATATCCCCTTAAAAGTTAATTTTTTAATAATTATAAATATTATGAAATGGAATAGTAATACTAAGATTAAAGTTTGAGATATTTAACATTCCAAATTATACATGAAGAAATCTTAAAAGACGTAGCATAATTTCTTTATATTTTAGAATATCAAGTCATAATTTAAATTTTTCAAAATCAAATTACTTTTAACATAAGACTATAAATAATTTCATTAATTTAAACTAATTTGTTCATGTCTTTTGTTATGAATAATCACATTTTTTCTACATTTTATGTTACAATGGTAACAAATAAAGCGTTTAAATTGGAGTTGCTCTGCATCAATTTTATGCTGTAGATAATTAAAATGGCGGCTGTAATTCTGAATCTGTAATAAGGATCATCTATAATCAGTATGTATTGACCACATGATTTTAATTTAGAATCCATCATTTAAAACATTCAGACTCAATATCATAAGGCTGTAAGACTTTTACTGTTTATAAAAGCTTTTATTATATCTCATTTTTTCATTGCTTTTTCTTTCTTTAATTAAAAATATATATATACGCACTACTTAACCTGAGCAGCGGAGGGTAGAACTTTCTAGCGAACTATAAATGGTGAGTACAGTACATACAATTCACCAATCATCTATTTTACAATGATATTCATCTATAAAACACTGTTCATCCATTACCATTCATCATAATGCATTCGAATTCTTTTATGAACTATAAATGGTAAAAATACCATTTATAGTTCACCATTCATCTTTTTTACAAGGACCATTACTCTAATACTATAGATCAATTATTACTAATCATGTGTTGCCATTGCATTTCTATTTATAACTATTGATTAATTATAAATATTTGAATGCACATCAGACAATTAATAAGACAATTAAAATTGACTTCCGTATTTGGAAACAAATACAAGTAAAACGTTATTAAAAGCATCTAATAAAACCAAGAAAATGTGCGATAAGTATTTCCTGATTGTAGATTCATCCAACCTAATATAATATATATATATACATATATATGCAGCACCTCTACTAGACGTTCATTTGCATGAAGGTAATCTGTCCACTTTCAGGCATCTCGAAAATATTGGTTTGAAAAACTTTTAAATGCTTATTACATATTTTACATCGTATAGTGTCAATTTTTAAATCGTATTTCCATATAGAGTGTACGACAGGCCTATTCCTAATTAAATAGATACATTTCTTTTTTTAGTCCTATTAACCCTTAAACTTTCACTACTTAATTTATTTTAAAAATTACGAAATTAATTTTAAAAAATGGCTTTTAGACACATAGCTGATCATAAATATTTAAAAATATATAAAAACAGCATTGTTCCTTTTCGAGAAATTTTTGATTTGAAACATCTATAAGTTAACCTTATTAAATTCAAATAATATTCAATTTAATAAATAAAACACTTCGTAAGTAAACATTATCGACTACAAACACTCGTAAACGTTGTTTCAGGTGAAAATGATAGTCCAGGTCTTCATTAAATGAAAAGAACTAGACATGAGTGCATCATCAAACTAGCAATTCACACTCGCGTCCACTAAGAAACTTCAAGTGACTTATGTATTTAGCTTCCTTTGAAGCATTATTTGTTAAATTTTGGAATAGCGCTGCTATCTACCGAACAGAGAAGGAACAAAAGTTTAAAAATTAATTAAAACAAGGAGGAAATATTAAAATAACTGCTGCATAAAAATTGTTAAAGGATGTAAAATATTTGGTTTCGCTGCGAAACCAATGATCGTTAAAGGGTTAACCCGTTAACGCCCGAATTAGTTTTGCAAAATATTATTAACTGATTATTTCACTTCTAAATCAATATAGACAACTGACAGTGAAATATATTAACTTAAACAATTCTTCTGATAGTTTTAAATTTAAAGCCTATTCTCATTTATTGACGCTTAGTGTTCTAGCGAGAAAACTTCGAGATAGAAAAACTTTGAGATAACAGATTAATTTCCTATTATACATTGACAAAAATCTCGAAAGTAAAGTATCATAATATATATTATTATTCAATTTTATTTAAGTTAGTACACGTGTGCAAAAAGCAAATATATGTGCGATGAATGAAAAATCATAAAATGACTATCCAAATTATGAAATAATAATTAATAGTAATCACATAAAACTTTCAGGGATCATTTAGAGTGACGCTATAAACTGTCTATAAAGAGCGGAAATCATTTCAGGAAACCATAAAAAATATACGTGCCATTTTATTAACAGACCTCAGATGAGGACACTGAGCGCTAACGGGTTAAACCTTATTAATCGTTATGATATATCTAACATGTTGAACATAGAATAAAAGAAATCGTTTGGTTTCTGTCTGTGAAATATTTTGCAATGATTTATTATTTATTTGATTTATTTCAAATATATTTACGTGCATTATTAAATAATAATAATAATAATAATAATAACAAAATTTCAAAATTTTAAAAGTTATGTATATTTAGGATACTTTTTCTTACATAACAGAAAATAAAGAGCTAATCACACAGCCTTCATTCGCAAATAGCACAGATACTTTTCTTTCAATTTTATAAACTTTTCTGTCTTATTTTTATGTTAAATCTAAAATATTCACCTATCATAAATTGTGATGAAAATGATTACAGCTTTCTGTGAAAGAATTTTAATAATAGAGCAATGGACATAGATCTTCTATTTCAAAAGTGAAAAATTTTTTCCCCTCTCTCTTTACGAGTTTAGCTGAAATTTCATTAAGTGTAATGATCACACGAAAATGGTTGATACAGAATAAAAGAAAACGTTTAATTTTTTCGATAAAATCTTGCTTAGTGATTCAGGGTAATAGCCCTAAAAAAGTAATAGAAGAAAGAAAGAAAATTCGTCATTCGTTTTTTCTCAAAGATCATTGCGTGTGTATAATATA
This sequence comes from Salticus scenicus, assembly GCA_963930645.1. Lineage (NCBI taxonomy): Eukaryota > Metazoa > Arthropoda > Arachnida > Araneae > Salticidae > Salticus > Salticus scenicus. The sequence continues at coordinate 244,415,308 of OZ005660.1, forward strand.
TACATTTCAAAATAAAAAAAAACTTAAAGAGAAAGAGTAAAATTTCAGGTCAAAAACGTTGTGGAGATTGGTCTTTTATTTCTTTAGAGTAAAGGATAAAAATTAGTTTCAACAGACTGAAATGTAATAGTGGAAATGTATTAATAACTTTTAACAAGAATAACCTTAAGAAAATATTCATCTAAGAAGATAATCATTTTATATAAAATTTACTTGTTTATTAAAATTAAGGTTATTACAAAATTTATGCAACATAGCCTAAATGTCTATGTTTTGTATATTTAACTATATTATGAAACACCTAATGTGCATGGTAAATTATGTTTTGGACTTTTGTTTCAAAAAAGGCGGTAAGTAATGGTAATGGAACATAAATACACTTTTCCTGAAATGTTAACCATATGAAAGGGGAAAACATTTACAGTAAATTCAAAAGGAAATCTGCCTTAAACTGTCTATATTGCAATTTTATAGAAAAATTGAAACTTAGATAAGCAATATATAAATGATTTATATAAAATTAAAAAGTTCTATAAATCTTTCTTTTACAAAATTTGACAAGCTTGTCTTGTTGCTTTGAAATAATAATTGAAATAAACAAATACCATCTAAATTGTTTCTAAAATTTGTTTTGTCCCTTATTTCTTTAGACCATGTTTAGAAAAGAAAATGGACAATGTATTTTAAGCTAAATAAAAGTTCTTGTCCTTTTTAGAATTGACTTTGGAGTATCCAAAACCAACAATGTATTTTAACTAAATATTAAAATACACGAAAGGAAAAAAGAGGAAGTATTAATCTCATCTCAGCTTTTTTGTAGAAACCTGTTTTAATTTATAAAGAAGAAAGAAAATAATTTTTGTATCACAGAGACGCTATATTTTAGCAAATAGTGATACCAATCTCGATTTTCGAAACTAACATAATAACAGTGATAATTCATATAATGACATAATAATAATAATAATAATAACAACAAAAGTCCAAAACTTAATTTATTGTCTTTAAAAGTTTAACTGAAATCTCACTAAACTTAATGATTTTTCTAAAGCAATTTAAACGAAATATATAAATAAAATTTCAATTTATCTTACTTAATTTATTCTGTAATTTAAGTGATTAAAACACAAATGAAATGTCAAAGATAAAACTTTATACACCTATAAATTAAAAGAAATAAAATCATTTAAAATTATCATTTTAAATATCATTTTAAATTAATATATCATTTTAAATTAATCTTGTTTTGCTAAACTGATTGAATTGAAACTCGTTTTAATGTAACTCGCATTAATAAAATAGAAAAATACTTTAAATTAAAAAAATGGTGGTTATATTTTAATGGTTACATTTAATGAACATGGGTGCCTACATCAAATTTCAAAACACAGATTAATTTTTTATCTCTCTTAGAAATTTTTCTAAAATCTTCCACAAACCTAATACTCTCTACAAAATGTTTCATGCAATTTAAAAGAAAAATAGTTTAATTTAAAATAGTTTGATAGTTTCTTTTAACAAAAACTCACGCAGTAATTTAGGATAATGACTCTCCTAACAAAGAGCAGTCATCATTTATTTTATCTGAAAGATTATTCCGTACGTATGTAATAAAAAAGAAAACGATATCACGAAACTGGACAAAGTACAATAAAAGTTCAAAGATAAAACTTTATGAAGATTGGTGTTCTTTCTTTCGATTAATGGGATAAATCAGTCTGCATTTATAAGAGAGGGTGAAATCGTAACATATTTTGCTAGAAAATTATTCGCATTAAGGCCTTTTGTTTGTTTTATGTGCCATGTTAAGTTCGCGTAATTATTTAAATTTTGAAACAACTGTTTGTTTAAAATGTATGTAATGCTTAATAAATGTCTTCAATTTTGTTTTTTATTTAACAATATTTTAAAATCTATGCAATACAATGTTGCTTAAGATTTTAAGATTATTTAATAAAAAGTGAGTAATTACTTTCTGGTTAATTGTTTGTCATTAATTGCCTAATCACTTCGAAGATTGATAGCCTATTATGCATATCAAATATCACACCTCAAAATTATTGGAGGTTATTGAACGTTAAAATTTTAAGCTAATTAAATTTAAAAAGTTAAGTACAGAAATTCAGAAATCGACTTTTTTTCCTTCGAAAAATACTTAACTGCTTTATCCTTGTAAATTTGACACTAAATCTTATTAACGTTATAATGCACGCACTTTGCAGACATTAAAATATAACACTGTACCCAATTTAGTTTTCACCTTGAGTCTCCTCCTTCCTCTTTACAATTTCCACCTCTCCGCCCACAAAGTCTCATGTTATTCTGTGAGAAAATTTGTTTATGGAATCACTCATTACCTAAGTCATTTTTTAAATTTCCGTTTTAACCTTCAAAAAATTCAGAAATTCAGAAAATTAGCACTCGTTTTCTATTTTTTTTTTTTTAATAACACAATTTTAAGTTTAAAAATCCAAAATTTTACCCGAGGATATTTCTTTTACTATTTTTAGCTCAAAAATAAAAATAAAATAAAATAAACAATGAATTTTTCGTAATGAATGCTAATTTTCTGAATTTTCTGAGTGTGAAAACGGTATTTAAAAATATACATTGATAAATAAGTCATTCTATAAAAAAAAAAAAAAAAAAAAAAAAATCGGCATAAAACACACACGGGATTTCGTGAGCGGAGACGGGAATATTGTAATAGGGAGATAAGACCTTCAATTCAGTTTTTAACATACAATTTTAAATTTTTAAAAACTTTTAATTCGCATGAAATCCCCTTTCTCCTTTAACAACACTCAACGATCACGTAATTTTCAAAAAAAACGTCAGTAAAAATGCCGATTTTTTTAAAATTAATAAATGGGATAAAATAAAATGTATAAAAAATATATGTATTCATTTTTAGTTTTCTTTCTTTCTTTTTTTTTTTTTTTTTTTTTTTTTTTTAATCTTTTAGCTTGAAATCAAGAAAATTTAATTTTGCACAAAAACCAACAATCAGGGCTATTATGACTAAATGTTGATTTCCCAATAAGTAGAAAAAATAAAAGATATGTGTTTTAAACATTAAAACCCTTTAAGCGTTAAGCCCGTCTTTTTCTGTCACGCATAGTCAAAATAAAAGGCTGGCGTGGCTAAATTTTGATATATATGCTGCTTTTTTCGAGAAAATATGATTAATAAATGTGTGTACTTTATAATATTAAATTCTCATATTTGTACTGTGCACAATATTAATTTTATGAATCAATAAACAGATATTCCGAAAAACGGCTAACGCGGAAAGGGTTAAAAGCGAATTTTATGAAAATAATTTTACGTGTAATACAACACTATACGTATAATAAACTGTTCTCAGATTCGCTATCCGATTTTTCATACAGATCACTTATTTCCGAATCACTGCCATAGACGTAATGTATTTGAATTCTCTTGTACATCCCTGTACGCGAACCATTTGTTTCATCTCAAGGAAAAGCTTAGTGTAGCATCCCTATATCATACACATTTAGAATACCAAGTTTGGACATTCTGCTACTATTTGTTCTTGAGCTATGCTGATAACACACACATAGACAGACAAACAGGCAGACAGACACACACAGAGTATTCGCTAAAAACATGACTCTCGGATTCAGGGAACCTCAAAACGTGTAAATATAATAAAAACACGTTCACCCTAAAACAATACTTTCTCTACCTTATGGGTAGGAGAAAGTAAACAAGAAAAGAAAAGAAAAAATAAAATAAATATACATTCTTAAGTACAGCAGAATTTATCAGAAATATGATACTTAGTAAAATGTTTGGTGATTTTTAAATGGTTTTCGACAAATACTTTTTTATAGTGTTCGAAACATTAACTGTATCTTAAATGCATAAATTAAAAAAGAGAACAGTTAACATTTTTTTCCCATTATTATCGTTTCACTGCTGAATGTTTTTTTTTTTTTTCCAGAAAACCCATTAAATTGTAATTATAAACAAGAGCAAAAAATCATGCGGATCGAAATGATTATTAACACTTCCCAATTGTACGTACTCGTTTCATCATTTACCTGATCAAACAATGGACATAAAGACTAATTAAATTAACTATTAATCTTGAACATTGTCGGAAAGTGTTAAACACGCTGAATAAAACCAAATGTACAAATGCAGAAAGTTCCTATTATAGCCCTTAATGTATCTGAATTTTTTGTGGGATCCTGAAAAGCTTCATGCTAACCATACTTTATTTTATACTTTTTTTTGCTGTGTGTGTGTATGAATAATAAATGTTAGTTTTATTATGATTTGTGCAAAATACAGGGATGGTTTATAAAAATACCTCTCATAGAGCGCAATGCTTTGCAGTTCTTTCGGGTGTATCTGTAAACAAATCAGTGTGGTATTTACTCTATTTTTGTCGGAATATCCCACAGTGAGCTTGAATAACCTACATCAGTTTTAAAAAAACTGAAAAAAATTTACGGAAGTTTTAACGCTGACAGACAGACAGACAAACCGAAGTCATGCACTGTAATATATTGAAACTTCGCTGCCAAGTTTTAGCTATATATTGTATAGTCAACCGTGAAATTTACAGCAGATAAACGGGAAATTACAAAAAAAAAAATCGGCAAGTAATGTATAAAAAGTACGGGTCGGTCGTAAAATTTAAAGCTATAGAATGACAGCGAGATTTCAATTTTTTACAGTGTAAACGCTTTTAACTTTGTTTGAAAGTGTTTAATAGAAACTTAAATTTAATCGTATAACCACTATAGTTTAATATACATTGATAACCACTCTTGAATTTTAAAACTGACATTGTTATTACTACCAATAAAAGTTTATCTGAAACCCAACTATAATGACCTCTTTAAAACTATTGAACATAGTAGAATGGAAGAAAGCTGTTAATTTCATTCAATAAAATCTTGCACAGTCATTTAGGATAATGACCGGGACAAAGAGGAGTTATCATTTATTCTCTCTGAGATATTATTGCGTGCGCTATAAAAAGAAAAACTGGATGAAATACAAAATGTAATTTGAGAGGTAAAACTTTATGGAGATAGGTGAGCTTTATTTGAAATAATGGAATAAATCACATCGCACTTAAAAGTGGATATGTATTAAAATATTTTACAAGACGAGTATTCATATTAATTGCTTTGTTCTTAAATTTTAATGTGTAAAGTTTCAACTAAGAGTTTGTTAGAAATTTATTTGCATACATAATTATAATTAAAATTTTAGAACAATTACCTTTTATCATAATACAATGTGATTTTGAAATCGTGGTTAAAAAATTAAAGGGATACTAGAATACATCAAAACATGCAATATCCATCATACAAAGTATTGACTAGATGTTTGTGACGGCTTAAAATATCCGGTAACCACAATCAGTGTCATTTCCAATGGCGATTTTCAAACTTATTGTTAGTTACACAAATCGGGAAAAAGTAGGCATGCAATTTTTCTATGGTGCTGGAGACGGGAATGTTTTGGAAACCGTACTTTAAATAGCAATTTTGGAAGCTAGGATTGGTTACACGAATGAGGAAAATATAGGCATGCATTTATTGTATGGTGCTTAAGACGGGAACATTTTGGAAACCGTATGACCGTACCAGTTCAAATAACAATTTTGGATGATATAATTCGTTACACGAATCACGAAAATGTATAGTCATGCATTTACTGTATAGTGCTGAAGACGGAACTGTTTTACAAGCCGTGCCACCGTACCCAGTTCTAATATCAATTTTGAAAAATATGGTTGATTACACGAATTAGGAATATGTAGGCATGCATTTTTTGTATGGTGCTAAAAACGGGCAAGTTTTGGAAACCGTACAAAATCGCAGTTTTGGATGATATGATTGGTTAAGCGAATCAGCTATGCATTTGTTGTATGATGCTGTAGACAGGAATGTTCTGAAAGCCGTATGAACATACCAGTTCAAACCGCAAGTTTAAAAGATATCTTTGGTTACATGAATCAGGAAGGGCCGCTTGCTATAAAAACAGGGAAAAATTATATACTTATTCACTATTTAAGTGAAAAAAAAACGTAGGAATATTAATTTCTTCTTTCCGTAAAAAATCTTTAGTACGTATCTTAGAAATTACAATCCTAATGATACGAAATAAAAATAATAATATATTTTGAAGTAGATGGCATAGGTGGACTCTGCTCAATTCCCCATCATGTATTTGCTTTCCTAATTTTCTGCTACAAGTCAGACTATATTTATGTTAAGGGAAATCAATTTCACCGATCGCTCGACAAGAAAACAGACTGAAAATCCTCACTTAACAGGTGACCGTTTAACTCGATACATTTACCTTAACCTAAATGGCGGATTAATTTTATTAGAGTTAGTATTTTAGTTTTTTATACTATTCGGTACTATTTGTAATGTAGCGATCCCCATAATGTAAGTTTATCTGATGTATATTACGTATTCAGTTATGATAAGAAAATCTTATATGTCGAATAACTTTCGAAGTTTTCAAAATAGATTTTTCATATAGTTAATGAAGCTCCTTACAGTACTTCTAAATAGTGTATTAAAAGTAGTCTGACATGTTTACGATGCAAACATCACTTAAAAAAATTGGCGTTTATATGAAATTTTGTACAATTCGTCCAGGTTAAAAAATTCGTAAATTTCGAATAACTTACGAAGCACTCAAAGCAAAATGTTCATATTTAATGAAGTTCATGGCATAATACTAACTGATATTTTAAAACTGGTCTGTCCTCTGTATGATGAAAATGTTAGTTTAAATGCACGTTTAAGTAAATTTTGCTCTATTCTTCTGTATTATAGAAAACGTAAATGTCGAATAACTTATGAAGTTTTCAATGAGAATGTGTCAAATCAATAAACTTTCTTACCACTATTACAAGTAACACTTTAAAACTTCTCCACTTTTTCTGCGAGCATTGCATTTCGATATAACGTGTACATAGTCCAACATACACTATATTACGCACGGACACTACATCTATTTAAACCTACGGACGGAGATTACATTAGTTTTTTGATTTTCGAATTCTTCACGTCCCAATAAGTGTAGAAACATAAAAAACTCCAGGTCGAAAATTTTACCGAATACCCAAACTCATATACCTATCCGCGTTTGTAATGATCGATAGACGGCGCTTTCTGAACTGCAGTTGTTAGTAAATATAACAGCCACGTGTATTCCACGTGTTCTTTTTGTTATTCTACTTAATATTCGTACTATAATTTCTCCATCATTACATCAAGGAAAAGTTGATTGCTTTTGGAAAAAAATATTTCAGTTTATTCAAAGTTCGATCGGAAGTAGATTTTTAACTGAAGTTGAACAAATATTAGTTTCAAATCATCTGATTAATTCTTTACTTCCATTAGACGAAGCAACTGAAATTTTAAATTTGTCATTTGGAAATAAATGGAAGCTTAATTCTGGATTTCTTGATCCTTTGGAGTTACACTACAGCACACAACAATATGTGTTATCTTTTTTACCGGATTTATTCATTTTTATTCAATAAATATATGTGAAACTAAACATTGGCCAGCAACGGCGGCTTATGAAAGCCGAATTAAAGCAAGTTTATTGTAATTTCACCTTAGCCCAACAGAGGTCGAGCATTTCATTACAATCGCGGATAGTATGATGAGGAACTAAAAATTATTAATAATTGAGTGAAAAATAAACAAGCATTGTTTGACGTGACAAAACGTGATGTGTGTTTTCACATATCAGTTATTCTGGAATATCAAACAAAATAAAATATCCAAAACTTATGTCTAAATATAATGATATCTCAATACGATTCCTCAAAGATAAAGAATAAAAGTACGCAACAATGACGCACTATCGGAAATTTCTTCCTTTTTTGGAGAAAACAAATATCGGGAAAATCATAATCCTACGTTTTATATTTATTCCTTTTTACTTCATTATTTTTGAAAGTCTCCGTTGCTATGGCAATGGACAAAGAGACGATATTCCTATATTTTCTTTTCCCCGTGGAAATTTAAAAATTCTACTTGTGATAAAGAACTTACTAAGAATTTTATCGTCAGTTATTTTTCTAACTTGAAGCGATGTTATTTCAATATTCCAACATAATAGCGATGCAAACTGAAGTGTGAAGAGAAAATTTCTTTAAATATACTGATAAAAGATAAAATTATTTTATTGATGCATTCTTATAATATCAAAAATGTTTCATTTTTGGATGAAAGTTCTTCGTTATAAGAAAATACTTCATTTCACTGGAATCACAATTCCGGTTTATATCACTTTGCTTGAATCTAACATCATAGCTACTACAAAAATGGATTGAAATAAAGAGAGAAATAGTTATTCATACTTTTTAACAAATAATAATAATAAACATGATAATTTTAAGTAATTAAATATATATATATGAATTTAAACCAGAAAAAATGTTTTAAAAAACGGAATAAAATATTATACATGGTTTGAAAAGAATAAAAGGAAAGAAAAACAATTTTAAAAGAAAACGGAATAAGATTTTATTTCAAATTTCATATTCGTTGCTTAGGTTTAAGCAAAAAGCGTGTGTAATGCAGTTAAAATAAATATTATGATGTTAATTTTAATTTCTTGGAGCCTTTTACATTTTAAAACTTTTTGATGGATATGATATAAAGGTTATGATGTAAAAGATAATGTGATTTATTTTTTTTAAATACTATGCAAACCGATGTTTTTGAAATTGACTTGAGAATATAAGGAAATAAATTGCAGGAAATAAATACTAAATTTGGGAATGAGTTCTTTTGGAAATATCGATCGCTAGGAGGACGGGGGGTTAAAATATTATAAGAATAAACTTAAATTATTTATATTACAGTCTTACTCGAAAATAGAACAAACATGCATGCACAAAATAAACAAAAAAGTCGAAAGACTGTGCTGAATCATGAAGTTTAATCATTTTAAGCAAGGACCATATACTTCAAAAATATGCCACAATATTTTCGGGTCTAAATAATTAAGCAGGACACTTCATTAGGGAAAAGATGCAATCATGACTGCTGCGTATAACCATAGCACAGTGCAAAAAAAATGCTACTCTCTTTCAGCATTCAGAGAAATAACTTATGCTGCAATGTAATGTTATCAAATACAAGGGAAACACAATTTATTTACATACGATTTCAACATTTACATAACTATATCTATATATCTCTATGTATATTTTTAAAATTCACTTTCTATTCGAGACAAAATTATAAAAATATAATTTAATCACTAAGATAAGATCAGTAGAATACAAATCAATTTTTTTTTGCACAAATAAAATACATATATGTATTTTGTTTGTATAACATATTTATATATATCATACATTATACAAAATACATATATTATTACATGTTTTACGTATAACAATTTCTCCCCAGCAAAATTAAAGAAATAAACATTACCACAAAATTTAAAAAAAACACCTCTGAGTAACTAAAAAATTGCAAACAAGTTTTTCAAAAAAAAAAAAAAAAAAAAAAAAACTTGCATTACCCAAGCAATTTACAAAACATAATTTCTTTTATTCCCACATGTTTCTAATCACAGTTTGGCGCAGCATGTCCCATTGTAGACCTTTCGCCAATAAAAGGCAACCAACCAATCAACCAACCCACATGTTTCTACGTTTCATTTTGAAACGTTTTCATTTTGTTTACTTGTTTTTTTTTTTTTTTCAAAATACAGTAAGCAAAATAATAGCAATGATAAAAATAAATAAATAAACTTTTCTCAACTCTTTTTTGTATGAAAATGCATAAAGGAAAAAAAAAAAAAAAACTCACACAACTGTAACAATTCATTTTCTTTCTTTCTTATAGAAATCGGATACAGGAAAAAATTTAATCATGTCCCTTTTCTTATGTAGAAATTTACAATTCTGCTTCAGATACAGATTTTATTAAAGAATTTTGTACCAGAAAGATTCTTTTTTGTTTTCTATTTTCTATGACATTTTTTCAATATTAACTGCTTTAGTTGTGTGATACGCTTTCAGAATTCCAGTCCAACAGTGACATGAACTGAATTACATGAGTTATCATGAGTTATCCGAATCAACGGAGGGCACTTTTTTCTGAAGGGTCTTCTGAAACGAGATACCACTGGCTGATTTTTTTTTTTTTTTTTTTTTTTTTTTTTTTTTTTATATATATATATATAGGAAAATTCTGTAAAATATTTTTTAAATGTCGCTCTTTTAAATACTTAAAATTTTGAATAATTTTTTTTAAAATTATATTTAAGAGAGAGAGAGAGATAGTATACTTTTTTAACCTTTCGAAACCCGTGTAATCCTTTAATTTATGTCACGATAATACTTTAAATTACCCTTATATTAACCCTTTAATTTACTCTTATATTGACACGAGTATGAGACACATCCGTAAAATAAAATGCAGTCACACACAAATTAGGAACTTACTTTCCCATATTTGTTGGGAAAGAATATACTTAATGAAGTAAACTACTAAGATATGTGAGAGGCAAAATTTTAATTTAAATTTCTATTCGCTGTAAGAAATCTAAAAGGTTTTAACATAAAAGAAAAGCATATGTTCACATATAAAGAATTTTAAACATTTTGGTGCTCACTTATGCTGCTACACATTGTGATAGACTGTAAAAAAAAAAAAAAGAAAAGAAAAGAAAAAGAAAAAAACCCCTGTTTTTAAAACTTATTTGAGTCACTTTTAAAATATACTCATATACAGCGCTGGGCTACTTATATAACTCCGTAATGTGTAATTTGTAGTATTCAATTTGCATGGCAATAGAAGAGCTGTGTGAATGCCATACTAGAATATTTATTTATTGATTTTTAACCTATGAAAAATATATATTATACCTGTGCTTAAAGGATATAAAACCCAAATTATGTAATTTTTTAAATAATATTTAATGTTTTTTTTTTTTTTTTTTTTTTTTTTTTTTTTTTGTTGTCTTTAAAAGTTTTTTTTTTTTTTTTCCCTAAAATCAATTTTTCATATTTTTAAACCAAAGCATGTGTTTTAATATATTTTATCCATTATTACTTTTATTTCGTGATTTTTACGGACTTTTTATGAAGTATTATTCATGAAAATGCGATTTGATATTACGAATAAAAAGAAAAACGAAGAAATGGCTTTCTTAGAAATAAATATTTTATTAATTTCTTTCTGCATATATATATATATATATATATATATATATATATATATATATCGATAGATAGATTTCAGTAAAAATAAATACTTTATTCGACAGAAAAGAAGAGAAAAAAAAGTTCCGAAAACTTTTTTTTTCTTCTTTTCTGCTATATTTAATATCAAGAAGAAGATAGAAAGAGGTAGAAGCAAAACAAATCTCCGTGGACATTAATACAGAACACATTGAGATAATGAACCTCATTAGTTGTTTCACTGTATACGTTTCCCATGTCATTTTTAGCTGCCTGGAAAAAAGTATTTTTTAATGGTTTGTGTTTTTCGTATAGGCTTATTTTGTTTTTAACTATTGTCTCTAAATACTTTATTTTACGTATTTTGAAACCTAATATATTTATATATTTTTTACCTATACATTCATAGTTATGGATAAAACTAATGTATGGTATATTGTTATTTTATATAAACAAGGACTATATAAAAAAAAAATAATAATAACACATAAATGTAGTTAAAAATACAAAAATATACCTTTAATAATTTATATATTTTTACATAACGCACATGTTTGTGAATACATAAATATGTGTGTAATCCCACATCTGTTACACATTATAATACTTATTATAAACGTTTTTAGAGATAGTATGGTGATGAAACATCAAATTATTAGCTAACCGATTTAAACCTACCGATTTTCCTCTGGTAATTAACTAAATATACAAGGTGCGCCCATAAAGTAACCAGACTATTTTTAATAAACTATTTAAAAAAACTTTTAAAACTCAAATTCTTAATATATCGTATCACATAAATCTTTTCAAAGTTAGAATAAAATTTAATTAAAAATAAAAGTTTTTTTTTTTCTTTTTTTTTTTTTTTTTTTTTTTTTTTTGTTTATTAACCAAAATTGATGAAATTCGAACTGCAAGTTGGTCTTGTGTTGTACAGGCTGTATATTAATTTTTATGTTCGTGAGGGAAAAATTTGAAAAAAATTGAAAACTGCAATTTTTAATCCCACTTAAAAAACACGTGACTTAATGAGTAGCAGATGTTTTCTTTTCTCTCCAAACGGTTTCCATACAACCGTCTGTTGTTGCCACCTAATTTTAATGCTTTAGTTAATTAAAAAAAAAAAAAAAAACGTATTGTCCGATTGATAAGCTGTTTAATCCGTTGGATTCAGATAATTCGCCCCTTTCATTTGGTACCTGATTTGTAACGATACGACTGATATCTCTAACTTATTTTCTAATTATCTAATTTATTTATTTATTTATTTTATTTATATTTTTTTTCTCCTAGCGTGACATACACAAACAAACTTACTTACCTACCTACCGTTCCAAATGAGAGCGAGTACATAAGAATTTGGGGGAAATTAAGAAAAATATTACTCACCTTTAAATAAATTTATCTCCTTCTAAATAATCATCACAGGAGTCTATACAATTTTTGTAGCGTTTCTCCAAATCATTCAAATACTGTTTATAGCCGTTGGAACTAACCGTTCTCAAAATACGTGTAACATTTCCCATACGTTTTCCTCATTCTTAGAAGTTGAACAGCGCGCTGTCCTTTGTTCAACTTCAATGTTTCCTCGCCTACATTTAAAAGATTTTTACCACTCATTTTATAAAAATTTATCTTCATCTACTGTTGGAATCATCGCTAAGTTTTCAATGGCTGATTTACTTGCTTTGTGACAAAATTTAATGTTACAACATTGTTCTATTCCGAATTAATATTTTTGTACAATACATTCTCAGTAATTGAAAAGGACTACAGCGTTATGATATGCAGACGGCTAAATAATCAGTTTAAATTGTCTTTAACCCTTTAACGCGCGATGGTATAAGTGTGAAACCACCTCCCAGCTGCAAAAACTCATCCCAGAAATGTTTTAGCAAAAATTTACGTTTATAACGTAGCAGAAACGGCCATTTTTATTAAACTTAGAATTTAAAATTTCTTTTAATTTAATTTTGTTCGTGAATGCCGGTGGCAGTATAATTTAAATGATCCGAATTACTTTGCGCCGCAAAGGATTAATAAGAGTTGAGAAGTCACTCTTTCTTAACGTAGTCTTTTTCTTTCCTTTTTCATCTTATCGTTTGGTTTTTTAACTTGTCCGCGTTTTTATGAGGTCTCCTTGTATATATGTCGTAAGAATAACTAAAAAAAAAAAAAAAAAAAAAAAAAAAGATTTATGCGGCCAAGTAAAATGAAAAATAATAATAATAAATAAAATAATTGTTAGGACATCTTTCTTCTGAGACATTTATTTGCAATTTACCTACCTAATTAGAACATCTATCAATTTTCTTCAGTAGCCAACTAATTTGAGTTCCTCTTAAAACATGTAAATTAGGTGGAAACTTGAAATTAAAATGTTTTTGACCAAATGCGGATTTTTCATTTAGTTATGGCCGTCGGGAATGGAGGCAAAAACACATCGCACAGCAGCTAAGCATTCCAGTTACTATGCAATAAATATTATCATGATTATTATGTAGAGAAGTAAAAATCAAAAATTTTGAAAAACAAGAAAAACAATAGATTTTGTAATTTTTAATTTATTCATGTATGTATGTGGAATTTTAGGTTTTTTTTGCAAATTTTGATATGAAGAAACTAAAACCTACCATTTGCATTTAATTTTCACTTTTTCTTTCATTATACAAATAATTTATATTAGTATTATATATATATTTTAACAGCTGAAATTAAATTAAGATTGAAAATTCTTTAATATTTTATTCTAATTTTTTTTTTTTTAAATGAAATGTTTACAGTATCCCAACTTGTAAAACATGAAGTTAATCTACCTATTCTTATTCAAGTATAGGGTAAGTGCATCAGTGATTGACACTTTTAGAGCAATCTCTGATGTTTTTAATGTTCTAGTCATGAGAAAATATTTTTAGAAATCTTAAGTTAGTACATATGGTATGAAAGACATTCAGAACCACATATATATTAAAATATATACATTTGATAACAATTATTATTATTATTATTATTATTTTTATTTAACACCCACTCAATGTTCCAGTAATTGACACTGCCAGTTTTTATTATTTTATCAGTAATTGGCACCCAATGTTCCAGTGTTTGACACTGCTAGTTATTCTATTTTACCAGTTATTAGAACCCTATGCTCCAGTGTTTGACATAAAATGTTAAAATTCTTCTATGTAAAATATATGATTTTATTATTTTTCATATTTATTAATTATTTCGGGATAGATGTCAATTACTGGAGCATGCCAATCACTGGAGCACCTACCCTATGTACCACTTTAAAAAGAGTTCCTAAAATTCCTAAAATTTTAATAGTGTGATTTATTATTATTTTTTTTTAATTCTCTTTTGAAAAGAAAAAAAAAAAAAAAAAAAAAAAAAAAAAAGGTTTTTCCACCACTTACATCTGTATTTTTATATAACAAAATTTTACGCAGTATTTGATCATTAATTAAAAGGAAAAATAGATAATGATACATTTTTTTCGATTAATTCAAAGGAAAATAAATAAATGATGATGATGATGATAATCATGATGATAAATGATGATGATAACAATAATAATTTGTAACTATTTGATGAAATACTCAAACTTATCAGCTAAGGCATCGCAAACGATAAAAATAACTTATGAAAACGAAGCATATAAGTATATAGATATTTCTCGAATTTTCTTTTTCTTTCTTCTTCATTTTCTTTTCTTTTAGCTGTTTTGTTTAAACCAATATCCTAAATTTCCGTATATACAACATATATTTTAATTATATATTTATGCTTTCACTTTACATTAAAGTACTGTGAAGTCGACAGAGAAATTTTAAATCGACCTGAAACTCGACCCAAACCCTACAAGAAATTTTCAACAACTCGAACACTACTTCGTTTTACCCGAAATCTAAAAACTAAATTAAAATAAATATTTTGTCTAAAAATTGCGCAATTATTTTTTAATTTATGAGATAAAGCAAATTTTTACTGTCATGTAGTTAATATATAATTTAAAAAACATTCAAAAATTCAATTACTGTTACAGTTAGTTAAAAATCATAACTATGAAAAACGGATTAATTTTAATTTTTAACTATTCATTTGTGCGGTGTACTTCAAGTGTACAATACAAAGTAGTTTATTGTTTAATGTATATATATATATTTGATTTTTTGTTTATTACATTTATCCTACATGGATGTTTACATTACTACAACAATAATTTGGGTACGCGTATATTTAATAATGAGTATATATATTATTTTCACATCAGTTATACAGTACTGGCCAGAATGGATGACTCACTTATTTTTTCCCATTTATAGTGACGTAATGGCGCCAGACGTTCATTTTGGCTGTCTGCCAAAGTGCAAGTGTTCATGCTTGGCATTTCGTTAGTTCATTAGTTGTGTTCGCCGGGTGTTCACGTACAAATTTTTGCAGAAGGGCGAAATAATATAAAATTGCCAGGTAAAAGAATTTCACGCGAAATGCATGCACAAATAAAGATTCTGAACGAAGAAGGTTATAGTACGCAGGAAATTGCTGCCAGATTACAACTGGCACAAAAGACAGTTTCCAGGTCTATAAGTAATTTCAAAACAACCGGAAATTATGGATATTCAAAGCCAAAAGGTCGTCACAAGAGTACAAGCAAGCTCATTGATGAGTCCCTAATTTTAGCAGCGGAGAAGTCACCCAGAAAAATCAGCGAAAACAATCCAAGCTGGTTTACCAAAAGATGTTAATATCCCTAGCCAAAAGACAATCCGCAGGAGGCTATTCAATGCCTACAAGCCTGCTAAGAAGCCTAAATTGTCTCCCAAAAACATTGCTGACCAACTGACATTTTGTAAAAAGTATCAGGGTTGGACTGCGGAGCAATGGAAACATGCGATGTTTTCAGACGAGACTCAAGTATTGCAGTTTTAAGCATTTTGTAGAAACATACATCGGCCTCCCAATAAAAGAGATTGTCAACGTTACATTATTCCCACCGTGAAGAATGCTGCAAAACTCATGGTTTGGGGAGCCATTTGTGCCAAAGGGAGATGTGGATTGCGGTTCATGCCTTAAGGCACATCAATTAATGGAACTGTTTATCTCGACGTGTTAAAAGAGATTTACCACCGTTTATGAATATCAACCAGTGCACATACTTCCAACATGATGCCACCAGACTAGATCTGTTAAGACATGAATTGCAAAGAAGGGGTTTCAGATCCTTAAGTCGTGGCCCGGAAATTCCCTGATCTAAACCCAACTGAGAACTGTTGGGTAATTTTAAAGCGCAAAGTTGCTGAGCGTAACCCCACTTCACTTTCGGACTTAAGAGAAACTATAAAACAAGTATGAATTACAAAAATTACAACAGACTATTGCGAAAAATTATGTATTTCCATGCCTGATCGTATCCAAGCTATATTGGAAAAAGAAAGGTTTTCACACCAAATATTGAACCCTTTCTCAATTATGTATGTATACTGTGCTTATATAACTAAAATTAATAATTCCCATAAAATAAGTACTTAGTTAAATGCAATTATTCTTGTGCATTCATAAACATCACAGTTTTTTGTGGTGAGTCATCCATTCTGGCCAGTACTGTACAGGTATTACAATATCAAATGAATTTCTGCTTATTATGGTAAAATTCTTTGAAAGGTGTTCTCAAATCGATCTGGCCCATTGAAAACTAAACTCGAACCGAACTCGAACCCGACCCACAGGAAAAAGTTCAGTCGACCAGACTCGATGATGATGTGTTCTTCTTTACACTTAATTCTTTTACAGATTACTTGTGAAATACTTATCCTATTTCATACGAAAGCACAATTTAATGTAATAGCAAAAGGCACATAAAAATATATATCTTGCTAACAAAAAATATTTTAGAAAAATATTTTTTTCTAAACAAATTAATTATTTTCATAGTTTATTCTGGAGTAAAAAAAGAAAAGAAGATAAGCTCTAAATACTTCTTTTTTTTTTTTCCTTCTCTTCTCCTTCTTTTTCACGTCATAATGGAGAGAAAACAAAAGTGACACGAGCCAAACAAATCCCGATAGACATTAACACAGAAGCCACGGATATAATTAACCTTATTAGTTGTGTCACTCTATACATTTTTCCTGTCATTTTTTTTATTGTTATTCAAAATATCTTTCTTTTTTTTTATTATATTTCCTTTATTTTTTGTATTAAATAATGTACTTCCACATAAAGGCATCTTATTTATCCCTTTTCTTATTACAAACATTTTATTTTTTAGTTAATTATTTTATCTGTACGGATATCAATTGATATGTTTAAATTATTATCACGTAAATTACATTGCATAAGTTTGTAATGCAAACAAAAGTTATTTAGCAGTTTTTTGCATAAATAAGTTTAAAATATTATGATATAAGTTAAAAGTAAATTTTTATACCTAAGAAAATGATTATCATTCAGATGCAAGAACCAATAGATTAACATAGCTACCAACTCCTATGACTTTGGCTTAAATCAAATTTGTAGAGTATTTTTTTTTATTTTTTTTTAATATAAATTCCCGATTTTTATTATTATAATAGGTGAAAAGTTTAATTAGACAGATTGGCCATAAAATATGTAGTATTTTGCAGCTATGGAGTAGAATTTAAACAAAAATTTTATAGACATATTTACAACTTTTAGTAACTTAAAAAAGATAAACTTTAAATATTCATAAACAAGTTCACTTTTATTAAATTTTCTTTTATCAAAATTATGCACAACATTTATCCAGTATTAGTATAGTCATGTTAAAACACTGTACCTGGTGTTTATTTTGAATATATATATTAATAACTTTTAAAACCTACTAAAAGCCAAGCAACAGATTAATATTAACTTTTTGAAAGCTTGTAATAAACTTAAGTATAGTAATTTAACACTATTTTTTGTACATTAATATATTAATAATTATAAAAATTTTAAACACTTTTTTAAATATATAAAAAAAAAAGAAAAATAAACTTTTAAAGGTGCACATATTGTTTAATGCAACGCACTATCTTTTTAAAATATTTTTAAAAATAAATAATATCTTTTTAAATAGTTGTAATAAACTTTAGTATAATAATTTAACATTTTTTTTTGTACATTAATATATTAATAATTATAAAAATTTTAAACACATAAAAAAAAAAAAAAAAAAAAAAAAAAAAAAAAAACTTTTGAAGGTACACATATTGTTTAATGTAACACAATATCTTTTTAAAATATTTTTAAAAATAAATAATATATTTTTAAATAGTCGTAATAAAGTTTACTCTAACAGTTTTGCACATATTTTGCACATTCATATAATAATAATTTGAAATGTATTTTTAAATATTTACAAAGATATATGTATATTATATCTCTCTTAAATATGGTTTTATCTAACTTATCTAACAAGAGAGTTCAGTTTTCTCCCTTTAGATATGACAACGTAATACCGGGCTCTCTCAAACTAAAATTTAGATACTAGAATTTTTGTATACTAATTTTTTTAAATAGATGTCAATGGATATTAACGATTAGTCAAAATTAAAATTACATCATAAAAATAGTGGTAGCCAAATGATAACCCTGAATGAACGTACCATAATAATAAAAAAAATAATTAAAAGGAAAATGGTTTCCGAATATAATAATGTAATTTGAAAACATTAACAGTTTGCATCACTAAATTAATATTACAATCAACATATCACAATATTCCACATTATAAACATTTTTGGATGCACTTTTTTATTATGTCTTTGGCAAATTCCATACAACTTTTTTGTCATTCAGTTTCTACATAACATTGTATCTGACATATTTCAGACGAAATATTCACGTGTCATTTCCTTAAATATTCTGCGAACATTATTCATGGATTTTCCTGTAGACAACAAAGTCTGACAATATCAAAAGGAATTTCTATCTATGTGTATGGATTTTATACCTTAGAGAATCTTTCTTTTTTATTTAGAAATATTTGTTCTATTTGGGACATCTTCTGTTACGTTTTTCCATTTGAAAACTAGCGAAAAATACAAAATGAATACATTTTTACAAAATCGTAAAAGATTAAATTAAAAAAAAGAACATTGTGAACGTAAGAGAAGGCAATAATATTAAACATATACAGGATGCCCCAAAATTACAACTTTAAGAAATGATAGGGCGCATCATAAGGATTCAAAATTACATAGGTATCCATGTCCGCAAATGTCATCTTAACCCTTCACCAGGTGTTTTGATTTTTTTTAACAAATGTGGGCGGTTCTACAAACGTAGAGCTACAAATTATAAGTGAATGTAGATAACAGCTGAAATAATGAGAAATACACAGAAATTCATGACTGTAAGAATCTTATTAACCCTTTAAGGAGCTAATGCATTCTAGTGTTTTTTAACACTTACCGCCATGTGCTAGTATTACCGATTGTTAAGGTGTAGTCTAATTTTTCTGTTATTTGTAACTCCGCCTACCTTCTAAAATTTAAAAACCTGTACCAGGAGTCGTACTCACCGCCCTTTTTTTTCAGGACAATCTCAAGAATATATATATATATATTAATATATTGCTACCACTATTTTTATGCAAAAATATCTATCCTGTATAATCATGGCTCATTGCTGTAAATGTATACAAAAGTATTTCTGCATAAAATTAGTGGTGGCAAAGAAGGTAAAAATTTCTTTTCTTTGACAGTGTCCTGAAAAAAGGGCGGAGAGTGCGACCCCTGCTTGTACGATCCATCATTTCAAAAAAATCGTACCCGATATCCGTATAAATACAATCAATGTTTTAAATATACATCGATCAGAAATATATTTATTACTATGTATAGCTTTTATGTAATCATTTGCATGAAAAAATGTCTGTTAAAAATTCAAAATTCAAAACCCCGTTCAAATCTAATAAAAAATGCCTCAAAACAGCCGTTTCTTAAAGGGTTAAGATGACATTTGCAGACAAGGGTTCCTCTGCAATTCTAAATCCTTATGATGTGCTATATCTCTTCTTAGAGCTTGTAGCTGTAATTTTTGCACGCCCTGTACGTCAACCAGAGTTCTCAGAAAGGGATACTAGAATATTTCATACACTGAGAAAAAATATATATATATATACCGCCTTTCTCTAGAAGGGATAAGTGGCCATTTTCTAAATCCCTCAACTAGAAACATAAATTTCCGAGCTATGCGCATAATGTACGCCAATAAACTGAATAGACGAAATTATCGAGAATTTCTAGTGTACACATTTCTAGATAGTGAAACAATATTCTGAATACTCTAAATATTCTGAATCATTTTTATTGCGAGAAATTCTCGC
Organism: Salticus scenicus; assembly: GCA_963930645.1. Taxonomy (NCBI): domain Eukaryota; kingdom Metazoa; phylum Arthropoda; class Arachnida; order Araneae; family Salticidae; genus Salticus; species Salticus scenicus. Next base: position 244,435,860 of record OZ005660.1, read on the forward strand.
TTGTTTTTCTAGAATTGGGTAATAAACCAAGATTATAGTTGCAGAAACCCGCCTCTTGTAGTCTCATTTATTTGCAAAGATTTTTAAATACCTCTGCCTTTGAGAATACAGGCAAACGCTCTATAATTCTAATAGGGGCTTCTAGAACTCGCTTTCCAAGGGTAAGGCTCCTATATATACGAGCTGGCGCATCAGGCATTTTGTTGCCTTTGGGTTGCCACATGTACCCAGCGAGTTTCTCTGATAAACATAGTTTTTCTATCGTCTTACGTTACTTTAGAGTAACTTGTTTTATTATATTTCATAATTTTAGCTAAGTAAGCTATGATATGGAAGTTTGTTTAGTGATAAACTGCTATAATCATTCAAGAAGTGAATATAAAGTGTTCACAGACCTTCTGTTACTATGTATTTGAGTTTTGGCGACATTTTGTAGAAGAAACAGAAACCGCCGTAACAACACATCTTACCCCAGTACATCCATAGGATATCCTCAGAATAAAATGACGTCTTTAGAATGTACTGTGACAAAAAAATGTGTTTTTAGGAATATTATTGTCGCTTATTGCTTTTATCTTGACCGGATTAGTTTCAGATCAAGATTTCTTAAAATCATTATGAAAGCGATAAGGACGCCAAGCAGGAATGCTGGCCTCTACGGAGGCAAAAAAATGGCGGTGATGCGCCGGCCTATTATTTTATTTAGGGGCTCTATCCAAGGGGGACTAGAATTTATAAGGATGAGATGGAACTATTTTTTCTAGAGCCACAATTTAGATTCTAGATGTCAGTTACCGAAATTTTGTCAGTGTAGTAAATTTTTAAAATATATATTAACGTACATCAACGATGAATCAAGAGGAAAATTACCACAGAAAAGGCGGGAAATCCAAATATCCCTTTGTGAGAAGCCTAATGCCAATTTTTTAATTTATTTCGGAGCAGTTTTGATACCCAAATAAATTAGAATCGTCAAAAAGTCCTAATATTTTCTGGCTATAACAGTCATCATGCATCGATTATGTAAATATTACATGGAACGTAGTATCCACAAAATTCTCTGCAAATATAAGTATCATATCATGATAATTTTTTTTTCTACTCATGCTAATTAAGGCATTTTGCGTCATATTTGGCGTGTTTCATTTTGAAGGTGTCAGGATGTTTTTCCCTTTAGGAACAAATGAAAAAAAATATATTAAAGTAAACTTTTAAAACAAAAAGAAAAAATTAACATAGTAACCGTTGCTAAAGAAAGCAACATTTTAAGGTAAAAAATCGGTTATTTTATTATATTTATTTATTTATTTGCACTTTTTGCATTATTTAGAAAATAAACTAACTTTTTTCCCCTTTTTCCTTCAAGCATCAAGTGAAAATAAAATTATTTAAACAAAATTGATAAAAATTGTTTTATTAAATTAGACAAGCTTTAATACAGGATTTTCTTGACAAAATTTGAACTATGTCACTAAAGTTAACCGGTCGTGTCCCGCTGTGGTCTTTACTTGACCCTTTTAATTCATCGCCAAAATAGCAACAAAAATAAAGTCTCCAAGGCGGTGCTATGCTAAACATCTACCAAAAATAAATTTTAAGCAATGAATATAATAATCATTACCATGGTACAGAACACAGTTACGGCATGCTTTTATATGGAATAATAGATTAAATATAAGTTTTGTCGTACTAAATTAAATTCTCTTTTGTAAAGATTTTTATATCTATTACTTAAGAAAAAATAGGCCAATATTTTATTTTATTATTACTTTATGTTGCCTTATTTAAAAAAAAAGTTCTACTTTTTTTTTTTTTCTAGCTTAAAATACTTTTGGTTGGCGCTTCAGCTGTTTTACATATGACAAACGTCAAGACAATTTTCTGTCAACCAAATTTTTCGTAACATTTCATAGCATAGAAAGTGACATTTTTCGGTAAGACCCTTCAACTGCCTTCATCATACATTTTTCGTGTGCATTATTTACAGAATTCTTTTGTGAACGAAAATTGACGAGCTATGTCAGAAGAAATTTTTATCTTTGCGAATACATTTTGTATCATAGAAAATATCTACTATTGCACTTTCAGTTACATTAAATATAAAAAATTCATAGATATTCGTAAAAATTTCGGAATTTGATGGATTTATGAGTTTTAAGATCTCTTGAATATGACATAATTATTTAAAAATATGTGTCTGTTAGAAAGATTTTGTTTTTGATCTTGATTTTGAAGTATGACACAGAATTTAAGGAAAATTTACTTTTAGCAGCTCTTTGGCATGAACTGCTGTCCGTCAACTCTCGGTGTAATTTGTTTGAGAGAGGATGCTGTGCCACATTTTTCATAGCTTTTAATATGGCAGACTAGAACAAAATTCCGTATGAATGGACGCGATAAGAATTACTTTTAACCAATAATTGTAAAAATTACAAATTTTTATGATGTATGATAGTGATAATCAAAGTGAATAAAAATTTTACATGTAGTTAGAAACCTCTTTAATAGCTATCAAACAAGTGGTTTAACCATATGTATATGATTAACTGCAATAAATTCAGAGTTTTTTTTTTTTTTTCTCCATAAAATGTTTTTTTTTTTTTTTCTTCTTGGCATTTTTGACATTTAATCGAGTTTTTCCCGTGCAAACTTCGGTTGCCATTCTGTTTTGGCCAAAATTAAGTATAATTTGTATAAAAAATATAGAAGAAAGTTTTATCGTGGTCACAACATATTAATCTTAATTAGAAAAATCATTCTTTATAATTCTGTTGTGGATTGTTTATGACCTGGATAGATTGTATTTCGAGTGCTATTCGTACTAACAGTCATGAGACTGATGAAAACTGGTTTCTATTGCTATTTGACTTCTGTTATTGAGCCATGTCTGTTATTGAGCCATTTGGTTTAGTGCAGTCTATAGATGTTAAACTCTACTTACCTGCATTTTCCCCCATAGACGTAATGTATTTGAATTATCTTGGGTGACCCTGTACACGAACCATTTGCTTCATCTCAACGAAAAGCTTAGTGCAGCATCTATATATGATACACATTTAGAATTTCAAGTTTGGACTTTTTGCTACTATTTGTTCTTGAGATATGCTAATAACAGACACGCACACAGACACACTGACACACAGACAGACAAACACACACACACACACACACACAAACCATTCGCTAAAAACATGATTTTCGGATTAAGGGGTCCTCAAAACGTGTAAATATAACAAACAATTTACGTACGAAAATTTGACCCTAAAACAATACTTTCTCTACCTTATGGGTAAGAGAAAGTAAAAACTGCTTACTAAACAAATGTTTTAGCGTAATATTAAAAAACTTTAAAATTATCAAATGGAATAGTTGATTACTTTATATATAAACTTCTATAACACACCGAATTGATTTGAGGTTGAAAATATTTAATTTTGCTTCATAAAAGTGTTTTTTATCGTATAACTAACAAATGTTTATGTCAGATACGCTTGAGTTATATAGTTAGAAATTTATTTTATTGGAAAGATTATTTGCACTTTGCAAATTGCAGTTATAAATTTTTAATTATATTTAAACTTTTTATATTTTACTTCAAAATGTGTGGGAAAGAAAGGATTTTTAGTTAAAGGTAAAGGTTCGGTGAGCGTACTCGCTAATCATACTATAGAAATGATCCTATGAAGTATGATCTTAAAGGTAAAGGTTTTAGAAAAGAATACTTTTAAATCTTTAATAATTAGAAAAAAAAAAAATGTTGTTACTCGACGTTATACAAATACGGCCAAATTCTGTGCCTTATACGATAGAGTTTAATATACATAGATTTTTTCTTTGCCCCTAGAACCTGCCCCTGATGGGATAGGCGCCTGGAATCACTAGTATATAGTATTGTCATTGATTATGAGGTTGTGTACAAATTTCCAGGTCTATCGGACAACCAGAAGTGGCCGAAAATTGAATTACAAGATTCCACTACAGGGTGATTCCATGTCAAGAGTGGGGCAATTAAACTGAATTTTTACTAATATTTTTATAGTTTTACAAATTAAGCTGGAAATTTGAAAATTAAAGACCAAGTGAAAGTTCTTTACATATATGATCTTTTGAGCACAAAATTTATTCCATTGTATTATTTAATTATGATTTTTTTTAATGAAATTATAGCTGTCACGTATTGGACATAATTGTCTTATTTTCCGTGGAATCACCCCATATACATTAACAGTTACATCACGTCAAGTTAATAAAAGTGAGTTAAAAACAGCTTCATATTCTTGGTGTGCATTTTTCACTTTATTATATTAGTACATTATGCCATTCCTAATGTGCTGAAGCATCATTAAGTGATTACTGCTAGTTCCAAAGAAGTGCATTTAAATATGCATTTAAAGTTGATAAAAGTAAAAAAAAAAAAAAAAAAAAAAAAAGTTCCTCTCCTGAAAAATGGCATTTTTCTGACACCGTGTTCTTCACCTTCGGCGTACAGAATTATAAAATGAATTGCAATTTAACTAGTGGATCTGCAGATCAGGAGCCTCAACGTCCTATTTGCATCAGACATTTTTCAATAGGTCATTTTTATTTATTCCTTATTATATAATAGTATATATTGATTCGATCGACTTATTACCATAATCAGATACATTCCTGAGGGGGGCTGCCGCCCCCCTCAACCCCCTGCTATATCTCTCTTTGTATACCTATTTGTATATGATATAAAGTATTACGGAATTGTAAATAATTGCATTTATTTTTGTATAAATTTTTTCAGAGGCTTAGTAAGTCGATAAAATGCTAATTTTGTGCATTTCTAATCGTTTTAGCGTTAAAATAGCCTAATTTTCCTTTAAAAACCCATTGAAAAACTCCAATAAGGGAAGAAAAGGATTTGGCGCCAAATTTGGCGATTGTTTCCCTCCTTGGCGATTTTTTTGGCGACCTTGGCGAGAAAATTCTTATTAGGGATATACGAAATATGGAAGCTCTAATCTCATTGGCTGATGAGATACGAGAATTTTCCAGAACAGTCTGTGTTCGATAGAATAGTATAAAAGGAGCATTTTTTTAGCCAAGAAGGCCAATCTCAGATCTGTGTCAGTTTCGTCAAATGCTTGCTTTGCTTTGAGCCTCTTTGAATGAGACTTGCTTTATGTGTTATTGATAAACAGTTTGTACTGTTGTTTTGCTGTTAACGGCTGTTGTTTAAGCTATGTTTACTGGTTGAATTGAAGCTGATACTTGGTTTATAGACCTGTATTTTTCTGGAATTTTCTATGAATAATTCACTGAATTTTTGTAAGTTTCGCCTTTCATTCTCGGACAACTTACGAACCCCCAAGTACGCAACAATATGTATTCTTAATAAACGACGGTCTTGTATTATTTCCCTGAAATTCATAAGTACCAAATTTCATACAAAAAAAATTACATAGCATATCGGAAATATTTTGCGTAACCTTTAAACTAATTATCAATTCTATGCCCACAATTTTCAACAGGAAAACATGCTTTTAAAATTCTAATAAAATTTTATTATATTTGATGGGGTGTAACCATGTTAAAATACACTTTTAAGAAATACCGACTATAGACCGTAATAGTACGAAATTCCTTTATGTATCCCGGAAAAGTAGCCACAGTCATTATAAACGCCAATAATAAGAATAAACCTAATTAATTATAACTCATTAATTTTTCGAACTAATTTGACATCATTTGGATGATTACAGTACATACTCGGAATTGTTTTGTGTGGTCCCATAAATTATTTAGTCTATACATAACCTTTTTTAAGAGTAAACATGATTTTAAGCAACTTTTTAATGTATGTTAACTTTATTAAGTTCAATTCAGCATAAACGCATTAAAGTGCGCGCTTAAATTAAAAATTTGTCCATAGGGTCTAATGTTACGAAATTCTTTCGTGTGTCTTTGTAAACGAACCATAAACATTGTATACACCAGTAAAAACTATTCAGCTTATTTTGCGTTTAAAATTAATAATTGTTCCAAATTTAACATGGTTTGGATGACTAAGTGACATTGTCAGAACACGTAAGGTCCTGTACATTAATTCGAAAGCTTAAGAGCACATATTTTCTTCAAACAACATAAGTTTAAGCATCTTACTCACGTGCTCTAATTTCATTTTCTTCATTGCAAAGTAATGATATTAAAATGCGTTTAAACGAAATTCACCCCCATACGCCTTAATGTTAAGAATTTTTGCGTGTCCCTGTACACAGTTTATAAAAAATATATCAATAAAAATTATACAGCTACTTATATGCAAAGCTGGAACGTGTGCGCCAATTTGCAAGTCAATCGAAGGATTTTTTCGGTCGCTATTGCGGTACATACAAATTCTTCCCATAGGCCATAAGGATAAGAAAAATTTTGGCGTGTCCCTGTACACGAACGACAAATGGAATACACACCTAACACTATACAGCTAATTCCGTTGGGCTCATGAATATGTGTACCAACTTGCAAGTCAATAGCGTTATTTTTGGGACCGCTATCGCGGTACATACAAATTCTTCCCATAGGCCCTAATGATAAGAAAAACTTTGGCGTGTCCCTGTGTACGAAGTAGAAATGGAATATATACCAAAAACTATACAGCTGATTTCGTGGGGCTCATGAACATGTGTACCAAATTTCAAGTCAATAGCGTGATTTTTGCGGCCGCTATCGCACGACAGACAGACAGACGGACGGACGGACCGACGGAACCCAAAATCCTTTTGAGTCTCAACAGAGGGCCTCCATTGACGTTTCGGAAAAAATTGGAAGTCAATAGCTTGATTTTTGCGGTGGCTATCGCGGTACATACAGATTCTTCCCATAGGCCGTAATTATTGAATTATTTGGCGTGACCCTGTACACGAACTACAAATGGAATGCACACCTAAAACTATACAGCTGATTCCGTTGGGCGCATGAGCATGTGTACCAAATTGCAAGTCAATAGCGTGATTTTTGTGGCCGCTATCGCGATACATACAAATTCCTCCCACTGGCCGTAATGATAAGAAAAACTTTGGCGTGTCCCTGTATACGAAGTAGAAATGGAATACATACCAAAAACTATACAGCTGATTTCGTGGGGCACATGAACATGTGTACCAAATTGCAAGTCAATAGCGTGATTTTTGTGGCCGCTATCGCGATACATACAAATTCCTCCCATTGGCCGTAATGATAAGAAAAACTTTGGCGTGTCCCTGTATACGAAGTAGAAATGGAATACATACTAAAAATTATACAGCTGATTTCGTGGGGCTCATGAACATGTGTACCAACTTGCAAGTCAATAGCGTGATTTTTGTGGCCGCTATCGCGATACATACAAATTCCTCCCATTGGCCGTAATGATAAGAAAAACTTTGGCGTGTCCCTGTATACGAAGTAGAAATGGAATACATACTAAAAACTATACAGCTGATTTCGTGGGGCTCATGAACATGTGTACCAAATTTCAAGTCAATAGCGCCATTTTTGCGGCCGCTATCGCGCGACAGACAAACAAACAGACAGACAGACAGACACAGCCCAAAACCGTTTTGAGTCTCAACAGAGGGCCTCCGCTGACGTTTCGGCAATTAAAATAATTTAATGTTTATTTTTTTAAGTACTATTTTTGACAGTAATTTTTAATCTCTAAAAGAAATCTTTAAATTTAATTGTGAAAAGAGCTTACTAACGTAAAAAAGCGGCATGTTTAAAAAGTAATAATAATAATGATAATAAAACAAAACTGGAAAACTTCATTTTTGAATAAAATATCCTTTAAGATAACATGAGAAAGAAAAAAGTGAAAATTTGACTGCTGTTCAATTTTAATTTTCCCATACCTACGTCCTTATGGATAACTAAAATTATTAATTTTCAATGCATTTATTACTTACAAAGAATGTCAAAATATTTTCTGTCATCTGACTTGTACGCAATATTTTTCTACATTTTTCGTGATATTGTTGCCAAAACATAAAATTTCCATGTATGCATTCAAAAAATTCTCTGGAAACAAAAAGAGACGGGAATTGTCAAAATAAAATTTTATATGTGTGTACGGCTTCTATTCTATAGGGATTGTCTGTTTTTTTCCCTAGTTGTCAGAATTCTTCATTATGATTGTGCTTGGAATTTCTATGCTGTGCTTTCATGTTTAATAAACAGGGGGAAAAATATATAGATGCACTTTTATAATAGAACTTTTATAATGTAAATTTAAATAAAAAAACTTGTCATCTTGTAAAACAAAAAGAGAAATGTTAAAACACACTTCTTTTAAAAATGCAGAAAATATGTCTTATACACTTATGAAGTAATTAAAAACTATTTTGAAATGATAAATGAATAACATTACGATATTTAAGTATTTAAACGTATAAACTTCTTCACACACTATAAAAGTAAAAAAAAAAAAAAAAAAAAAACTACCGGTTTCGAAAGGACGTGGAGTTTCTTCTTCAGGCGCAAAAACATGCTTTACTGCCTTGCAGACAGAAGCAAGATTATTAAGTTAGTAAAATATATGCAAATTAAATAATGCATTTTCATATTTTATTTCCAGATAAATCCAATATATATATATATATATATATATATATATATATATATATATATATATATTTCTTTTAATTTAAAAGGTAGAATTGATTTATCAGGCATTAATGTATTTTTATCGATAAATAATTTATTTTATATAAATTAATTTATATTAGTTTATTTTACATTAATGTACAGTCGAATTATAAGTTACGATTTAAAAATGCTATAATTTTAAAACTACCCATCAAAGCAATTTGATATTTTATGAGAGCAATCGTGAGGCAATGAAATTTTGTTTGGCAAAAGGAAAAAAAAAAGTAGTTCCAAAATGTGCCGTTAATTATACGTAAATTATTTGTTTCATGAATCTCCTCCTTTTCGCTTTTCACTATGACTGTTTCCGCTGTAAACACGTTTTCTCGTCTTTGTGCTAAAAAATTGTAGTAAGCCGTTAAAGTCTATTGTTTCCAGCTATTTCAATGCGTTGCTAACAACAATCCGGTGCTTAATGAGTCCATTCAGGCGTTTCTCCTGACATTATCCTGACAGCGCCATCTATACGAACATGTTGGAACTACTTTTTTTCCTCCCCAGAGCAAAATGTTCAATGCCTCACGATTGCTCTGGTAAAATATCAAATTGCTATGATGGGTAGTTTTAAATTTATAGCATTTTGAAATCGTAAATATAATTATAATCACCCTGTATTTTCATCATTTTCATGTGTGAGTGTCACGATGTAAATTTGAAGAAGAACGAAAATTCCCGGAGTTCGTGCATCCTTTTAACACTTTCCAACTGTACATACTTGTAGCACCATTTAGTTTTCAATATACTTTGCAAAAACAAAGACAGACAAACCAATTAAAGTGATAATCACTCTTAAACACAGTTGAAAAGTGCAAACAACACTTCCCAAGCAGCACCGAAACGTTCTCTGAACGTTCAAAAATTGTTCTGCAAACACGTTCTAAGAACGTTCACTTTGAACGTGTTATAGACGTCTATCTGTCCATCTTAAAGACGTACAATAGTACGGTTCAGAGAACGTTCAATGAACGTGTAACTATCACCATCGGTGTTATAGAAGCGTTCTGAGAACGTTCTATGTATACGGTCTCAGAACGTTCTAAACGTTTTCAGAACGTTTTCAAAACGTTATACACATTTTCAGAACGTTCCAGAAAACGTACTGTAAACGTTCTAAAATAGTGTAGTTAAAAAAAAAAAGAAAAATGTGACGTCATTACAAAAAAATCCCCTCAGTACGAGCGTTTAGAAGTAAAAATTACATAGCTGATGACGAATAATGATACAACACATGAACAGGGATATGAATTACTTTTTTTTCAATTTAAATAATGTTTGAGAAATTTTAACATACTTAATATTCTTTTAATTTCAACGTATATGCATCAAAAATTCTATATTCTATGACAGCTTTCCCCAAAAAGTGTCATAACGTCTCTTTATACCTTAAAAAATTTCTTAAATTTTTGCATTTTTTAAAAATTTCTTTTTTTTCCCTAATCTGTAGATAATGAAGTTATAGTATTAATTACAAAACTTTGAATAAACACCATAAAATGCGAGAACTCGCACCAACTGTTTCGGGTCAAAAGAAGACACAACCCTTCATCAGGCGAACATTGTAGGCACGAGAGCTGCAAACAAGCACGTTGAGTGTGTGGAATGCGTTGCCGCTTTGTTTGTAGCAGCCGTGCTTTGTTTGTAGCAGTTGCGAGTTCTTGCATTTTATGGTGTTTATTCAAAGTTTCTTAATTAATACTATAACGCCATTATCTTCAGATTAGGGGAAAAAAGAAATTTTTTAAAAATGCAAAATTTTAAGGAATTTTTTAAAGGGATATAGGCACGTTATGACACTTTTTGGGAATTACAATCATAAAATATGGAATTTTTCATGCATATACGTTGAAATTAAAGGAATAGTAAGTATGTTAAAATTTCTCAAACAATATTTGAATTTCAAAAAAAGTAATTTATATCCCTGTTGCTGTGTTGTATCATTATTCTTCATCTGCTATAATACAACTAAACTCTTGATTTATTTTGCTTGTTTTAATCCTTGTGATTCCGAATGCGTCATCCTATGATTAATGTTTGTTTTTCATGGTTGTTTTCTGTTTGATTCTCTGATTTCTTGAAGTAAATAATTTATTCCAATTTATTCTTCATTTCTAACTTCAATTAATTTCTTGTACGATAGGGTGCCCGCTAGCAATTTGCTATTATAGCTGCTAACGAACGAAATCGTACATTGGTGCTCAACGACGAAAAGGGTCACCCTTGACGAGTTTTTTTTTTTTTTTTTTTTTTTTTTTTTTTTTTCTACCATTCTAAGCTTTTCCTACAAAAAATGTTTAAAATGCTGTCTTAATTTTTTATTTCCTCGTTGCTTGTTTGTATCTTTTGATTTGAGTTTCATGTGGTTTTTACGCACCGGCAAAATTATTAAAATTGCAACTAACAATATAGGAATAAATTTAAGATTAGACTGAAATTAAATAAAATAAAAATCAATAAATAAAATATAAATGTTTCAATAAATCGCAATCAGTCTCCCCAGGTTATTTAAATTTGTTGTAATTTTCTTCTCATTGACCTATGTGGTTTCAGGGATCTTATATCTGTTGCTTGGCTTTAACTAAGATTAAAAATTCATTTATACATACATATATATATATATATCTTTACATATATATATATATATATATATATATATATATATATGTGTGTTTTTTTTTTTTTTTTTTTTTTTTTTTTTAAATACAGGGTGCAAAGCATTGTGACGAGAATACCTTTATCTCCGCAACTATTGGTCGCAAATATATAGTTTCAGTTACAAAATGTTTTAAAGAATATGAGCATTTGTGGTATAACTTGTTTAAATTTAAAATATCTATTTTTTCAAAATTGCAAAAACTAAATTTTTACGTAGTCCCAGATCCCTATAATCATATTTAGAAAACTGACACTCATCCTAACAAACAGTTTCATTTCTATTCTCCCAAAATGGAACATGATATTTAATGTTTGGATTTTCTAACATATTTCGGCCTTCAATAAGGGATCGGTTTAAAAATCCTAATTGGACTTTGTTTTCATTTTCCCTGGGTTTATTAAAGAATTTTTCATTGACTTTTTAATAAAGCCCGAGAAAATGCGAAATAATCCTAAATTTTGAAACTAACTATCTCAGACAATTTTGGGTGCACAAAAGTGAAACTTTTTGTGTTATATTTTTTAGGTTAAAACTCAACTTACACTATTAGTGTCATGAAAATTGTATAAAAATTATCAGTTTTTGTGATTTTTAGTAAATTGATTTTTTAAATTTAAACATGTCATATAATGAATTCTTACATTTTTTTTTTAAATACATTTTCTTATTGGAGGACGTTTGAGACCAATTGTTGCCCAAATAAAGGCCTGCTCTCGACTTTGCACCCTGTATATTCTAAACATTTCTGGGTACTACTTTGTAAGTCCATGGATAGTTTATAAATATATTTGAATGCTGAAGTTTATAGAAAGTTTTAATATTTCAACATAAAAAATAATTTCAAAAATGAATGTACCAATACACCGCTAAAATAATATATAATTGAGTTTAGAATATATTGTTAATTTATAATAATAAGAAATTGAAACAAAAAATTAAAAATTAGTTAGAAGGAGGAAATTTTTAAAATGTCCAAATACTTAAATACATATATATATATATTTAATCATAATATTTTTCTAAAATATTTAACATACTTCATATTTTTAAATTTCAGTGCATGTGTGCATACATATTTTCAGTTTACAGCAGCAGTTTACAAAAATGATGTTTGCAGGTATTTAAATTTATTCCACATGGCAATGTAATTGGTATTTTTTAAATGTTTAAATTTCTTTAAATTGAGTCAACGCAATTTTTTCCTCATTTGATGTAATTATGCTATCATGGCATATTAAATAATTGATAAATGTAAATATTATTAGTATTAATAAATAATATAGTAAATCGTCCTTTTTTTTAAGCAGAATTTTTTTTTTTATAAAGATGTGGAATAAAATTGAATTGAATCTTTGTTTTATTATGCAGTTAAACAATTTCATATATTTTATTTAATAAATAACAGTAAAGAGATATTTGAAATTGTAAGTCGGTGAAACTTTAAATAAATACTTCAGAATTTAAAAAGAAAAGAAAAAAAAAAAAGAATTACATACCTTCCTCATTTTCTTCATAAGAATTTCTCCAAGAAAACACCCTTCCAACTAGCATTTTAAAATACATAATGACCAGTCTGGAAGGGCATTCACTTAAAATTAGCTCTCATCTTTTAAATTCTTTATGTTACTTCATTCAGAAGCATAATAACCAAAAATAGTCATTTTAACAATTTCCATCTCAGAAGACTGAATTAATAAAATGAATCCATAATTTCTAAGCGGTTTTCTGTAACAGGATCAGTTTTTTCTGCGATACAATGCTACTTACAAGTATCAAATGTTTGGCTTAAGAACTTACGCAGATATGAATATGATTGTTTAATTGATATTAAAATAAGACTTTAATAAATAGAAAATAGAGACTATTACAGGTTAAAAATATTACATTTTTACCTTTTCTAAAGCTTATCCAAGTCATTATAACGCGAAAACTGAACAAAACAGATTACATTACACGTTTTAAAATTACCGCTTCACATAACGGCACGACATTCCCAAGACCTTTGAATTTGCACAGTCAGCGAGAATTAAATAAATGCAATCCACAGATGTCAGTTTCATCTGCTCTTCCCTTGTTACATCCGGAATAATCATGTTTCAAAGTTCAACGTTTGATTTATAGCTGTAGAAAACATATGGTCAATATTTTAAGGAAAAATGGAGCTGAGTTAAACAATTATTTAAATTTTTATAAAGTATTTGAAAAACTTATGAGATCACTTTATTTTTCCATTTTAAAATCTCGAATTAAACGGAAAAGCATATTTTGTTTTAGTGTATATTTTAGTATTGAATAAAATATTCAGTGAAAATAAATAAAATAAAATAAGAACAATCAAACAGAGTAACGATTTAACAACATTATCAATATTGATAATTTATCAGTAACATTTAAACTTAAATAGAATCATAAATAAAATATAATAAAAGTTTAAAATTATGCTTAAAGAAAAGAAGAAAAAAACTCATTCTGTAACTTCCCGATGAGTATTGACCGCGAGGTTCTACTCTCGAACCTTACAGACGGGAAGTGTTGGCTTCGATTCCTGGTCACGCTCGTCGACTTAGGTTTTCGGAGTTTTCCCGTGATTTTCTTTGAAACTCGCGTAAAGCACTATATTACTTATTCAATAACATCCGTGATTAGCTTTTTGTATCGAAACTTTGGGTCTGGGGAATGCATAGATTTTCATGACAGAAGACAATCATTTTTATGCTGTATAGAAGATCTTAGAAAATGTATTTTTCTAAGGGTTTATTATTATCATTATTACAAATGAAAAAAAAAAAAAAAACGGTAAATTTGTTTTAAATCATCAGAAAAAGATGTTTCAATTATTCGTTTTAAAGGTGATATCGAATTCTTTTGAAAGATAATTATAGTGAAAATTTTCATCCACCCTTCCCCCATCCCCCAGGGATGATGCATACTTATTCCTAGGGGAAAAAACAATGTCCTATGAATGATAATAATAAAAAAAAAAACTGTTTGACTATTACTCGTTATACAGCCAAATTGAATCAATATTATATATCAAATGTATGTCACGCAGAAGGTTTGGTGAGTATATATATTACAGAAGCTGATAGATAGCCTTTCTGTGAATGGAAAATATTGGAACGTGGCAGTGCCACCTGTCGTCCGATATGCACCCAAAGGCAATCTGTAGAGTTTTACGTAATATTAATTTCACTTACCAAATTTACAATATTTATAAATCACAGAAGTTGAGATTTTTCGTTTCTGTTATGAGATTAAATTGCAACATAGCCACGCCACCTGTTGGCCGATGTGCATCCAAAATGGACCAGTAAAGCTTTACATAAAATCGATTTCACTTATAACTTCAGTGTATCACAAAATTTATTGTTAAATCACAAGAGTTAAAATATTGCCTTTCCGTTAAAATGATTAAATTGCAGATTAGCAACGCCACCTGTTGGACAATGTATACATCAAAATTGTATTAGCAGAGGATATGATGATATATGCCAATATATCATGTTTAATACATTTGTACACTATAGAAGCTGAGATATAGCCGTCCCATAAATGGAGGGTTTCATTGCATAGCGCCGTAATCTATCGGGCGATATATCCCAAATGAAATTCAAATAAACTCCAATTTAAGGCAAGATCTAATATTTATAATAGCAGAAGACTTGGCGTTGGAATATTAAAACAGGAATAAACTACTACGTCAGAAACGCCAAAGAAAAATTATTGAGGTGCATACAGCTGTTTCGGTAGCCTAAAGCGTACCGTCATCAGTGCAAAAAAAAAAAAAAAAAAAAAAAAAAAAAAAAAAAATTTTTTGCACTGATGACGGTACGCTTTAGGCTACCGAAACAGCTGTATGCACCTCAATAATTTTTCTTTGGCGTTTCTGACGTAGTAGTTTATTCCTGTTTTAAGATCTAATATTGTAACAAGTTTGGTCGAATTCCATACATTGATTCCTGAAATACAAAATCCACAAAATTTTTCCATGAGTTTAAAATTTTGTAATTTTTTTTCACCTCACCGCTACTGATTATTGGGAAGCATTCTTTACTGACGTGCTAACAAAACGTTAAACTGAAAATGTAAAAAATGCTCTATTCTCTATCATGCTAAAAATTATAAATTTCGAATAACTTACGAAGTTTTTAAATTAGAATGTTGCAAATCTCTCAATAAGATTCTTATCAATATCATAAGTGATATTTTAAAACTGGTCCGATCTCTCTGCAATCATTGTTCTTGAGATATCGTGTACATGAACTAACGGGCTATCACACTAATAGGTGCCGATACACATTAACAGATACCATACCAACCTTTTGACTTCCGGATTCCTCACGCCACAAAACGTGTAAAAAAATCAAAAGCTGAAGTCAAAAATTTTAAAGGTTAACCTAGTTTCCCAACCAATAGTACTAAAAAGTCATTTTGTCATATTCGTTATAATTACACTGTTACAGAACGTGTTATGACGGTGTCACACTTGAACGTTCTATATAGAACTAGAATTGTACGTTTTATAGATGGTACAAATCAAACATTTTCAGAACGTTCTAAATAATACTATTTCTGAACGTGTTTTAGAACGTTCTTTTGACACGAAACACGGTGTTTGAACTATTGAAACCGTTATTAGACGTTCACAGAACGTTCCTGTGCTACTTGGGTTAACACAAACGGAAACTCTATTATACCAATTTCCAGTTGTAGCGTATAATGGATCTGATTATATTAGTGTTTTCTAATGAAAGTCATACAGTGAGTCCAACAGTTTTATGTACAGGGACTCACAAAATAAATGGGTTACATTGCGTTATTAATAGTATATTACATTGAAGTTCATATAAACACCATTTTTTTAATAACGACGAAATTTTAAAATATTTTTTTGAAGTAATAAAATATATTTTCGATGGAAAATTCAGAGAATAAAATTAATAATACATTTACAGTGTGACCAGACAAAATATTTAGATTCCTTGCAGGAAAGTAGCAGAAGTACAATTACAAATACTTCTTTTGTTTTCACTGGAAGTAGTAAAGTATTTTACCATGTTTTCATTAACTTCTATTCTTGTTTGTTTGTTTGTTTGTCCGGTACAAATCTTGCAATCGAATTTTAACTAACTTTCCTACTAGCTAGACGTTCGAAATTTCCACACTAGCTCAGAACCCGGTGACAACACAATACATCGAAATTCGATTTTCGAATTTTTGATTATTTTTCTTGTAATTAGTTAAAATATGAAAATAATAACATCCTAATAGCGTTAAAATAGCCATTAAAATATTAGCTATAATTTAATTGCTGCCAAAAAAAAAAAACTAGTATGTTGTGCCCACCACAAGACTTTCTTCTATATTTTCCTATACAGATTCACGCAGTAAC
Organism: Salticus scenicus; assembly: GCA_963930645.1. NCBI lineage: Eukaryota > Metazoa > Arthropoda > Arachnida > Araneae > Salticidae > Salticus > Salticus scenicus. The sequence continues at coordinate 244,452,557 of OZ005660.1, forward strand.
AAACAAAAAAAAAAAAAAAACCGATTTTTTTTTTTTTTTTTTTTTTTTTTTTTGTTAAAAGTAAAAAAAATCGATAACTTTGTTTTAAATTATCACAGATTTATAGTTCAACCATTCGTTTTAAAGGTATTGATGAGACCTTTCGAAAGATACCCATCTTCAAAATTTACTCCCCTCGAGGGGGGACTTCCCCCCCAGGGGGGGTGGCGAGGCTCCTACACATACAAAATTTATTTCCCAGTTGACTATCTCTATTATAAATAATTCTTGTAAATTTCATAATGATTACTAAAAAATAATTCTCTTTATGCACATTTATACAAAATTTTGTCCTATATCACCATGTTAAAAATTTAGAAAAAGCGGGATGGCAACGCAACCTGTAAGACAATTTTTACCAAAAGTTGATAGGCACTAATTTATGTCAAGGTGGAACTACATACCAATTTGTATGAAATTCTGTGCAGTAGTTTCTGAGATACAGTTGTCACAAAATTTTGTCACACACACACACAGACAGACAGACAGACAGACATTTTCTAAAAATAGTCAAATCGTGTTCTACAGCTCTCAAAACGTGTAAATCCATCAAAAACCCGAGGTCGAAAATTTTTACGAATCCAATACTTTCTCTATATTACATATAGAAGAAAGTAAAAAAATTACTAGTTCATTTTCTTTCGATATAAAAGTAAACACATTTAATGAAACGTGAATGTTAAAAAATTATAAAAAATTAAATTATACATCTGACAAAAATAATCGTTATTACCACTTAAAAAAATTTATGAACTTTGATAAGAGCTCTATGATTCATCAGAAAATTAAAAACATGGTATATAAAAACATTTTTTTTTTTTTTTATCTTATAATTATTTTATTAGCATTCATGAAGTAATGGGTATTCATTTATGAAGTAATGGGTATAGTAATCTATGTGAAACACATTCTTTTTCTTTGTTTTCCTATTTCAACGTAGAAGACGACAAAAGCAGAGAAAATGAAATTTACACAATTTGTTTAACGATTCTTAGATAGAAAAATAAAATAAGGAAGTTTTTAATGGAAAAGCATCTCTTTCGTTTAAAGGTGGTTGGATAGAAAACAAAATAAAATTGCTTATGCCATCCCTGAAACACATTTATTTTATGGGTAAATTGTTTTCTTCCGACGACAATAAGTTGAGAAAGAAGAAAACAAAACCAATGAAATTTCTTAAGCATACTTTAACGTCCCTCTAATCTATCTTTTCAGACTAATAGAGTCGCCGGTATCTTTCGAATAAAGTCTCTTTTGCATTATTAATGAAGATTGACTCGGCTGATAGAGCTTCCATTACACGGAAGCGATCCCCGTCTCGCGCAGACGATTTTGTTATCCACGGAGGATCGAATCAGCAGATCCGGAGAAAGAAGATGCTTTTTTACTTCCTTATACAAAGTATAAGGAAGTATAGTAATCCCGATTTGCGAAATGGATTTTGCATTTCACATTGCTCGAAAACGAATGATCGTTGAATGTTGCCAATTTATACGTGTGACTGTCATGATGTCTAGTTGTACACCTGCAAGTGTCGTCTTAACACGAGCTCTCGTTTTAGAGATATAAGGGAATTTACACGATTTTTCGTGACGTCTGTATGTATGTGTGTCTGTGTGTGTGTGTGTGTCCGTATGTCGCATAACTCAAAAACGGTTGGACGTAGAAAGTTGCAAATTGGTACATAGGTTTGTTATAACATCTAGTTGTGCACCTCCCTTTTTGGACTTTGTATGATTTTCCGTTTTGGAGATATTTAGGAAAATTAGGTTCATTACGGCCAGAATTTATCAAAAAACGGTAATAACTCAAAAACGGTTTGGACAAATCTTGCAATTTATCGAAATCTAAAATTTATCGAAAATATAATTGAATAATTTGAAAGCGATGTTATAATTGGTAAGAAAAAAAAACTAATAGTCCTCATAATTGGGAAGAAAAAAAAAACTAACAGTTCTCCGTCCTAAACTAAATTCTGCTTTTGCCAGAATTTACACAAAATCTTTTCAAAATGACATTGACATGAGTCCCCCCAAGGCACAACTATGACATGAGTCCCCCCCAAGGCACAACTATGACATGAGTCCCCCCCAAGGCACAACTTTGACATGAGTCCCCCCAGGCACAACTTTGACATGAGTCCCCCCAAGGTACAACTTTGACATGAGTCCCCCCAAGGTACAACTTTGACATGAGTCCCCCCAATGCACAACTTTGACATGAGTCCCCCCAAAGGCCCAACTTTGACATGTTCCCCCCAAGGCACAACTTTGACATGAGTCCCCCCCAGGCACAACTTTGACATGAGTCCCCCCAAGGCACAACTTTGACATGTCACCCCCAAGGTACAACTTTGACATGAGTCTCCCAAGGCACAACTTTGACATGAGTCCCCCCAAAGCACAACTTTGACATGAGTCCCCTCAAGGCACAATTTTATTTTTATTTTTACTTTTTTTTACGTATGCATGCATTTTTTAAAAATATTTTTAGCCAACTGTTTCGGGTCCAGTGACAATGTTTTTTAACATTATGTATATTTCTGAAAGTGTATAAGGAAGTCATGTGGTGCCCACATCAGATTTTTTTTTTTCTGTTTTCTTTTGGAATGATGTGATAAATAATTATTATTTCCCAGGTTTATTGTTAAAGTTGTTAAAGAAGTAAGTATTAGTAGAGAATAATGTTTCGTATAATTGCTAATTTCTTATAAGAAAAATTTTTAGTAATTGTTGGTTGGTTGATTGGTTGGTTGGGTTTTACTTCGCGCTAGTGCAGCGCAGATGGGCAATTGGCGACGGTCTGGGACACACCCCTAGAGATGGTCCGGAGACATTCCATCACAATTTTGATCCTCCACGGAAGGGATGGCTCTCCCGCTTCGGTGACCCCCAGATGTATAATTTTTGATGGGAACATTTTAGTAATTGTTAAATTATTCTATAAAATTAGAACATTCTTTTGATTATTATTAGGATATAAAAGAAGAAAGAAATACCCCGCGCTTTTCCTACAATTAGGGGAAGGTGGGCATTTTAAATATTCCTTTCCAAATTATTGACTAATATAACACTGCGCTGAAAAAAAAAATAAATAAATAATAATAATTCCCCTGATGTCATTCTTTGCTGGTTCTGTAAAATGACCTCAAGAATCCGAATATGACTACCATATTGCCCAGTCACCCACCATTTTCTTGGGACACCACCCCCTTCCCCAATATTTATCACTGTTCGTTAATTTTATGGCCATGAATTCGATTTGGAAAATGAAGAAGAATTAATTTAACACTTAAAAATAAAAATATATAGTGTTTAATAAATAACATTATTAATAGATTAAAATAATATGAGAAATGTAACACATAATTTCAGTGACAAATCCCCTTATCCCCCTAAATTTTCCCCTTGTGGCAAATGTTGATGTTTTAGAAATTTTCGAGTCTGTAGCCACTCAGAAGATATTTAACAGTTAAAATAATCGGAGTTAAATAACAGTTAAAATAACTCGGAATTAACAAAATTTCCTCAAATTAAAATTACCTGTGAAGACTGATTATTAATTATTGAAACAATTAACTTAACTTTTTTATTTTGAAACAGTAAATTATACTTATTGAATTTTTAATGAATTTAGTTTAACTTCAAACTTATATTAATTTTATTCGTAGACAGTCGCTATTTAAATAATGATGCCTGTGCGTAATATATATATAGAGAGAGAGATAGATATAGATATATACATATGTAAAAATAATATAGATATACAGATGTGTATATGTATAAAAGGTTCAAATTGTTCAGTTATCCAAATATATATTGCAAAAGGGAACAAAAAGTTTTATCAACCATTATTTTCTATTTTATGTACTTTCAAAATCGAACAAACGAGTTGATAATATATTTTAAAAAAATTCTTTTAAATTCTTCCAAATAAATTTTAAATGCGTTTAAAAATTTGGTTTCTTTGTCTGTCTGCAAAAATCATTTTATTATCCTCAATATACTTAGAATGTTTACTAACCTGTATATCATCTTCAGGTGCACCATAGAATAGTTGTATCGATTATAGTGTAAAAAGCATTAAATAGAAACTTCCAAAACTTTCAAAATTTTTCTAATATATAATAGACTTTTAAAGATATTTTTATATAAATATTTTATGATCTCTATACAACACTATTTTTCACTAAATTTTGACATACATTAGTGTTATGCACATAAGACATATGCATATTTTCTGTAGAATATGGTATGATTAGTTTATAGAGTCATATGTGGAAACTGATCGAAAAAACTTTTTCAGTTTAGGTAAATTTTCATTTCCAGAAATACTTGTAAGTTATAATATAATATATCAGCAATAACTATATAATAATGTGATATATAAAAATACATAATGAATAAACATAGTAAGTTATAATATTCTTCTCCTTCTTATAATTAATATTGCACTGTAGGATGCATATTATGTTTGTTTTTGTGTTTTTGGGAATAAGGCCGATTGACTACACAATGGTCTTAGGACTAGGTTATATAATCACCGTGGGAAGGGGGTCTTTCTAAGGAGTCCTAGTCGTTATATAAGGTACATTTGTTAAATGAGAAAAATTCTGTAACTGACATCTAGAATCTAAGTTGTGGCTCTAGAAAAAGTAGTTCCATCTCATCCTTATATATACTAGTCCCCGTGGAAAACCAGTTCTAGAAGCCCCTATTAGAATTCTAGAGCGTGTGTCTATATTCTCGAGGGGAAAGTTATTTAAAGCCCGTATATGAGGTGCACATGTTAAATGAGAAAAAAAATCTGTAACTGACATCTAGAATCTAAGTTGTGGCTCTAGAAAAAATAGTTCCATGTCATCCTTATAAATTCTAGTCCCCTTGGAAAGCGTGTTCTAGAAGCTCCTATTAGAATTCTAGAGCGTGTGCCTATATTCTCGAGGGCAAAGTTATTTAAAAATCTCTGCAAATAAATGAGACTACAAGAGGCGGGTTTCAGCAGCTATAATCTTGGTATATTACCAAATTCTAGAAAATCAAGCGAGAATTTCTCGCAATACAAATGATTCAGAATATTTAAAGTATTCAGAATATTGTTTCACCATCTAGAAATATGTACACTAGAAATTCTCGATGATTTTGTCTATTCAGTTTATTGGCGTGCCTTACGCGTGCCTTAATCAATATTTCTAGTCATGGGGTTTAGAAAATGGCCACTTATTCATTCTAGAGGAAGGTGGTATATTTTTTTTCTCTGTGTATACTTTGTTCGGATAATACACAAAGTTATAAGAAAACAATATGTTTCAGAATATTATTAATAAAAATATTTTGAATATAAAATAAATTGATCAGTATGGACGCAAATATATTTTTGCTTAGATGTTTTCTATATTAAAAACAAAATTTATTTCTAGGTGTAATTACGCAAGTAAGTTAAATATAGAACAATTTTCGGAATAAGTAGTAAAATTGGAATGCGTTTTATTACCTAAGAAAATACCGTATGTTTTTCTTTCTTGTTATATCTTAAAAGAAATATGATAGAAATATACATTGATCCTATAAAACAATCTAATAATTTTTCAAAACATTTTGTTATCAGCTATTAGTAATTATATCCCATGTAATTCTTTACAAATACCTTCTGTAATTATTTTAACAACTGCCATGGGGAATAACAATTACCCGTCACATTACTGTAGATAATAACAATAAGAGAAAACAAGTTTCTTCCTCCGCTGGTTCTATGCTCCGTGAATAATAAAATCGTCTGCCAGAGACAGAACAGCTTCCGCATAATGGAAGCTCTTCCATTCGAGTTTGTTTTCATTAATAATGCAAATGAGAGTTTATTCAGACGATACTGAAGTATCATTCAATGGTCTGGAACGATAGACGTTTAGATTGTATAAGATTACTAAGGAAATTTTGTATAATTTTCGTTTTTTTATTCTCAATTCGTCTCAAGGAAATAATTTAATCTTAGAAGGAATAGGTTTTGAGTATCATAAAAATAAAAATTCATCGGAGGATAGCATTTAATATATATATATATATATATATATATATATATTTTAACTTATGGTGTTTATTCAAATTTTTTAACTTATTACATAAGATCATGCTAATTTTTTTTCTCTTTTGTATCATTGTTTTTAAGTAAATAATACGCTACTTCATTAAAAGGCTTTTTATATACATTTTTAAACAATTGTATTAGAAAGAAATGGTTAAATTCCGTTTTCTCGGCTTCCCTTTCCTTCCGATTTTAATTGATCAAAAAGAATATATATATACAGTAGAAGTGGTTGGACAGTTGGGATACTTTCATCCACACGGAGGCATACATAAATAGTATCTCGAAGAAACGATATGAGAGGAGATAGCATACGGCGTATTAGCATACAGAATAAATACAGTTAACTTTTGCATACTCAAGATGTTTGCCGCTGTAGTAGTGCTATGGCAGAAACCATATTGAGTCTACCAACACACTAGCTAGGGCTTTATCACTCAGTGGTTTCTGCGTTTGTGATTTTAGCTTCATATTTTTATCTTGGAGAATATTTATAAGGGAAGTCGGCATACGGAATATCAGCGTGCAGGGTAAATGAAGTTAACGGTTGTCTACACAAAATGGCTGCCACAATAGCAGACAAGGCTACGGCAGGAGCCATATTGAGTCTACCAAAAGAGTGGCTAATACGGCATTGTTTTACTTAAATTGATCGCTCTGAGACGTATAGTTTGTGAGGTTTGTGTTGACGCAGACCCCATCTTAACTCAATAATTAACTTCGTTAATTTAACTACTGAAGTATTAGATAATGGAATTAGCACAGAGACTCATATATAAAAATAAAACCAAGAGTATATTCAACCAGATTAATGGGAGGGCGATCTGGAATTGCGGTAGCTCAGTCAGCGTATTTAAATACTTTATCAAGTAAATGCACAATGACTAATTTAGATAATTCGAAAATATCTCACCCCAGAACAGTAGAAGCTATGGACGGATGCACTCCTTAACGTAGATATTGTGACCTTGCAACCGGTTCGTGGATTCCCAGACGAATCAGTTTCCGTTCACAAATTCTCGCACTGAAGCATAACAACACTCTTCAAACTGCCTAACTTAAGCAGCACTTAATCTCAACTACTGAAATATAACTTTCTCCACACTCTACTACTTAGCCGTTATCTTAGACAAACGTCGGACAAGACTCCACTACTCCACATCTTTTACGAAAACTATCTCCATCTTAGACTACTTTCTACCAACTTCCTTTCTCTTCATTTCATTCAAACTTTAAAAATCGCTTCCAATTCATCTACCTCTCACAACCTAATTCCTTCGTTGCAGCACCATGTCGACACAAAACTAATCCGACCTAAACTTTCGCCGAGTCACTGGCGTCGAAGCGATTTACCCATTCCTACTTAATACTTTGCTGGATCCAGCTTAATTTCAAACAAACTGTGGTGACCTTCTACAGTCTCAACCTCACAAGTGACAATGTCTTTCGTCCCATATTACACAATTTCACTATAACAATTCATAATTTCTCATATAACAGTGTTACTTATTGGTTTCTGTGGTTACGATTTTAGCTTCATGTTTCTCCGGACATGCCAACTCCTCCGACATCATACCCCTAAGGATGAAATGTCCTCTTTTGCTGGACATTCTTATGTCACCTAGCCTACAGTCACTTTAGTTTAAGAAAATCAACGTAACCTACCCCCTGCAAAAAAAAAAAAAAAAAAAAAAATAGATAAGCAAAGATCATGCAAGATCTGCATGCCCACTTTACTTACCCATCGAAACGTCTTTAAACTTAAATGTATTTTATCTTCGTCATAAAACATAAATTAGGTATTGACTTTAATAATGGAATAAATGAATATATATATAAATATTCGCAAAAACTACCTCTAACATTGTTTAATTTTATTAATTTTATTTACCTCCGTGATGTGAATATAGAGTACATTTTGTCGATAATAAACTTGAATAATGTGAATCAGTTTCATTTCACTCTAAAAATATTTACAGATGTAAACGCACGGAAAAACCGAATAATAGAAAAACAAAATATGTATACACATAATACTTCCGAACACTTAATAATCTATTTCAATGTAATTTCACCCATTAACGCCTAGCGCCCTTATTTGAGAACAACTAATAAAACAGCACGTATATTTTTTGTATTTTCTTGGGATGATTTTTGCTTTTTAATGACAGTTCATACCATTCACTCTAAATGATCCCTCAAAGTTTTATGTGCCTGCTATAAATTATAATTACATAATTAGGATAGTTATTTTATGATTTTTTTCCTTCATTGCATGTAAATTTGCTTTTTTCCCCCCGTGGTTATACCAACTTAAGTCGAGTTAAATAATAATATATATTACATATAATACTTTACTTTCGAAGTCTTTGTCAATGTATAATAGGAAATTAATCTGTTATCTCGAAGTTTTTCTATCTCAAATTTTCTTCGCTAGAACACTAAACGTCCGAAAATTAGGGTAGGCTTTAAGTTTAAAACAATCAGAAGAATTGTTTAATTTAATATATTTTACTATAAGTTGTCTATATTAATTTTGAAGTGAAATATTCATTAAAATATGTTTCGCAAAATTAATTCGAGCGTTAACGCATTAAACATAATATATTCTTAAAAAATACAATTTGGATTAAGGGATGTATAAATGATAAAAAGAAATAGACTTTATAAATTATTTACATTTTCAAATTTAATTTGCGTATATTTTCAATGTATAAAATTTCGAGCCGTTGCTATAAGAACGCAGACGATTTAAGTGAAAAGAATTTTAACTACAAAAGATTACGGGTATAAATAAATGAAAATGCATAAAAAATAAAAGTATCGTTAAATATCTTCTTCATGTCGTAAGGAAATAATTTTTGTATTTTGTAAATCTGGTTAATCATACCTTTTGATTGGTACCGCTTTCAACCCTCTACTCCCATAATTAATTTGTTAAAAGCGTACCACAAATTTCATGCTTTCCTATTAATACAGACATTTTATTTTACTTCCGGGAAAAAAAAAAAAAAGTAATTTTATTTTCTTATTTTGGCATCAAATATTTCTTTCTTTTTAATACATATAAAAGTAAAAATGGGGATTTTCTTTAACATCTTTTGATTCAATTATCCGAATAAGCTAAAAAATATGACGTTAGCTAGATTTCTTCTTGAGTAATAAAATGTTTTCTAGGGTTCGGTTGATAGGTATAGATTTGTATAGCGAAGTGAAAATACGGGTAAACAAACGATAAGCTTTATATATATATATATTACAAAACTCCCGTTTGGTGGCGCCTGCGGCGCCTTTTTTCCGTTTCAGGTCCTACAACAGCTCACTAACATATAGTGAAAATAACTTTATTGAAAAATTTAATCGCGGTAAATTATCGCTCGGTAGCGCCTACGGCGCCCTATTCTCGTTTCAATATCTGAGACAGTCTGTTCGCTCACCGTGTTACGAACTTTCAAAATTCTGATTTTAACAAAGTCCAGCTCGGTGGCGCCTGCGGCGCCTTATCCCCGTTTTAGAACTTACAACAGCGTCCCCCCCCCCCTTCCGTTCCTACTAATCATTTTACACTCGAAAATATCCTCAATCGATTTATCCTGTCTTAATACCTAAATATACCAATTTCAAACGCTGTAACTCATTTTTTTTTTTTTTTTTTTTTTTTTTTTTTTTTGCCCCTTTACCCCCTCCCTAATAATTCTATTCTTTCAAAAATATTCACAATCGAATTATCGGGCATTAAAACCGTACTACGAAATTTCAACGGCATATCTCAATTCAAATTACTGCAAAATATAAAAGAAAACTTAATCTTTTCCGAATAAATACGTAATTTTTTTGCTTATTCGTGTATTTTCATGAAAATTGAACAGTAGCTTTATAATATGCTGTGTAATCCGAATATTAATTTAAATGTAATGTAAATGAAAATTTGAAGAAGTTTGAAATTTGTAATTTTTAATTCCACTTCAAGAACATGTGACATTAATGATTTCCAGATGTTTTGCTTCCTTTCCAGACAGCGGAGAAAATCGTCTGCTGATAAAATGTTTTTTTTTTTTTTTTTTTTTTTTTTTTTTAAGCAATTAGCCGTTGAATCTCGCGGCTCATTTTTCGATCGACATGGTTCGACATTTTAATTAATATCTCCGCAACTAATTAAAATTTTTAAATTTTGTTTTCACTATCCCCTCGGGAAGGCTTCTGAGTACCCGTATGTCAAATTTTATACTTCTGCGTTCAGTAGGGGCTGAACGTATAGATGCTCAGACAGACAGACAGACAGACAGAGAGACAGACACACAGACAGATCTTCTTTTATTATTATAGATATACAGAGAGAGAAGCAGATAATTTTTAAATAAACTAACGTTGCAACTTAAACGTTAAAATACAAACTTTTTGTGCACAACGAAAAAAAAAAAATTAAATAAATCAGAATAAACAACATTAACCCTCTCGCTGCGTATTTTTTTTATCAAAATAGGTTCAAAAATTACGTATTTTTTTTATTACATATTTCAAATCTACATATATTTTAGACTTAAAATATACAAAAATTTTTTGTAAAAGAGTTTTTTTTCAATATAGAATTAGATCATAGAAAAAAGTTGTCAGAATATTGAAATTGAAGAATAATGATATAAAAGCAAAATTTTGAAAATCAATTTTGGTTAAATTATGATTTATTTTATAAAATACAAATGTAAAAATTATATACTAATGAAAATATGCAAAATACTTACAAAACATTTATTAGAAATGAAGTTTTGTATGATAAATTTCGAAACAAGGCTCGAGGCAAAGTCTGACCTCGCAATCCTCGAAATTTTCATCAGTTCCGCTATAAATATCATCAATATACTCGGAATCAGAGTCAGAACTACTGTCAGTGTCGGAAATATCGTCAGGAACATAGGTCATATCACTCGCGAAACGCTTCCTGCCAGACATCTTTGAGCTCTGAAAAGCGCGCGCAAAATGCTAAAAAAAATTCTTTTTATATTTTGCAGAAACGTGGACAACTAACGCCATCTGTCAGTCGACATCTAAATAAACAATTAAACATTACAGAAAAGCCGAAATGAAACCATGAACGGGGAAAGAGCGGGTTGTACACTTAAATAGACGGCAAAAACGCATCCCCGCGATAATCGCGGGTTGCGCAAATTTTGCTACTTCTACGTTGCCCGTGGAAATCGCGGGATGCGCAGCGAGAGGGTTAAATTCTGTGTACCAATTTTAAAGATCAATATGGAAGGAATTTTTTGTAAACTGTAAAAACGTATATCTACTTAAACACTTATATTAATCGGTACAAATTTATAATATGTCTTTAAGAGTTATGTGGAAGTTTTAAAAGAAACTTTAAGAAGCAAATAGCTATCAAAATATTTTTACGGTCTAAAGATAAAGTTTTTCTGAAAAGATTATTATATCCCAGAGGGACAAATGGTATACGGGATCGGTGCCATATCGGATTTTATAGATTGCTTAAAAGAAATGTAAACTGCAGTAGAATGTTTATACAACTTTATGTTCTCCCAGTTCAACATTCTATAAAAACATTCTTTTGCACCTCAAGGGACGAGCTTAATACAAGGTAATAAAATTACTGCATTAAAACAAATACAAGTTTTATAAAGTTGATCCGTTATAAATAAAAAATATAAAGTTGTGGCAAATATTTTCAGAAAAATCTCCTTGTAAATAAGATGGGTACCTAAAAGATTCTTTATGCCCCAGAGAGAGAAAAAAGAAGCTGTAATCTTAACGTTTAATAACAAACTATTTATTTAAAATATAACTTATGATAAATGAGGATTTTATGTAACTTAAACAGTAATTTTAGCCAGAATAGTATAATAAAACGGATTTATGTCGAATATTAATAGCTTTAATGTACATTAAAATTTTTTAATATCAGGTAATCTACAAATTCAGAGACTCCACAGATATAAAATTAAAATGAAAAGTATGTGGCACTAAAAAAACAAATAAAATGTTAATAAAATAAATAATAAAAAAATATTTTCAAGGAATATTTGCTTATTTGTATGTCCTCTTATGTTATTTTAAAATTTTCTTAATATAAAGTGGGGGCCGCGGTAGCCCAGTCGGTAGAGCGCTGGGCTAGTAAATGGAAGATTGTGGGCTCAGTATTTGAGCCATCCAAAGACCATCGTGTACACTAATGGTGGCTGGTGCACGTAAAATCTGTCGTGGCTGCAATCTCCTCTATGTTCCTATCAAAATTATACCTCTGGTGGTCACCGAAATGGGAGAGCCATCCTTTTCACGAAGGATCAAAATTGTGATGGTATGTCTCCGGACCACCACTAAGGTGAATCCCAGACCGTCGCTATTTTGCCAGAAATAGTGCGATGAAAAAAAATCCCCAAACAACCAACCTTAATATAATGTGTATTATTCGAATTCCATTACAAAACTATTTTGAAAACGTGTAAGGAAAAAATAAAATTAAAAGAAATCATCAATGTTTATCAATTAAAGATGAGACACACATAAACAAAAAACTATCTTTAAACTTAAAAATACTAACACTTCGTTAAGTATGTATATATACGTACACACACACATATATATAAACGTATATTATGATTGTAAATCATTTTTGTTTTATTTTTTTTATGTAAGTAAATATTTTTTCTGATTTATATTGACCTTCCATATTAAATTTCTGTGTTAAATTTATGTCTTTTTCATGGTTTACCCGTTTCGTTTGGTTTAGATGAATTGGGCAGCGACACCTGCAATTTTTTTTAGTTATACGCGTACAGATATACAGAAAATCACCTATTATTTGCATACATTATTTAGTTACTGTCCCTGAAAAAGTATTGTTTTAATGCATATTAAATGCATTCTTAATTTTTGAAAATGTTTTTAGAGAGAGAGAGAGATCATCTCTTTATATTGCAGAAGGTATTCAAAGTAAAATCTTTATATATATTTTATCAATTTTGAGCATTGTTTGTAAAATTTATAATCCAGTCATTTTTATCTTTATCAAAAACCAACCCTTAAATTTACAAAATATGACTATGTTGGCGTTTTAAAGGAATCTTTTAAAGCAATTTGCTATCAAAATATTTTTATGCTCTTCCAAGTAAAGATGAAAATTTTCCGATAAGAATATCTAATATCCAGAAGAACAAACAGTACAGTCTCTGGGCTTTATCGAATTTTATAGGCAGCTTGTATCTACACTTCAAAAGTAATCTGCTGCGATTAAATGTTTGTAGACTTTCAGAAGAGAACCCTCGAGGGCTCTGCATTGTGTAAAGTGAACTTTAAAGCAATATTGTATTACAATCTTTCCTTGAACTTATCCATAGGGACAAATAATACATATATGATCAGGCCTTTATTGTATTTTATATACGTTTGTTTAAACTGTTCAAAAGAAATATTCTGCGAAATTCTATTTAAATATTTTTCTTTTATGTTATCTCATGTAAAGTTCAAATCTATAAGTATATAAAAATAATACTTTATGCCCAACGAAATAATTTAAAAGTAATATATTATCCTTTTCATTCCCCGTGATGCCAAATAAAGTCATAACATTTAAGAATTTATTTTTCTTATCATCTTAAACACATTGTTTGAAAATGAACAATAGGGTAGGTGTTCCAGTGATTGAGATACTCCAGTAATTAACATCTATTCCGAAAAAATTAATAAAAAAAAACCATGAAAATCTGACATTGACAGATTTTAATTTAGTGCCAGAGGCCTACTGCTAAACTTCTAAATATCGATAAATTCTTGTTTAGTTAATTCGTGACGATCTAAATTCCACGATAAAGTTTTCATTAAATTAAACCAATGTGTTTCAGCTGCAGATACTGTAAAAATAACGTTGGAAGTCCAAACTGTCTTATAGCCGCAAAACAACGTTTTTTCTCTTTTTCCCAATGAGGGGGAGGTGTGCCTTGGGGGGGACTCATGTCAAAGGAGTGCCTTGGGGGGGACTCATGTCAAAGTTGTACCTTGGGGGGGGACTCATGTCAAAGTTGGGCCTTGGGGGGACTCATGTCAAAGTTGGGCCTGGGGGGGACTTCATTCAATAAATCCCCATTCAATAAACCGACTGAAATAGGCCCTTAGCACTATTAAGAGTGTATTATAAAAATTCGACAACGCTGTACCGACTGAAATAGGGGTACCTTGGGGGGGACTCATGTCAAAGTTGGGCCTGGGGAGGACTTCGTTCAGTAAATCCCCATTCAATAAACCGACTGAAATAGGCCCGTAGCACTATAAAGAGTGTATTATAAAAATTCGACAACGCTGTACCGACTGAAATAGGGGTACCTTGGGGGGACTCATGACAAAGTTGGGCCTGGGGGGGACTCATGTCAAAGTTGGACCTTGGGGGGGACTCATGTCAAAGTTGTGCCTTGGGGGGACTTCATTCAATAAATCCCCATTCAATAAACCGACTGAAATAGGCCCTTAGCACTATAAAGAGTGTATTATAAAAATTCGACAACGCTGTACCAACTGAAATAGGGGTACCTTGGGGGGGACTCATGACAAAGTTGGGCCTGGGGGGGACTCATGTCAAAGTTGGGCCTTGGGGGGGGACTCATGTCAAAGTTGGGCCTGGGGGGACCATGTCAAAGTTGTGCCTTGGGGGGACTTCATTCAATAAATCCCCATTCAATAAACCGACTGAAATAGGCCCTTAGCGCTATTAAGAGTGTATTATAAAAATTCGACAACGCTGTGCCTACTGAAATAGGGATACCTTGGGGGGATTCATGTCAAAGTTGGGCCTGGGGGGGGACTCATGTCAAAGTTGTGCCTTGGGGGGACTTCATTCAATAAATCCCCATTGAATAAACCGACTGAAATAGGCCCTTAGCACTAATTAAGAGTG